>JAHXMU010000022.1:1751321-1894283 GCA_019455685.1 Philornis downsi
TTGATTTTTAATTTTTTGTTTGTATGGGAGGTACCACGCCCCATTGTCCAATCCCGCCCATACTTGCAGTAGCACTTAAGATATATACACCAAACCTACGCACCAAATTTTGTTCAAATACCGTAAGCAGAAGCAGAAATAATTGATTTTTAATTTTTTGTTTGTATGGGAGGTACCACGCCCCATTGTTCAATCCCGCCCATATTTACAGTAGCACTTAAGATATGTACACCAAACCTACGCACCAAATTTTGTTCAAATACCGTAAGCAGGAGCAGAAATAATTGATTTTTAATTTTTTGTTTGCATGGGAGGTACCACGCCCCTTTGTCCAATCCCACCCATATTTGCAGTAGCACTTAAGATATGTACAACAAACCTACGCACCAAATTTTGTTCAAATACCGTAAGCAGGAGCAGAAATAATTGATTTTTAATTTTTTGTTTGTATGGGAGGTACCACGCCCCTTTGTCTAATCCCACCCATATTTGTATCAGCACTGGAAACATTTACTACAAACATTTAGAAAAAGAATTAGTCAAATCGGTGTAGCCGTTTTACAATTTTAGATAAATCGAAAAAAGTGGGCGTGGTAAATTTTTCTTTCCATAAAAACCTAAGTTGGACTACGACGAACATTTAAAAAAAAAATTATTCAATTCGGTCCAGCCGTTCTCAACTGATGTCCTTACCAACGAACGGCATTTGATTTTTATTTATATAGATTTTCACAACTTATTCTTTATTTTTGTGTATCACTAGTATTTGCGCTAATGCATTTAAATGCAACGTGCAACATCTTCTGGATACCTATAATGTAGCAGACTTCCCTAAACTGCAACGATTTCTTATTTTAGAGAGTAACGGATTATCCATTTTTCGGTTTCAAAAGAAACGGTTTTTGTAGTAAGTTTTAATTACTAACTTTAATTGTTGTAGTAAGTTTTAACTCTTTTTGGGCGTTCTCAGTTTGTTAAACGATCCACATTCGCAAATGGCAAACCTTTCACTAAATAAATAATACTTCAAATGACAGGAATTTCTTATCTAACAGCCTGACAGTAGATTTCCCTAAACTACTACGATTTCTTATTTTAAAGAGTAACGGGTTATCCATTTTTCGGTTCCAAAATGAAAGGTTTTTGTAGCAAGTCCTAACTATTAATTATAGTTTTTGTGGTAAATTTTAACTATTTTTACGCGTTCTTCGATTGTTAAACGATCCATATTCGCAAATGGCAAAGCTGTCACTAAATAAATAATATTTCAGATGAAAGGTATTTTACAGCTGACAGCTTTGCAGACTGGCGGTTTTGAAACTACTAAATGGATAACCCTTTACTTACCCAAAGTTTCGTGATTTTATGTTTTAACATAAGGTGTGGTAAAAACAAAGCCATTATTTTTCCATAACATTGATGGTTTTATTTAGCATAGTGAGAAGGACCTCTTTTAAGGTAAATACACATCGTTTTATTCAATAAATTATTGCCATTTTAAAAGTAATCTCTCATGGAAACCCTTGTCCGCATTGGGACGACTTTCATAAGCTTTCCTTGAGACGAATTTTTCACCATCAAAGTCGTTTGCCATTGACATGTAAATGCGCAAAAACCACGTAGCCAAGCCATAGGAACTTCTTGGACTCAATGTCGATGCGAGTGGCCTGATGTTACCCTACTTGGAGCACAATTCCTTTCCCATTGGACAAAGCTTACCGCTCCTGGGCAATTGCTTCCATAATACGGCCCAATTGTTGACAGCACAGTTCCGAATTATGAGTTGGTTCGTAAGGGAACAGCTCATTCCAGAGTATTCTCTGCTAATTTCATCAACCACATAGCAAAACTTTTCTGACCGTCTCTGGACGTTGCCGTAAGTGATCGAATTTTTATCACCAGTCATCATCGCCTCAAACAAGTGCTGCTTCTATTCCGATTCATTGATGAAAAATCAGTCCGTGAAGTTTTTTTTTGCATTAACTTGTGTGTCACAAATGCACCGAGCTTCTTCTTATATCCTCATTCAAGTAGTTCCTAACGGATTTTCGTGCAATGTTTAACCTCTGGGCAATCGAAACAATGCTTACATGACAGTCGGACGTGACGATTTTCATTTTTGCTATTATTATTACCGATGTATGTCGCATCATTGATGTCTCGTAAAAGATAAGTAATGAATTTAGATAACTAGAACTAAATTGAAGTTCCGTAGACTCAATTAAATGAACTAAATTCTTGTTAGTTGGAAGGACTTTCCTGTAGGTATCCGTAGATTTTGATTATTCATGGAGTTGATGTTATTTCATCTTTTCCCGTCCTTGATTTTGTAGACAATAAAGATAAATCAGCATGAAAAATTACAGCGTTGGGCAACTATATTATCAAAATGGGCGTTACTTTGCAGCAAGACAACCTGGTCAATATCCCCTGCCAACTACTCATTGTTTAATAGCTAAATTCGTGTCGAGCGGTTCAGTGAACAACCAGCCAACTCTAGCATTCTAATCAAACGTCGCTGCTGTCCATGAAAGTACGCAGAAGAACCCCTTGTAGTGAATTCCGCGCTGTGTACAACAACTCGGCGAATGTTCCATCCGAACTTGGTCCTACACTCGTACAAAATACAACTAACGCAAGAGTTGAACAATAATGATAATAGACAACGCTATGTGGTCACTGATGGGGTTCTGGAGTAATTGTAAAGATCGTGGGCTTTTACTCCGTCAGACTTTTTCTGTTACGGTTTCCTTACATCGCAGATCTATGCCAATAAGACATAAACAATTAGCGGCCTCAAAGTCAACTTGAATCATGAAATCGCTCAAATTTAGCTGGACATATCTGTTATCATAAAAGCCATAACAAAAATTAAAATTGTCACTGCTTCATCTAATAAAAAATAAGTACAATCCAGGGAGTATAACTAAACTGAGCACGTACCTACTGTTTTATAACACTGTCCGAACATGAGAAATTTCAACAATTTTAAACTAAATAATTCAGTAACGAATGAAACGTATTCAGTTCTAATGCACTCAACCGAGGGAATAAAGTATATGTCATTTAATACGACAAACATAGAACACACAAGAGGAATCCTTTAAAATACCAAATATTCCAAATATTTTTTGAGGAAATATGTTCTACGACTTTCTATGTCGACCGACTGATGTCCGTCTTTCTAGCTGGTAGACACAATACTCGTATCTATCGTAAAACTTCATGAGACAGCTTGGAACTAGGCCCAGCCTAATATTTTGCCTAACAACGGCCCTCCGATATATTCCAGACAGACGAACTATGCACATGTATTCTTAAATTCATGGGTTTTATATAACTAGTAAACTAAACTTACTCGAATCGAATAGAATTTGCCAGAGTCTGTAAATGGAAAAGAACAGCAAGATCCTATCGCTTCCGTCGCATCCTAACAAATTGACCTATTTTCGGAAGTTAATGTTTTCCTCTGGACTTTCTAATTAATATGCCACAGTAACTTAGATTTTAGCCCATTTCATTGAAGTGCAATACTTTGTAAAAGTCGAGAAAACCCCAACCAAGTAGCCGCGCCTCTTATAATTACCTCCCTTACAAACGACCAGATTATCCTATATATTATTAACTTAATACCTTACAAAACTTAAGTTAATTTAACAGACCGAAAATAGGAGGCATTACCGCACTCCTTTTGGTGCTTCTGCAATCCCTAATTCGTTGACTGCAGTTACATAAATGTTTGGCAATTTTATTCCGTCATAATGCTTGAAAAAATATTTCAGATAGCCAAGAGTTTTCCTGCCTAATTTGTTGTCTAAAATATCATATACAGGGATAGACGCTTGAAGAGTTATTCACTTCACGCTGCCTTCCAACCAAATGCTAATGACAGCGCGCTCATTTATTGACAAGCAAGCGATCCATTATGTTTACAAGCCTACGGAAGCATATCGTCTTATGTTACAATAAAAAAATGTTTGAAATGGAATTTAAACCGGACATTGTTAATGAACTACGACATTTAAGTGTAAACAAAATGTTTACGTGGTATTGCAATGCCAGCCTCGAAAAACCTCATGAAGATGGACATCCAGGTAGCACCACCAGAAATGGTTCAAAAGTAAACGTAGGTAGGTAGGTCAATTGGCGAAAAATTTTAACGTGTCTGCTCGTTGCATTTGGCGCATAGTAGAAAATAGGCCACGATTGAAGCTTTACAAAAAGAAGTTTAGGATTTGACACCAGCTCAAAAGACAGTTTTCTTGGCAAACACAAAAGTGATGAAATATTAGGACATTGGTTGAGATTTTAAAATTTTTTCTTTTCTAATGAAAAAATCTTAATGGTTCAACAATATGTGGGGAAACAGAGTGATAATGTATGGTTAGAGTGGAAATTAAAAGACAATTCAGTCCACCGAAATGCTCTACGAAAGCAGGCACTTTTATTTGTAACGGTTAAAGCCACGGTAACTATGAAAGAACGTTCACCACTTGTTTTCATTGAACAAGGCTTAAAGGTAAATCAACAAACCTACCACAACAAGATTTTGAATAGAGCTTTTTTAGCTTGGACACGAAAATGGAAAAATGGACAAAGCATTGAGTGCTTCAACAAAATTCGGCATCATTCTATAAAGTTCACGGAGCTCATAATTTTTTACAAGAAAAAGTTCCCAACTTTATTCTTCACAACATATTTCCTGTATTTAAGTCCAATGGATTTTTCCGTACAATCCATTATTCTGCAAGCCAAATTATTAGCTAAAAATATGAGACATTCAAAGTGCTATTACGGTACATTCGTGAAGTGTGGGAAGGAGTCTTGAGTAACCTCGATGCTGTAATTCTCACTTAAAGTGGCTGTATCACACAATAACATATTTCTCTTAAAATATGAAATTTTTTTACGATATATTCAAGTTTTTAAATAAAAAAAAATAAAATTCATAAAATTACCACGATTTTAATTGATAGCACTCCGACAACCAATCCTTGCATATTTCCGGATTCATATCTATCATTCAATGGCAGTAATGCAAGAATGTAAGAAGAATGAATGTGAAATTTTTTTCTTTTCCCGTCATTCTACTTTGCACACCCTGCTTTTTCGGTGTTATTACATGGATAGATGGATTTGCACATGAAATAAAAGAAAAACTGTTCGCCAACAATGTGTAGCGAAGAGATGGTAAATTCCGTTTTGAACCTACGTTCCATATATGTATGTCTGCATGTGTACAGTAATTTTGCGTTGTTTAATTGTATTATTAACATAATATTTAATTAAATCTTTGTATTTAACAATTTTTCCATTCGCCAATCATGAAGAGGAGGTGTTTCTCAATGGCAATGCCGCTTGTAAAGAAAATGGAGGAGGGACTATTGATAAAAGCAATGAGATATTATATAATATTATATTAATACATAATGCTGCTCCAAATGTGATTACTCTGTACGAAAAGCTTACCAAATGGAAATGGAAGTAATGGATTGAAAGAAAATAATGGACCAATAATGGAAATTATTGAGAAATATTAAAGCTATGCATTTTAATATGTTCAAGGAATTTGATATAATGCATCGATAACTATTCGGAAAATGAAACCATATTAATTCGTGCACGAGTTGAATGTTGTATTCTTTCAATTGTGTTCAACAGCCATGAGAAAAAGAGGAATTTGTAAGGAAAACCAATCCTTCATTCTCACTGTATGTAGGTTGCTGTAATAGAAAAAATTCGATTAAGTTAAGCCTTGACATTTTCCGTTGATGTCTACTCGTATGTACGAGTATATAATCTGATTATAGGTAGATGTATGCAACTTAATATGTACCACTGGCATCTCAATATAGATTTGTCACGGAGTCCCAACAATTGTAATAAAACATTACACTCAATCACCAAAATAATACCAAAACTGCAGAAAAATTAATATAAATGCAAAAAACTTACATTGTATGCTAACTAAATACGAACAAAATAAGATTTAAATGACAAAAAACTCTACCAAACATTATCCTTGTGGGTGATTACTATTTCTCCAACCAAGTACTAAAAACCATTTTCGATTTGGAAATATATACCTGACCTCATAGCTAATTTGTTGTACATTCTTCCGTATGATACTATCTAGAATTATCATTAATGTGGTTACTGTGAAAATAAAGGGGCAAGCCCAGCCAATGAATTATTAGCTTATGTTACTTTAAATTAGCGAAGGTATGGCAAAATTATAGAAATAATATTGAAACAAGTCCTTTTTCCGAGATGCGGGTTCAGTTATTGTAAGGGCAAGTACTGCCTACCTTGACCTATTCCAGCCACTAGCATTCTATATCGTGGCGCATGATGTACCGACCCATCAGTGTATAAGTGGGGGTGCGAAGAAAACGGCAGCTTCTCTTGCGTAATTTGTCGACTTATACTCTAACTACACCGGAACAATTTTGCCTAACTTTCAATTAAGTTTGTCTACGACAATTTTGTGCCTTATATTAGGCTCCGAGCTTCAACGAGCTTTTAGCAGACACGTTGACGGAAGAGCGGACATGTCTAGATCGACATGTGATCGATAATATATAATCTTTAAGGAGTCTGAGGCAAATTTACGTAGTTGTTATACAAGGAACGAAAAAATGGGTATACGCCTATCCTACGGTAAAGGACTCTTTAATTCATTTAAAAAAATGTATAATTTCGACATTTCTTCTCCATGCATATTATGGAATATTCTACAGTCAATATATTTCAAAAATGTACTGTTTCATTTAATTCCAAAACATATTTTGTGCACAGTATTAACGTGTTGTATGTATAGAGCTTGTTTTAATAATAAACAGGCTGTGGCGGTCATGTTGTTTTGACGGCGTCTGTGAAATCGGCTGTTATTAATTATCTAAATGAGTTTAACTCTGCGTTCCTCACAAGCTGTGGTCCTTCATAGTCGACTCTTCAACGTTTGGAGGTCAAATTCGAAGCGGTCGATCCGGTAAGCAATTAGCCAACAACTCTACGTCAAAGGATCAATATCGGCCGAGAACATCGCTGGTGCGTGAAAGTGTAGAGATCCAACTGATTCAGGAGCTTCAAATTAATGACCATAGATGGCGCCGATTGTTCGGTGGCTGGCCGAAAAATTATCTTTAAAGACGAAGCGTGGTGGACGACCCCAACCCATGTAAGTTTCACCATGTCATCATGGAATGTAAAATGACCTACCACAACGTCTAGTTTTTGGTGAATGGGAATTACAAAAGCTCAATGAAAATTCGCTGTTTCATCGAAAAATTGTGTTCAGCGATGAGACTCATTTCTCATTTCTTGCTTATATGATGCAAATTTGAGTGTTTTATTCGATTTTTAAAAAAAACTGCGTTTAAAAAATAATTATGCACATTATTGCATATACATAAGCATAATGTGATTGTACTCGCATTTTCCAATAATTGTAATTAAAAACTTGAATGGTCTTTAAAACTTCAACTAAAACTGGTTTTCATGCGGTACTGCCACATTCCCCTTCACTTGCAGTACCGAAAAGTGCAAACCACAAAATTTCGCATTTATTATCCAAAATTTACTCGCGGATTAATTTTCATTCATTAGTATAGAAATTTCAAAAGAAAATCGCTTACAGTCGCGCTCTTGCATATTTTAACAAACAACTGTCCTCAAAACTTTCCCACATCGAAAAATAAATTAAAATACTTAAATGTTCGAAATTTCAAATCACCATCATTAAACGCATACGAGTATAAGAGAAGGAAGAACCAGAAACAAACAACGAAATAAATTAATTACAGAGAAGAAATTGCAATGGAAGAAATGACTGCATAAATATTATTAAAAACTGCAAATATTTGCATGAGTAAACCATTATTGCAGCTGATTGCAATGATGAAGCTGACCCACTTTAACCACGCATGGTTAACGATTCGCAAAAGCGCTATGCAAGAGAGCGAAGATTAGGAAAAAGACTCAAATGTAAAAGTGTCTTGTATTCTCAGACGAAGAAAGATCCTCCTTTACCTCCCCCCGGTGCACCACTACCATCTTCTTATCGATATCCGTCAATCAACTTTCTAATTGCCAACGAAATATCTCACAACACTGTTCTTCAGTCTCACACTCTCATGTGAAACAACATTAAGGCAAAACATGCAATAATAATTGCCAATAATATAACATTAACATCTTTTGACTATCAACGGCGACGATGAGACAAAGTGTGTGTTGTTGCCACTACAACGTTGTGGTTAAATGTTTCCATATACAGAAATTTTCTAGTAGTAGTAGTTTGATCTTCTGTAGAATCCCATAAAATGGAAATTAATTTGGCCTCTGAAGTCGTCGGAATAACAGCGACGACGAATATCGAACAGTTTTTTTTTTTTTTTTTTTTTTTTTTTTTGTTTGTTCGAAATTGTGTATTTAATTTTTTAACTTAGTTTTCGAAAAATACTTGTCAAGTATGTAAAAAGTTCACAAAAGGTTCTTTTTAAGTTTTGTGTAATGTTAAGTGGTCGTAAGTATTGTGGAGGAGCACATTTTCGTTATTATACTAATTCCCATTGTGTTTGGCCAAAATTAGGCAGATTTCATTTTACCAAAATATTTGGCTTGGGAACCAAATTGCGGGATTCTCCTGCAAATTAATTTTACTTTCGATGAGATTTGAAAAGGAATATATCCTGCTAAACATAAATTAACTTGGTATCTATTTGAATTCGTTGTAATACATTTCATTGTTTCCTTTCTCACTTTCACTACTTTTGCCCGAATGCGTGCCTTTTGAAGCATTTTCACAATAACAACGAAAGGCATTCTGCTGAACACGACTCACATAAATCTGATCTAAAGGTGCGTTTCTTTCAATTTTGGAAAGCTGGTTTTATGCAATGGGAGATCGTAATATAGTAGTATAAAATATATACGCCACTCAATTTTCTTTTGGTTTCGGATTTGAATCACTATCATAATTATTTGCCCATGCTTTAACCAGATTCTCGGCCACTCAGTTTTTTTGAATCTCGGTTTTGAATCACTATCATAATTTTTTCACGTTTGGGAATAAGGTCTTAAGTCAAAAAAATGCATTTTGAGTTTTTGATTGGGTTTAACTCAATTTTTTTTCTCTTTCGTTTGGTATCAATAATTGAAATCTAGCACAACTGCATCCAATCGTAATCATTTGGTCTTTAGGCACTAAGTCAAAAAATTTCATAATTTGCAAACAATTAAATAAGTTTCAATTTTACATTACGAAAAACTATAGTATATGACTTAAGACCTTATTCCCAAACGCCAAAGAATTACTTGCCCATGTATCAACCAAATTCTTGGTCACTTAATTTTTTCGGATTTTCGAATTTGAATCACTTTCACAATTACTTGTCCATATATCAACTGGAACCTTGGCTTATACTAAATTTTGCATTTAATATTTTTATTTAGTTTTGCTAAGAGCATAGTAGTAGAAGTTAAACAAATTTTCCTAGGGCAAAGCACTAGCCTTGGCTTTTATTTAAAATTAAAGTAGACTTTAACTGGCTTCTTACAGATGTCCCTGCTCTGGTGGTAGAAAATTGACAAGGCGTCTATGGACCCAATAACATTTTTCAAATTGATTATGTTTTTAAGCTCCCCTTGTAATTGGAAATAATAGCCAATTCAGTAATCATTTAAGAAGTTTACGTGTTTCGATTTCCGTAACGAATTCATCTTCAGATACCATCGTGGCTGAATCGATAGATTTAGTAATCTGTATAGCAGTTTATCGGGTTGTACAAGTGTGATCGGGTGTCATTAGATGGCGCTAGAAAGAACAACTTCGATTGCCTGACTCAATATTGTTTGAGCGTTCGTCAAAGATCGATACCATCAAAAACAAAATAAACCATATTTTAGGGTTGTTCTTCGATGAAGGTAAAAACGCGGGCCAGGCGACTAAAAATGTGAATGGCATGTATGGTCTGGCTACCGTAACAGCCAATCATAGTCCCGCCATAGTAATGTTGATGCCAAGACGCACCAAACTCTAGAAGGCTAATTGTCGAAAATGTCCACAGGATATTGTAAATCATCATATGTACAAAAACGTTTTCGATAGCCAAGGAGTTAAAATTGCATCAAAAGAAAAAAAAAAAAAAAACGCGTGGAGCAAGGCTGGACACAAAAAAAGGCTCGTTGTAAAGGTGCCACATGAATTAACGCAAAAAGCTTCATAAACCGAGTTTCCACATGTGAACAGCAACAATATTTCGGAAGCTGATGATGATTGGTGATGAAAAGTTAATCATTTAAGATAACGCAAAGTGATAATAGTAGTATTTGCAAGATTTACGATCAGGAAAGTTTAGCTGTATGCTGGGTGCCGTAGGCAGTTTTAAAATTCAGTGGGACGAAATGAAGGAGAAACATAGAAGACCTAATTGCTTGTAATTATTTTACACATGCAGCTTATAATAGATTATAGTGACTACTTTAGTTGCATTCATAGTGCATAAGAATATACGCACATGAATATTGTGAATTGGTATTCAAATTTATTGATGCCATACCGATAAACTAATTGTCTGAACCATAAGTTGATTTCAGCATACGAAACTTATTCCTCGCAGAACAACGATTTTCATAGTACGGCTTAATAATTGTGCACAGGCATTGGGCCGGTGTAAGTTTTTCCATAATGAAATATTACATAATACCAAATAAAAATAACCAAAAAATTTGTTATGAAATTCGTACTGGAACATTTTTCTCTAAATGGGCTGCCTATTACAAATGTTGTACGTTTTGAATCCGCTCAATATCAGTCGACATAATTATAATCATTTTCAAGGCGATAATTTTGTTCAAATAAACATTTTAAATACATGTATGCCTGTCCGTCGTACAGTTTGTTTAAGTTTGGTTTGAGTTCATGATATTTCTCAAATTTGTGCTATGCGAGCCAATCATGAACATCAGATAGCTTAAAACTTCGGTATACTTTTAGGCGCATTTAAATTACTTCAACAAATATTGAAGGCTTTCCGTGTGATAGGGCGTATGGTGAGTGCCAGACAGAGGAGGTTAAGAATATTTATCATTTATAAGTTCCATGGTCCAAATTGTAAAACTTGTCTACATACAAGGAGCAAACTTTTCTTAAAGTGTTGTTGATGGCATCCAAATAGTAAGCTTAACGCAAGTATGCTTGTGCTCAGATCGGTTCGATAAATTCTCTTCTGTGGTTAAATAAAATTTAGTATATCTGTGATTACGTTTCCTATAAATTCCTACACTATTGGGCAGTTTGGGAAAAGTATTCTGTGTACAGCTGTGCATTTGTTGATGATGGCGTCCATCAATATACAAAATACAAGTTAATTTAATAAATCTGTCTTTAGCATTTTTTGTATAGATTTAGCAAATCCACTTTATAACGATTTGTACTCAAGCTTATGCATTTCTTGCTAGTCAATCAATTATAAAGAGGTCGAATATGTGATAATTTTGGATCAAGCATTATCTGGAATTACGATAAAATATAGCTTTGGTCTGCTTTTAAATAGTTCGTGTGATTGATATTTTAATAGAGAAACTTTCTAGTGATTTTCTAAATTCATTCACGTAGTTCCACTATCCGCTAGTGCATACCAATAACATAAACGCTTCCCAATAACTAACCCCTCATATTCAGTTGCACATCACTACTACTGGTTTAGTGTCACATTGGACAATTTAATACATTAATAGTGTGTTACGCCAAGCTCTTAAGTGTTTATTTACATGCAACAACAATTTCTAAGACTGTTTTCTCTCACATCTTACAAAATTCAATCTCGTGCAACATCAACGAAGACAAAGTGTTGCAGCATGGAGACTTTTATAATGCTTCCAAGTAGTTGTGATTGCCTATTAAGTGTTGCAGTCTCCGCCATTAAGTTGCATGCTGTGTCATTATTGGGGGTATTTAATTGAAATCACTTTATAATATCGCCAATAGCAGAGAATAGCAATAGTGAAGAGCAGTGGGAACCCGTAAACCAATTGGCGATAATATGATGTTTAATATAGACAGAGAGCTGTTTTAATTGTTCACAGATCAAATGGCATGCATAGCCGTTAAGTGCGAATGCCAAATTTAGGAGATATGATATGCACATGAGTTATATTAGCTTTTGGGATTAAAGATTAAAACACAAAAAAATGCGTACACTCTGGTCAACAAAACAAAAAAATATTTATAACTCATTCATTTATATTGTACTGCGTTCAAATTAAGCCCCGTATAACACACTTATACCAGCGAATAATCAAATCATCAAAACGTTTTTTCAAACGCTTTTTTGAAAAAAAAACTTCTGTTCCGGCGGAAAATTTTCTCTCTCCTTTATATCCTTTTTCTACTGAAAACGGATGCTTTAAAATGACAACTTCAACTTTCGAAAGTCAACTGGAATACTGTGATTGTTCGTTAATACTTGTTGAGTTTTTATTTATTTATTATTTTTTTTTTTTTTTTTTGACAGAATTTCGTTTACAGGTATAGCCTTGTGGAATAGGGTGTTACCTTGGTAGTGCGCTAGAGTGCGTTATCTGGTATTCGACGAATTTGCTCTCCTAAATGCTGCTCAATGCCCTCGTAATGTTCCTTAATTATCTTCTGAACTTTTGACAAGAATTCCCAGGGGACAACGCCGTTGTAATCACAGAAATTAGTTTATATCACCGTGACCTTTGATTGACTGTGACATGTTTTTTTCGGTTTCAGCTCAGTTGGAAGTTATCGAATTTTGTTAACTAGTTTATATGCTTTATCCCCATCTACAAGGCGTTTTATGTATGTTGTTTTCAGTGACCTGTAAACGATTGAGAGTCGAACGGCAATGTATTTCATACCCAAAATAGTATAAATTTAATCGTGAGACACATAAAGCTCAGCTCTCTCTCCAACTGAAATGACTATTTTCAGTCACTGTTTCCTATACTTCATAAAAAAACTTGATGGTCTGTCAAGGCGATGCAAAAGTTCCACTACAACTCGATCGCTTTTGAATGCACTGTATATGTATTTACGCAGGGGCGGAAGTAAGCAATTATTTGTTTAAGAGAAATGAAAGACGGGGATTTAGTATTGCGTTAAGACAAATCTGAGAGTTTATTTCGTTACCTTTAGTCGTAGATACACTTTGTATCGCTTGGGATTCAAAAAGGGAACTAACTCAAGTAGCAAAGGGTTTGGTTATTTGTCGAAATATGAACAATTTCGAACCAAACTGCTAGAAAAAAAATGGCTGTAGACTAAAGCTTTACCACACTGTGAAGTCATTAAATTCATGACCACTTGTGATAATAATTCAAATAAAGTCAGACATTCGATGAGATCCAATTCTGGCATAAACGCACTATACCATCCATTTGCACATGTTTTCGATAAAGCCGATTTGCTGTAAGCCTTCTGTAATATTTTCAGAAATGCAGCATATGAAATTCCATTTCCAATACAAAATTTGGGATAAATTATATTTTCGATATTTTTACCCATTTTAATCATAGGAAAACGCTCTCTGCACAAAGTGAAAAACTCCGCGTTAGTGTTGATAGAAGACTATTTGGCTAATACAAAAATAATTTTGACAATCCCTTCGAATTGTCATTTTAAGTAGCCACTTTCTGATACCGTTTCGACAGAATATATATCTGTAAATTAGTATCGGCATTGCTAAGAAAACAAACGCTTAGCTTTCTCTCTCAATAAAGAAGAGAGTGTATTTGATGTTATTGCTAATGTCTAGACTTTTTCTTCAAACAAAGCCTTGATCACCACATAGTAAACTCGAAATATAGAAATGGTAGTATAATTTATAACTTCGATTTTAATTTGAAGTTCCAGAAAAATCTGGCACACACCTAGAAGTGGAAATTGTAAACATTTTACAATAAGGAAAGTTTTTCAAGATGGTTGTAATTTTTGCATGTAGTTAAAAACACAAAATGTCTGTTTGGAGACATTCATAATCGCAATTTGTTCATGGATGATTAATATTAATTACGATCATTATGCGTCAACATATGTTAGGCAGGACTGTGAACTAGATTAGCGGCAATCTAGCTTTAAATCACACCGATCCATAATGCGGACCATTACTTCGGAAACGGAAAATGGTTCGGTTCGCGGTAGTTACTTTTTATAACTGTATCCGCTGGAATGAAGACATATATGATTGGATTTAGCACTCAAAATGGAAACATCTAAGGTACCAATTATCTTTCGATCAGATGCTTTTCATGACTGTTTACGTTGAATGGGTGGATTTGGTCTTTATGGGTGACTGCACTGGCTGACTGACTGACCCGATAGTGGACGCACATTTTTACTAAATTTGTCAAGACTTGGCACAGTCTAATATCGTAGTAGATGATTGGATTATACCGATCAATCCCTTCAGGCTCCATACAAATTTAGGAATTTCAGAAAATCTGTTTTCTCCTGCAAATCCACACTCAATGACTGGAGTAACTTCAGTTTCTGTCCATTACGTTTGTTTATAATGCTTGGTTGAATTCAACAATTCGACCGATTAACTATGAGCCGTCTCTTCTACATCTCATACAAGCTCATATATTCTTCGATTCATATAACTTATATGGTTTGAATAAATTTAATCAAATTTGGTAGGCTTTAAGAAATGGGTTATACCAATCAATGTCTTCAGGGAGCTCCCATACAAATTTAGGAATTTAAGAAAATCGGTTTTCTCCTGTAAATCCATATGCATTGACCGGTGTAACTTAATTTTTTGTCCATTATGTTTGTTTGTAATGCT
This sequence comes from Philornis downsi, assembly GCA_019455685.1. Lineage (NCBI taxonomy): Eukaryota > Metazoa > Arthropoda > Insecta > Diptera > Muscidae > Philornis > Philornis downsi. The sequence goes on from JAHXMU010000022.1 coordinate 1,766,138, forward strand.
TGCAGAATTTAAAAAATCTACCGATTAACGACGACCGTTCTCATCTATCTCTCACATAAGCTTATATATTCCTCGATTCGTAAATTTTATATGATTAGAATAAATGTAAAAAAACTTAATAGGCGTTCAGCATTTGCTAAAGCGAGGTCTCACAATGAAAATTTGCAAATTGGCTATGTCCATCCTGTATGCCGCATACAATTCATCCGATTTATTGAAACTTAATTTTTCCAACTGTAATCTTTAATTCATAGACTGCTGTTACTTCAATTTTGGGCAATCATAATTCAATTTAATAAACACTAAAATTGAAAAAGAAAAAATCAACCGGAAAAACACGCTCTCTCTCTGGCAACTCCCATATATAATTTTAGGCACATATCACTAGATCCATATCCTTCATTCATATTCTAAATTCAGTACAATTTAGTATGCATCACATATTTAGAAAGTGTAGTTCAACGCATGAATATGGCAGAATCTGGTTTAACGAATCCAATGACTCACTACGCCCATGCTGCCATTCCACCACACTTTTCCACCAAAGCGTTATGATGTTGAAATAAAATCAACGCACCTGATTAAAATTGATGTCCTTTACGGCAGTATCATTTTATTCGTTCGTTATTTCATTCGGCAAAGTAAAAAAATCTGATACGCTAAATAAACTTTATGTCGATATTTCGATTAGACACAAAGTTACAATGAGAAACAAGAAGGGTATAACAGGAGTTGTTGGAAAAGTTCTGGATAAATGACAATTTAAAACCTTAAACCTTATTTATTTGATGTACCACGATTTTAAAAATTGTAAAAACTTAAAAAAAAACTTAAAAAACTTAACGCATTCATATCCTGCCTTGTTTGACTTGGGCACTTGAAAATTATCAATTTGCAGCGTTGCTGTTCATTCTTTTGTAATTGTGTGGGAAATATAGCTCTTACTCTCTAAAAAGTAGTTGTGGTTGTGGGCGAAACGCGACTGCTTTTTTTTGCATGTGTTTAGTTTTATCATGTAAACTTTGAGTACGACATGAATATATCTTGTGGCGTATGATCAATATCGGCGTATGATCAATATAAACCGTGAACGTATACTTAATACGTAATACTCAAAGATGCACTAGCTTACTGTACGTATGAGCAATCAGGACTGACCAACTGACTAACATAAGTTTGGTTTTTTAATAAAAACATTTTTTAACACCCAAATTTTCTATATATCGTTTAAAAAAAATGATACTTAATCAAATTTAGCTGCTCAAAATCATCCAAATATGTATGTCCACATTAAATTCTCTTAACTCGTATGAAAATACCACAGCCAAATATCGTCGTTTCAAAATGGTGTAAAACAAGTTAAAACTTAGTTACAGCATTAAAAATTTTACATGCATACTGACGCCTCTCCAGATCTAACCCAGAAAAAAATATGTTTTATCGTAATTCCGCAAATATGCTATTCTGCATGTTGCCACATTTTGTAGATGTTACAAATAGCAACCATTTCTTGTTGCAACAAGACATTTGCAATTACATTTTAATGTAATTACGTTATTTGTACAATGTATATTATATGAAATATGTTGCTCCTCTTTCGTATTTAATTTTAGAAAACCGTCACTATTTAAATGCCACAGACACAGCCAACACATAACAGTCAAAGGACAACGACGTTGCACAGGACCCACCATAGCGAATGGAAGTGGCCCTTGTGCGACCACAGTGGATTCGACCATTTTAAACTATATCATTATGGCTAAGCATATATAATCCTGACGAAATACCCCCTTATGACAGTTAAAAATACAACAATTATTGCCACTAACACTACAAAATATTCAAATTAGAACACAAGTGTCCTTCCAAGTTTATATTTTATTTATGCAATTTTGCAGTAGTAATGATTACGTTTTTTTTTTTTATAAGTATGCAAGTGTGTATGGGTGTGCTGTTTCATTAGCATATATTTATTTGAATTATCTTTTATTAAAAGTGAAGGACATCGTGTATGGAATTTACGCAAGAAACTACCAGAAAGCTATCACAATTTGTTATAGTCCTTTATGGTTTTCACGGAAAAGCACATTAATGGAAAGAGATGGCATTCTAATTTCCATATTTTAAATGGTTTTTGAGATTAAGAGACATAAAAGGCGTGATTTAGTACTGCTCTAACATAGAGTAATTAAGACAGTGACATGTAAGACATATAAATTAGGTGCCTGTTGTAAATATAATCACATTTCCATATGATGAATCTTAATTAGAAAGATATTTCTGATTTGGACAATAAATGAATTGTATTTTCCTTATTGAAACTAATTAAAGTGGGGTAATAATTAAACTGAAGTAAAAAAAAAAATGATTCGAAAAAAGAAATCTTTTATATGTTTCAATAGATGGTTTGGCAGTCTGTATCTGGAGTTGCATAAATGATGGCATGACTCAGTGTTGTTTAAGCGTCAGTCAAATATGGAAACCTTCGACGAAATAACACTCATATACTTTACAGTTTCTATTTGATGAAGGCGAAAAAGCGAAATAGGCCGCTCAAAATTTTAATATTGTTTGTGATCTCGAAACTGTAACAGCCATCACCACCCTCTGGAACTGTCTGGAATTGTTAAAAAATGTAGATAGATCAATGAAAATCACCAGGTCCAACAGTCATGTGAATGCTATTTAGATTGACCTTTAACTTTTGGACACATTGTATAGGTAATCCTTTCGCGATTAGTTTAAGTATCTCAAAGGGATGCTGACTGCCGCAAATTCAAATAAAAAGAAAAGAGAGATACAAAGGAAAAGAAAAAAAGTTTCACGTGTGATGGCACACCATGAGTAAGGCTTTCACGGAGAGACTCATGTGAATTACCGCAAATGAATTAAAAGTACTCGTGTTGCCAGCATGCGATAAAAAATCAACAATACGTGATAGCCCAATTTGTTTGCCAGATTCAAATTCAGAGCACCCCGATTAGTTAAAAAACATGCTTCGTCAATGCAGTCAATTTTTTTCCAAATTTGTAGACCAGTGCTATATATCAACAATCTGTAAATTCTTGCTTCAAATATGCCAACTTTTTCAATGCAACACCAATATCTTTGAAAACTTTTAACTCATCAATATAACAACCCCTCCAACATCGTATGCTATATATGTGTGAGAGAATTTTCACCATCTCTTCAAGTTTCCTTACAAATATGAGCAGACACTTTTACGCTTCTCTTCTTGCATGTCGAGTACCCATCTCAATTGACTGTTTATGCTCCAGTTGTGTGATTGTTGGCGTGTACATTTGGCATTTCGCTCTCCAAATGTAACAGGCTACAAGGATACCTTACAGTATTTAACACTTACACTTTCACAACTGGAATGTGGGTTTCATTGCTTAGTATCACTTAGAGGGTGAGTAACCCAAAATATTTGAATTTATATGTATGTTCCTACTGTATGTAACATAGAGAGATACAAGAAAGTTTGCTCCAAGGCGGACGTCTTTTAAGTTTGTCTGGAGGAATTTGTTGAAATAGGTTGTGTATTCTGGGTTTATGGTTTAGTACATTCTCAACGCCTGGTATGAAATAGAGTAACAAAAAGAGAAAGAAATAGTGACTAATAGCAACTGTTTTTTCATGGGGTTAATTCCATTTAACTGTAGTTTATATTTGTGGCCAGTTAACAGTTTATGAAGGATTTCCGTTTTGATGTTACATTTTAACATTTTCAACAAATCGAACTTAATTGTGAAACATTTATGCAGCTGGCTATTGGTATATTCCTTTTGCATCATCCTCATATTTTTGTTTCGTTGTTGACCCTTCCATATACTGTTTATTGCCGGATTTTGCTGCTTTATCCCTGTTGTCTGATGGTGTAGTTGGATACGAGTGTATATATATGATGACGACTTTATTATCCTTGTTCAAAGGCATTGGCGTTTGTGTTTGTATAGATAGCTGTTGTTATGTTTGTCACTTAAGTTGACTAATTAAAAGGAACAATACGAAATTAATTACCACATTCATAGAACAACTATATCGGTAGCAACAAAAGCATCAGCGACTGGCCATTATGTCATGCTATAATAAGCCATGGCTTTGGCAGATGCAGCTATGGTCCATGGCAGTTGTATGCCCAGTAATATTAGGGGTATTCCAAAAAAGTGCATTTAAAATAGGAGAGTTACAATGCAACTGTAGTGTAAGGAGTCATGAAAAAAATCCATTTTTTGGTATGACATTGAAGTCTTTATTTGGCATAGTTAGAATGATCCGATTTAGGTTCACTATGCAGCGTTTAATACGGTAACTTGTTGCCATTTTGAAGGCGAAAGTAATACGCTCTGGACAGAAACAGATGGTAAGTAAACAATTGGGTCCATATACGGACTATAGCTTGGATGCGTAGGAATCTTTTAACCAGGCTTCTGGAGATTCTGGCGAGTCACCACCAATGCATCTGGTCTGACGTTGTCCTGATGGAACACAATTTCTCTGCTCACTTCTAGGCGATAGCTTCCTTTAGACAGTCCAACTGTTGGCAGTACAGTGATAAATGCATATACATATATTATGAGCTTCAGCAGGGGAGAACGTAGTGTTAGGAACATTGTCATTAACGGTACTGCAATGCTTATAGGTTCTACTTTTGTCTACGAATACCCTTACTGCTTGTAAAACACACTATTCAGTTAACAAAAGCGTCCTCATCAAGGTCCTCTTTATGGCAAATAAAAGTCAAAAAACATTAAGTGGGCATAATGAATGTTATATTAAATATACACCACAGAGTAACAGGATAGATATATATGCAAGTTCCGAGGAGAAGTACAAAAGAGGAACAAATTTAACCGTAACAACAATGGCTGATGCCAACAACAATCGCTCTTGTGTAAGCAACACATATCATAATAACAGTAATGGTGTTCACACAATTGTGGACAAACAAACCTTTGGGGAGTTGTGAGGGCCACTATATGTTTTTTTTTTTTTTTTTTTTTGATGTTGCAAGTTAAAGACCGCAGCCCAAATTTGTTGGTTATGCGCTGTATGTGTTGCAGTGTGAGAGACTACAGCTTGAGGGGCATTTTTTTCTACTGTTGTATAGAAGTTTAGCCAAATAATGCATATGTTGTAGTTTTGGGGACATTTTGCCAATGTTGTTGGCACTAATATGTGCTTCAAAACATTCGTGTATGCGGTGGGGCAATAACGGCGCTACATACTTGTTTGTTGTCCTTTGTGAGTAGAGGGAAAGAAATTAAATGGTTGTTTATTGTTAACTAAATTGACCACGATGATGTTTGTTTAATTGCAGATAGTTGGATTATAAGAATTAGTTCATATATAATTGCTAGAAATTGGAACCACAAAGCAATTATTTAGTATATCATAAAATTTATTGGTAGCTCTCATTTATCTAAAATATTTTTTAAGCATTTAAGACAACCCCTTAATAGTGCGTTAATAGAAAATGTCAAATAATGAATGGTAACAGTTTCTGATCTGATGTTCAACAACACCTGATGCCATTTTGAAAATGTTAATTCACCAAACAGAAAATGTTTGAGAAAAAATTTTAATATTACAGAAGCATCTTACGTTATGGGCCGCTTAATTAAGCCAATTTCGTTTCTTTGCATAAATGACCGCATACGCAAAGGTTACCGATCTAGATAAACATTTGTGCAAATGGTTATGTTAGGTTAGGTCAGTGTGGCAGTCTGAATAGACAGACTCACTTAGACTACATAGTCCATTGTGATGCCACGGAAACTAGAGATATGGATGTCCCTAGTTTCCCCCGTTAAACCATACCGAGCGCATAGATCCGACTGAATTTGAGCGATCGATTACAATTTATTGACATAGAACGGCGATTCCAGAAACCCCCACATGATAAAGTCTAACGGAGTCGAATCACACAATACTGGCGGTCAATTCACGTCACTTCCAATTGTCCGTTGTGACGTTCGCTGTGTGGCATGAGGCACGGCGTTGATGAAACCAAACGTTGTCGACCAAAGTATCGTTCAATTTGAGCCAAAGGAATTGGTTATTATTAATTAGAGGCTCCTGCCGTTGACGGTGATCAATGGTGTCGCCGGCCCAAAATCCGCACGAAACAGTAACTTTTTGTATAATCACCTGATGATCCTCGTGTGGCATGGCGTAATTTTTTTTTTTTTTTGTTTGTTAACAAAACCATGCATTTAGAAATGCATGTTTTCGATAAAGATGGTTTTTCGACCAAAATGGAAATCTCTTCCAAAAGCTCCAAAGTCCAGTCACCGAACGAACATGTGTCAATTGAATCTTGTATTGGTGTATATTTAAGTCCCGATGCAAAATTCGTCAATTTGAAATCTGTGAAAGTCAGACAGTTTATACGTGGCTCAGACTCAAACTTTTGTACAATTTCACCAACAGCGGTGAAGTTCTCCGGCATTTCGTTGGCTGATTATACATCGAATCGGTCGCCTCGAATTTGGCCATCAAATATTGGGGAGCCTCAATGTCGGCTCAGGGCATAAAATGGGCACAACGCATAAAAAGTTTGCATGATGAACTCTAATTTTGATTGTAATGTTTTATAATTTCAACGTGTAACTGACATGATGGTTTATCATCAGCGATTGAATAATTAACAACAGATTCGAAAAACAGCGCCAAAACAACATGATCGTCACAGAATGCCAACCTCGTCCTGTTGTATTTGCAAAACCATTTATCAATCATGTTATGCTATTTCTTGGCCAAGGAATTCACTGTGTTTATTTTCATAGCCGACCAAAAGTAGGTAATATAATATGTCTACTTTATTTACTCCCTCTTTTATTTATTACTCTAAAATTTATTACTCTTTAAATGAGAATTTTCAGCCAAAAGAGTAGCTTATCTCCGAAAACTACTGCGCTCCTTCGATTTGATCTACTTCAAAACATACTTCAAACTATAATATGATAATAACACATGTGGCAGAAATCAATTAAGCAGCTGTCGAGAAGGGCGTAATGATGCATACAATTAAATACAATTAATAGTGAAACAAATGTTTGCATCAACAAATTTTGAAAAGAAAATTGCGAGTTTTTCAATTAACAGACACAACGCCTTATTAGTTGTTATTGATGCCACGAAGGAGTTACAAAGTTCATTATTAATAATTTTAATTTCAGCAACTATGTTGATGTACAATTTATCTGGGAAGATCGATAGCGTCTTATAAAATAGATATGACAGGCGATAAGACTTTAATGATGATATCTATAGATATTGCAGGAATGTTCCCCTGAACCATTCAAAGGATTATAAGACAGAAGATGAATTATCCTTGATATATATAGTTCATCCCTTAAAGAATACTAACACTAATCGAGTTGAGTAGAGACTTCATAACAATGACCTGAACGTTCTTTTTAAAAGATTATAGAAATATATCCTCTTTATGCCACGTCACTCCTATTGTGGAGTCCCTTTGACATGATTTAGTGTAATGATAATCTATATCTACCTTCTTCCTTTTAATCATTAGTCCCCTTTTTTTCCTATAAACATTTTAAAGTACAAATAGTTTATGATGGTTTTAAACACTGACAGAGGGGCAAAAGGATAAAGGAAATCCAAAACACAACGGGAACCAAAAGCAACTACAACTGTAGAAACGAGTGGAAAATGAAAACAATGCAGCAAACTGATGCACTGAATTTACACATAGCAGTTGTCTACATTTTGTTGCATTTACAGAACTCTTTCGTGCAGCTTAAAGGAAACGTTTTAACATTAATTTCGTAGTCTTTTCTGTTGGTTTTTTTTTGCATTTTCAGCCATTTTTTGTGCCTTCTGGCGCTAATTCATTTATTTATGTTTATTTCATTTTTAGAGAGTACAAATGTTGCAAATGCCGCGCGTTGTTATTGTTATTTATCTTATGCAGCCAGCAACATTTGCTGCAGTTTGCACAATTGTGGTATTGACGTGTATTCTGGCGTTACACAAAGGAGAGGAACATTAATGCCTTGGCTGACGACGACGTGGAGGATGATGATCATGATGATGATAATGACGATGATGATGGTTATTAAAATATTCTTTATTCAAGTTGTAACCCAGCGCAGAGAGGTGGGTGTGTCCCTTTTTTGTTTTTCTTCGTTGCGGGTTTCTTACAATTTCTTCTTGCAATTAAATATTACTTGTTGTTATTATTGTTGGCAGTTGTGGCAACAAATTTTGTGGCAAATTAAAATTGCAAATCGATATCATGGCATGAGGATGGAAGGTTGTTTTTTGATATGGCCACCAATTCATATGCGAATATTAGCAAAAGAGTCAAGGGGAGTTATGAATTACCCTAAGCGATTTATATTTATTTGTGTTAAATAAAGTCTTGGTTATAAATGAAATTAATTTTAATTAGAGTTTATATTAATAACTTGATGGGTCAACATTGTTGCGAAGCGATGTTAAACATTTCAACAGAGATGTTTTATCACCATTATAAAAATAAAAGACCTTTTAAGAAATTATAAAGTATTAAGCAGAATATGCAACAAAACTACTAGGAATTTTGGTAATCATTTCAAGCAGTAAATTACAAGCCACAGGTTTGGCTTCGGTTAAAAGTTTTTTCTCAAAACTGGGCAATATTGAAATAAGTCATTTTGCCAGAAAAATTGAATAATGAAGTCTTTTTTTTATAAAATAGAACAAAATTTGAATAAGGGTATTTGAAGTAATTTATGAAACAGTATTTTTTTTTTTTTTTTTTTTTTTGTTTTTCAAACGATACCGAGTGGCAGATATACAGAAATTTCAGGTAACTGAAGAAACTTACATATACCTTCAACCAGGCAAAAGCGTGAGGAGAGCTCGAAGCAAAGTGGTGCATCACTGAACATTTATAAAAAATAAAACACCATTAAATTAATTAAAAAAAATTAAAATAGAATGACCGCTATTCCTTCAAAATCGTATAAGCGATATCTTAAAGACCGTGACAATGCTGCCCAATTTCATCCGCAAAATTAAGTTTGATAAATGCCTGATACCTGGTTCAGTTATGAAACTGGTTTATTTAGTTAATTTGTATGGAAATTATCAGACAGTTATCAATTTTTTTTAGTTATACCAATTATTATATTGCAGTTCGATTGACAATAATTCATGATAATCACAATGATTCATCTTCAATCAAAACTAGTTAAGGAATGCAACAGAAAAATAACAATTCGATAAATATTTCAATTTGTAGGGCTAGTACTAGGAAAGGAGTTGACATTGTCCTCCATTTTTATTCTCAGAACTTACCTCACACCAAACGCGTTATTTGCGCCAAATTTGACTGAATTCAGTACAAATGTTTGAAAGATAAGAAGTTTATAATGATATCAGAAGAAAGTTTTCTCTCTAGTTTTGTGGACAATTGTGAACCAGTACTATAGATACAAATACTTGCTGCAGGAGCCTTTTAGTTACGAATTACATAGGGTAGTTTTTCAAGAATTCAGTTTATCAGGTTGGCAGCACTGGTTGGTAATGGCGTCCAAACGTCATCTGCCGAAATGAAAAGTGTACAGTATAATCTGCCTTTTCATCATGGAAAGACTAACAAATGAGCAACGATTGAAAATCGTTGAAATTTATGATCAAAATTCGTGCTCTGTGGCAAATGTGCATCGTCTGATACGACCATTTTATGGTCGTCATAATCGACCTACTGAATCAACAGTTCGTGCTGTTATCTCTAAATTTAGCACCAAAGTTTACTTTGCTCGACAAAAAAAAAAAAAAAACAAAAAAAAAAAACCATCGACTAGCATGCGTAGAATGCGTACCGAAGAAAATATTGCAGCCGTAGCGACCAGTGTTAATGACGATCGTGAAATGCCAATTCGTTGCCGTTCTCAGCGATTGGGCATGTGTTACTCAACACAAGGAAAATTTTACACGTCGATTTGGGTTTGAAAGCCTATAAAATTCAACTCACGCAAGAAATGAAGCCGAATGACCTACCACAACGTCTAATTATTGGTGAATGGGCCTTACAAAAGCTCAATGAAAATCCGCTGTTTTCTCGAAAAATTGTGTTCAGCAATGAGGCTCATTTTTTGCTGAACGGATACGTAAACAAGCAAAACTGTCGCATCTGGAGTGATGAACAGCCACATACCATACATGAATTACCGAAGCATCCCGAAAAAACGACAGTCTGGTGTGGTTTATGGGCTGGTGGCATCATCGTTCCATTTTTCTTCAAAGACGACCGTGGAAGAAACGCTACCGTCAACGGCGAACGATATCGAGCCATGATAAGCGATTTTTATTTGCCCCAATTGGCTGAGTTGAACTTGTTTGAAATGTGGTTTTATCAGGACGAAGCAACATGCCACACTGCTCGTGAAACAATGGGTATGTTGAGGGATGAATTTGGCGAGCAGCTTATCTCTCGATTTGGCCCTGTGAGTTGGCCTCCAATATCTTGCGATTTAACGTCTCTTGATTATTTCTTGTGGCGTTATATCAAGTCGTTAGTCTATTTGGACAAGCCGAACACTATTGAACCCTTACAGGATAACGATGACATAACACGCTTTATTCGTGGAATACAAGCCGAAATGCTCGAAAAAGTGACGAAAAATTGGATCTTTCGAACGGACGTTTTGAGACGGGACCGCGGAAAACATTTACATGAAATTATCTTTAAAAATTAAATGGCAAAGCAAAATTTACCGATTCAAATAAAAAAAAATTTATATATGATGCAAATTTGAGTATTTTATTCAATTTTAAAAAAGCTACGATTAAAAAATCACCCTTTAAATGAAAATTAAATTGGAGAAAAACGGTCAATGTGTATGGAAACCACCAGAAGCGATATTTTTTTTACTGCCTTGCCGATGATGAGGCAAAAAAGTAGGCGGTGCCAGGTTGTATAGAGCCTTATTAAGATTTACGGCAGTTGTCGTTTCTACAGCCAGACACACTAACGGACATCGCTCAAGTGATTTAAAAAATCTGTAAACATATGAAACACATGGTGAAAACGTACCAGGCACATTTTTGGTGTTATATTTTGACCATATCAAATGATATATACCTTTGTTATTTCGGGTGAAGATATATAGCGGATATAGATATACTCCATACTTTTCCATAATAATAACATTGAGTAAAAATATACCTGTATATTCTGGGGAAGGCCGAATAGAAATCCAAATAACAGAGTTTGTTAATGCTATGTATAGGTATACGCCAAGTTTCAAGACGACCGATGGAAATTATGCAGTGCGTATTGTATTAACAACAGCTTGAACGAACAAGTCGAATTAGATAAAATTTGTTTTAGTTTGAGTAAATAAATTTTATACCACTAGGCCGTCGACTTTGCGCCAATTGAAAATATTTTCGGCACACTGCAGCCGACTTAACTGAAAAAAACATCTGACGCAGAAATCGACGCTAGAAGCGCTAAGTCAAATTTCAACTTTGAAGAAATCAACCCAAATACCTATAAAATCAGCTCTGTTCCTTCCTTCGATTTTGAGTAGAGATCTTGCATATTGCATAAATAGGTAAAGACAAAAAGGAAGTTTTCTAACTGGGTTATGGAAATGTTTTATACAACTGCGTCACAAAATTATTCAGTAAACATGAAACTTATTTTTGTAGACTTTGATTTGAATAGCATATTAGCAGTTGGGACGTATTTCTAGTGTGCTTTGATAAATACACATATTTTATATTGTCATCTGAAGTGTTACTTATTTAGTGAAAGGTTTGCCATTTACGAATCTAAATCGCTTAGCAACCGAAGGACGCGTAACAATAGTTAAAACCTACTACAAAAGTGGTGATTCAAATGTGGGCACTTTTCATGCATTACGGGATGATCGTGGTCGTCATTGTCAAGATTACAAGGAAATTTGAAGAGACTGTGATCAGACCTGTGGATCATAACAATGTATGCACTGCCGCAAATATGGCTTCAATTAGTGAAAATGAGGCGGATAATCAGAACTTTAATTCAAAGCGCCATGGCTGTATAATAATCGCCTTTTTTTGGACTGTAAATGAAGATTAAGAACTGGACGATATGTGATTTCAACAAGACGGTGCTACGAGCCACACAAATGGACCGATTTTGATTTTATTGCATGAGAAGTTTCCTGAAGGCCTTATTTCACATTCTAGCGACGTCGATTGGTCATCAATATTATGCGATTTGACGCCATTAAGCTTTTTTTTTTGTCGAGCTACGTCAAAGAACGTGCTTACGTGGATAATTCCCAAAAGTTGGAGCTTTTGAAAACCCACATTTGTCAATTAATCGCCGAGATATCGCCCGAAATGTGCGAAAAAGAGGTCGAATACTACCACAATAAGTATCCACTGCTGCAACCACTCCAGAGGCGGCCATTTAAACTACATTTTATTTCGTACATAACAGCAAGATTCCAATATTATAACGAAATAACAGTTTCATCAAAATCATAGTCGAAAAATGGATAACCCGATATGTTCCATATATGAAACCGTCTTATTCTCAACAGAGTAGCAATTGAAGTCAATGTGTGGAACTGTTGTCGAGAATGTTTAATTGAATTGCTAAGATTCGGGCATGTAAAAAGCTTATAACTTTATGTATAATTACACTTAACAAATAAAATTTACGATAATTTCAAAAATTGACTGCAAAAATTGACTTACAAGTAACCAAATTGTACCCATTGGCTGTAGTTTTTTTATGATTGAAGGGAACGTTTCTAAAACTAAGATCGTAGAAAAAAGAAAAGGGCGGAAGAAACTGTTTTTACCAGTGTTTTATTTTTGTCGTATAAATCGAGTGTGCGGATTTCTAAACAGCTAATTTGATTTCTTCTAATCGATCGAGTGAGTCTAAAAATAGAATATGTGCAAGCTCACTGAATATGAGAAGCCCCCCCATACCTCATTCATGTTGGAATTTGAGAGGACAGAGAAATTTCTGAACCAATACGAAAAACAGTCATTAAATTAAGGAATGGCGGCAAATCTCTCAACGAAATTGGACAGATATTAAATTTAAAAAAGCCTGCAGTCCAAACAATAATAAAAAATTTTAATAAAAATGGAAATTATGAAAATAGAGCACGTTCCGGCCGTGCTCGTATTCTCGACGATCTAACAGAACGGAGAGTTATTCGCTTTGTCAAATAAAATCCAAAACAAAGCGCAGTAGAAATAAATCGCAAATTGAAGACTGTTCTGGGAGTAACTGCTTCCGATCAAACTGTTCGCAGAACCATCAAGAAGAATGGGTACAACAGCAGAGTTGCAAAAAAAAAAAAAAACACTCCTCAGAGCTGTGAACTTTCAAAAACGCTTGGAGTACTCACAAAAGTACGAAAACGTTCACATAAATGATCCTACTTTTTGGGAAAAAGTAATATTCACCGATGAATGTAAATTTCTGGTTTTTGGAGGTGATGGTCGGGCTAAAGTTTGGCGAAAGTCGAATACGGAGTTATTACCCCGGAATGTTAACTCCACAGTGAAACATGGAGGCGGGTCTGTGGATGTATGGCTGCAAATGGAGTTGGAAAACTAAGATTCATCGATGGAATTATGGATAAGACCATGTATGTTGGTATTTTAAAGGACAGCTATCTCCCTAATATTGAAATGTTGGATCTGGAAGGAAAATCTATATTTTTGCAGGATAACGATCCGAAGCATTCTTCGAAGATTGTGAAGGAATTTCTTCTCTATAAAGTCAAACACAAACTGGAACATCCCCCACAATCTCCTGACCTAAATGTCATTGAGCATTTATGGGATACTTTAAAACGAGGTGTGAAAAAACGTTACATAACATTAATTCCATCTCTGAAGGAAGCGTTGAAGGACGAGTGGAGCAAAATTACATCTGAGAAAGCCACAAAATTGGCATTATCCATGTCATCTCTATTATCACTTGTAATAAAAGCCAAAGGAGGACATACAAGTTACTAATTAATTTTTTTCACTACATTTAATGACCGTATATAAAACATATGTAAATTTGCATAAAACCAAAAAAAGATTTTTTTTCATGTTATTTAATATAGATCCATGAAGAAATAATATTTTTGAGTTTATTTTTTGTAATAAAATGCGATAAAAAATAATAAATATAATTGTAGCATTTTATATTAATATTTCGCTAAAAAGACTAAAATATATAGGGGTATGTAAACTTTTGTAATACTGTGTATATCCTGTCTTCCTTGTGCAAATTGCATGTACTTCATCAGCCTGGTCACCAGTTTAATGATTTCATATGTCCTGCTGACAACATCGTTGTCTGTTGTGAACTCATGTTGTTGTTATACAACCAAACTCAAATTGTATCCTTTGAAATAATTACAGCATAATTAACATTTAGAATATTTAATTAATTTCTATTTCATGTTGTCTGCGAGCACGACATAATCATTAAATGTAGTTACGGTGGGGTATTTCAAAAACATCTTCTTAATACGCCACAAACCGAAGAAATATATTGTGAGTATAAGAGCTGTTAGACACGCTACGTGCTTGACTTAGTAAGCTGTTTGAGAATTAATAAAAAAAATGATTGTATTGGGACGGCTGAAATAAGAAATACTGAAAAATTCCCAATATTGTGTGAAAAATAGCTACAAGAATTATTTGGTTCAATCCCGATTTTTGTTATTTCCCAGCCAATCTGTTCAATTAACTGTTTGGATTTTCGGCATACCCATTAGCTGCAACTGTAGCTTACAAATAAAAGGCTCATGTTCTACAAATTACTTTATATATTGCAAAGTATCTATACTTTTTTTTTCTTTGAACTACTGATGACGCTTAGAACAACTTCATCCAGTGTAATCAAACTTAGTTGCGTTATTTCCATTTTATCCTTATGCGAAAATAAATTTTTGATATAACCAAGATAATAAAAAATTATTCGTGTTATTTTGTGAGCAACTTTTTGCTTTGTTTGATTTTACAGTATGCAGTATTAAGTTCACTCATTCTCCTTACATTATTGTGTGGTCGCCTAACACGGTGGTTAGTATGCATAACTATTAAGCTTATGACTATGAGTTCTAGCCCTGGTAGAATAGCCTATATTTCTTTGAATGGCGGGCTTACTGGCGAACGCACCGAGTAGTCAAGTAGTTGACAAATACGGTAAAGGTTACTCAAACGGACGTTTGGAATCGCCATTAATATTAACTATCTAATCTTCCATTACAGCTGTCATTCATATTATAAAAGTAGCCATTCTGCAAAAAAATTCGTCAAAACTTCGCACAATTCAATAAATTAGCATTTGCTGCACATGCTCTGAAAGCTAATAAATTAATTCGTTTTTAATAAAGACAATTTTTAATGAAACAAAATTTGAATTTACAAATCCCAGATTGAACAGCTGACATAGATATGCAGTCGCGCAAGCAATTTAGTAAAACAAGTATTACCAATTAGTCAATATTATTGATATGCCAGTAAAGACGAGGACGCTCCTGTCTGCTATCTTTGACTTAAAGTGCATTATCTTAGTAATAAATTAGCAGTTAGAGGTTTTCACAGGTCAAAATTACCGGAAAACAATGAAGTCTCTAAACGAAATGCGCACTCAAGTTGCCAATAGCGAACAATTCTATCAATTTTGTGTCAATTTTGTCATTCTTCAATAGAAGTCAGAGCAAGCCTTATTACAAATATTAGGTGCGCAATTCGATACTTTTTTTTCATGAAAATGCAACTTTATTATGAAAACATGTTTATAAATGATTCGTTGAAAGTATTGCCCATCGCTAGCTATTACTTTTTCCCATCGATCTGGCAAAGCTCGAATTCCATCACGATAAAACAGTTCATCCTTTGAGGCTGTCCACGAATCTAGCCATTCCTTAAGGTCATCATATAAGTGGAAATGATGGTCAACCATACCGTGTGCCATCGAACGGAAAAAGTGATATCTAGAGGATATAGCGGATGGGGTAAGATTTCCCATTTTAGAGTTTCCAGATAGATTTTAACGCGCTTGGCCACGTGAGCCCGAGTGTTGTTATGCTGAAGGATCACTTTTTCGTGCCTTTCTGCGTATAGTGGGCGTTTCTCGCGCAGAGCTAGGCTCAATTGAATTAATTGAAGTCGATACCATACCTCAGAGATAGTTTTGCTTGGTTTCAACAGCTCGTAATAAATAACACCGACCTGATCCCAAAGCAAGCTCTGTCTGCGTTTGATACGGATCCCTATCAATCAATGCCGTCAATTCAGTTTTTCGTCTTCCTATACGTGAACGGTCGTCAAGATCAAAATCACCGTCTTTAAAGCGACGTAACCAATCTAGACACATTGTTTCACTTAAAGCAGCATTTCCGTAAGCGTTTCAAAGCTCTCGATAAGCTTCAGCCGCCGTTTGTTTCGAATGAAACAAAAAAGTCAATACGACTACAGCAAAACGTCAAAAGATAATCACTAGTGTGTCGAGGCGGTATGTGCACCACACGTATGCCTAAACTTGGCTTATGACCTTTAGGCTATGGCAGAATCGACCTGTCCTTATAGCTGGTGCCATCTATTGGCAAACAGCGGGAACTTAGTCGCGCCCTATCTTATATTATTAATTATGTTTGTTAACATTTAAAAACATTAACTGGATAATAATGCTGTTTCTGGCACCACCCATAAAAACTACCTAATTAAAACCGCATGTTTCTACATTCATATCTTCCATTCAATTATACAAAATTCAGTATAATTCAGCAGGCATCACGTGCTTAGCAAAGTTAGCACTTTGAAAGAAAAACGATTGTATACCACAACCTTAGGGTACCCAGCGTTGAAATTCCGAGCAGAAACCGGTAGCCCCCTACAATTATTAAGCGGAAGAAAGAAAATTATAATTTAGCTTCTTTTTTTGTTAGTATTTTGTACAGAGTATTTTTTGACAAAAACACCTCTTTACATTTTTGCTTCAAATATCGGGTAAAGGCATGTCTAAGTTAGTTCACCTGACTGCAATTTCTATACTAGTTAAAACCGCCTTTAATACAAACTACATGCATCGTAATCATGTGATCGAGTAGAATGTTGCGAAATCGTCTGTTAATCGCAATGATTCTCATCATCGTTTCTACCCGTAAAGGTTACGGCCGCTCTTCCAATTATTTATTCGTGTTGGTCATTCGTATTCCACGTTCCGCCACTCCAATTTGCTCTATTATTTTTTATTTCCGCTACAATTAAAAATACATTTTCTAATGGTTTTGAAAATGAGTTGACAGTTGTGTTGCTCTAAGACTAAGTCATTACTATGCTACTATGTTTTAACTACAGACGCCCGAAAGACTCCCTACTTCATTATCCCCCCACCATAAATTGTAATTGTGGATGAACATTAAATGCCTGTGCAGGCAGACTACGAAGGGAAGGTGTTGGTTGTGTGGTGATGGGAACTATAATTACATAATTGCGTGCAATTAATCAATAAAATAAAAAGAAGAAAAAATGAGAAAAAAAAGTAGTAACACCAACACGTTCATTATCACCACTTTGCCGACGAAGAGTGTGCTTTGACGACTATGGTAACAGTAGCAGCAATGCGGTTTTATTGTGTATTGAGAGAGTGAGAGTAAATTAAAAAATTATAAATGATATTTTATTAAATAATAATGGTGAAGTTAATTTATGACCAGCTAAGTTCTTTAATCAAACTACTAATTACGAACTCTCAGAGGAGCTATAAATGCACAGAAACCTACAGTGGCAAAAGGTCATTAAGGGACAAATATAGAGGATGATGGGAAAAGTCACATTGAAAGGCAGGGATACTCGTATGTCCATAGTAAGAGACAGAAATAGAAAAAGGTAAAGCAAAAGAGTTTACAGACACTTACTTGATTATTAGCTAATTATTAGAAGGGACAATTGTCGCAATATTAAGAGTTGTGGAAGAAAATTTTGTTCAATTGAAAGACCACCTTTGAATCACCTTTTTTGTAGTAAGTTTTAACTATTTTTACGTGTTCTTTGGTTATTAAACGATTAAAAGCATAAGCATAAACGGCAAACCATTCACTAAATAAGTAACATCTTAGATGGTAGACATTTAACAGCTGATAACCTTGGCAGGCCGGCCATTTTGAAACCACTAAATGGCAGAAACTCTTTATTTTATAATGTGGAATAAATGTAGAATGTGAAAAGTTGAAAAAAATTCAAGTCATTGGGAACTCATCGGGCGGCAACGAGTATATTACACAAACAATAATGTGAAATGGTACGCTTTGATTTGCGGTATACAGAAATTTGAGCTGCCCTTTCTATCAAACGCAAATGATCACCATTTCCTTTAACTGATCGGTGTTAACTTCAGTTAGGGATGTTGATAGCCGACCAGAGCAAGGTAAATCTTCCATCACATCTTGGCCGAAATTGAATGCACTCTATCACTCATATGCACGAATTATGGTAAATCTTCTGTATAATATAATATTTTCGCCGACACGGTACTCCATTCGCAATACAGAATTTGAGCCGAAATTCTTTGTTTGATGATTTTATGCATCGCACTGTAAACAAATTAAAAGACAGATCGCAAACCCCAAGACAATTGTGACAACTTGGTAAAAAAATTATTTGAATAATTCCTTTAAATAGGCTTTTTAAAAACACATTTACCGGAAGAATGTGTACTTTAGTGACTTACTCCAAATCATATAATTGAAGAAGTGAAAATTCTAAAAAATATGTTATGTATGAGAAGAGGTCATGTTTAAGCTTCGACAAACTGCAAGCGTCTGCCCAACTTTGGCTATGATTTGAAACGGTCATAATACAATTTTAATGGTAATAAGTTTCATCTATGTATTATTTAGTAATTGCGCTCATGCGTATGTTGTTTAAATTTCCTATACAAATTGGTGACATTTTAATTACTTCATGAAAGAGTCATAATTTGTCCATTACTTCGCAAAAACTTCTTGTCGACTTGGAATAGATTAACTGGGAACTGGGAGTTTAACTTTCATAAAAAATTTTGAAACCACCATTAATTTTCGTTAATTTATACGAAAAAATTCTGAAAATATTAAAATTTCATGTGGTCACATTGTTTAAGAAAAATTAATGATTTTTTTGTCATTTCATTAATTAATCAAGGAATCATACATGATTTATTAGTTCTCTAGGTTTCATCGAGCAGTATTGAACATTCCAAGAAATGTGTATAGCTTTAATCAATGTTACAGGACTTTATAAAAAACGATGAAATATTTAATAAATTTTTAAAATTTCATATTTCATAAAATTTTGTTGTCATAAATTAATTAATGATTTAATTGGTAATAATAATAATTATGAATAATTAAAATTTCATTAATAATTTAATTAATAATTTAATGAATAATTTAATTTCTTAAAACTTTTTCATCAGGCCGTGTTAAATATTTGAAGAATTTTTTTTTTATTTAATTTTTTTTTTTTTTTTTTGTATTTCATTTATTTAAGTCTATGAAACAAAATTTTTTTTCAGACTAACAACGGCAATACAGTTATACTTTATATTATGTATACATAATTTGTAAACAATTTAAATTAGGATTATTTAATCTTAGAAACCTGTTAAGATACAATCGAAACAAGTATTGAGATGAGTCAAACTCTATGAGTTGATTGGGATCTTGCTTCAAGGCATATTCATTAATTTCATTAAGAATATAAAATCCACGATTTAGAGTACTGTTTCTTGCATAAGAAGTAAAGTGCCGAAGTATATCAAAAATATGTGTTCGCCGGAGAGACCTGGCAGGAACTTAAAATGGAATCTGTGCCAAAAAATTAGAACTTTATCGATGTTACCACCGATTATATTAAACATCAAAATCACCGTCTTTAAAGCGACAGAACCAACCTCGAATCTTTGTTTCACTTAAAGCAGCATCTCCGTAAGCGTTTTGAAGCTCTCGATGAGCTTTAACCGCTATTCTTTTCAATGGAAAAAATAAAATCTGTACTTCCCGCATTTTACGATTATTTGGCACAATAGTATTCAGACAATCAAAAGAATATGACATCGAAAAAATCACTATTGTATCGAGGCGGTATGTTTACCATATGCCTGAGCTTGGCTCATGACGTTTAAGGCAGAATCGACTAGCACTTACAACTGGCGCCATCTATTGGCAAACAGCGGAAACTTAATTGCTCACCTAATAATTGTTAAAGTACACAATTTTGAAATTTATTTCTTAAAAATTGTGTTGTTCAAATGTAAGTATTCTTGTTCGCGGGGCACTTTTAAATGAACAGTATAATTTTTTATTATTCTCCGTCATGTCGACTCCGTGATTACTGCCATTCCGCACGGTTTTTTTTTTCTTAATTGAGATCTTTACTGGATTTTAAAGCTTCTAAGTGGGTATATACGTACTATTTCTTGCTATCTACTTTTATGAGAGTCTGAAGTAGCGGAATAAAAATTTTAAATAAATTGCATTCTTGAACTGTAGACGCGTTTTTTTCCATATTCTGGGTAATTTCTGCAACAGCTTGATCTTTCTTAAAGAAACTAGAACAGAGTCAACGATAATGTAATTCTTTTCAGAGCAAACAAAAAAAAAAGAAAAAAAAAAACAAATGAATTTAGTGTTGGCATAAAAGCTATCATTGAGGACGCTGTTCTTGTTTTCGGAAAATGTAACCAAATCTTACGGCTTTTGTCAGTTAGGAATACTCCTTAGCGATCTCAGCCAATTTGCATCCTAAAAACTTTAATTAATAAACGATGGCCATGCAGCTACATACGCCATACACTGTGCGCCGTATCTATTTTCCTTACTCCGAAAATGTATGTTAATTTATGATGTGCTAAAGACAACAAGAAATACATTTTGTACCAATAATTAATACTGATTATCATACCGACCAAAGTCACAATCAAAAATGCACGATTTTTTTCCTATTTAGGTCTTTATGCCGCCATATATCATTTCATATTTGCATATTTAATCAGCAAAAGCAGACAGGCAACATCTTCTTGAGATCAACAAAAAGAGGAATCCACAGAGAGATGCAAGCAAAAAAAAAAACTAATTAAATGTTTTACATTTCAAACATAATTATTGTTGTTGTTAGTTTGCATGTTGCATGGCGAACGGGCATGAGACCACAATTCCTTCGTCACAACAACAGCCAGTTCTGCAACAAATGCATACTTTGCATATCGCCAACAACCAACAACCAGCAACCAACAACAAGATTCACGTATTTGTGAGCTCGTAACACATCAAACTAATTGACCCCACAAGCAGCTTTGCTGCAGTAACAACAGCGATACTTCACAACAGTGTGGCATGCAAAAAGCAACATCGTACGCCAAAAGTAGTCAATGAGTCCAAAATGTTGCAGCAACACGATTATCGGGGTGCAGAGTGCAGAGAGCGGCCAGTGGGGAAGGTCTTAGCGGCAATCGAACATACATATAGATAGAAAACATAAAACAACGTTAAAACAGCATTTAAGCCACACATTAAATTGGCTGTCATGACAAAAAGCAACAACAACAATAAGTATAGTAATAATTACAACAAAACGTGCTACAAATGAACTAAGAGTTTGTTGCATTTGTTCTTATTACAAATAAGAGTCAGAACAATTAGAGGGTGTCCTTAGAAGGGAATGAAGCATATGAAAGAGATTCTTTGAGAACAAAAAAGAGAAGTTTATTGAGAAGTTTATTGAGACCATTGTGAAGACGACAATATTACGTAGAAATATAATTCTTTTCTTTCTTTTTAACTTTAAAAATGGAAAATTAAGATCAGCTATCACAAAGCCCAAAGCATAATTTTCCCTTTCAACAAATCTCCGAAAAGAATTCCGACGAGACCAATGTACTTTGAAGGCAACACTATAGAAACTCGAAATGATGTCAAATATCTTGAGGTGATTTTAGAAGCATGATTTAGATTTATTCAAATACCTTGCGAGAAGGAACTGCGTTCATTTAGAGCACTATGTAAAAGATCGTCTGCTTTTGTTGAGAAGATGTCAATGACGACGCTCGCTCTGGACGCCCCAGCACATCAACAACCGATTAAAATGTTGAGAAAATGAAAAAAATTATTATGGAAAATTAAAGAAGTTGCTGAGGAAGTCGCCATATCGGCTCATGCTGTGCAATCTTTTCGGAAATTTTGGGCATAAAGCGTGTTGTTAGCGAAATTTCTTCCAAAATTGCTGAAATTTGACCAAAAACAACGTCGCATGAGCACCGCTCAGGAATTGTTGAATGACGTCAACGATGATCCAGATTTGCCAAAAAGGGTCATAACTGGTGACGAATCATGGGTATATGATTATGACATCGAAACCAAAGCCCAATCGTCCAAATGGAAGATTTAGGGAGATCAAAGACCAAAAAAAGCACGCAAAGTTCGATCAAATATCAAGGTTTTGCTCATTGTTTTCTTCGATTACCATGACGAAGTGCATCAGGAGTTCTTAGCACAAGGTCGTAGGGTAAATAAGGAGTATTACCTTGAAGTTATGCGCCGTTTGCGTGAAGAAGTACGAAAAATGTATGTCTTTTGTATCATGATAATGCATCTGCTTACTCATCTTTGCCTGTGAGAGATTAGTTGGCCGCAAACAACACCTTTATCATGCCTCAGCCATCGTATTCACCAGATTTGGCTACCTGCGACTTTTTCCTGTTCCCAAGATTGAAGAGACCCATGAAAGGACGGCGTTTTGCGACGATTTGGTAGATAAAAAACGAATCGCTCAGAGAGCTCAAAGGCGTAACAAAAAGTGGCTATCAGAACTGCTTCGAGGATTGGAAAAAACGCTGACACAAGTGTTTTATATTTGAAGGGGACTACTTTGACGGAGATAAAATAGAAATGGATGAATAAATGAACAAATGAATAATTTTTGAGAAAAATTAAAATTAATCTTATTTTTTGAACACACCTCGTACACCAAAAAAAAAAATGCATTGTGGACTCCGTGAGGGGTCCACCTTTAGATCCTTTTGTGACTGAATCGATATTGTTGGTATATCATCGACTATAATTATGTCTACTTATAAACAGATTATGCATATGTGAAGTAGATATCACCCGAAAATGTCCAGCTTTCAACCTCTTCCATTACAACTATAAACACTGAAAATGGTGAACTGATTTTCTCAGAAATTCGAGGTAATTTATGATCTTATGAATCATTCTACAATTTTTTCCTTTCAGCGTTATAGTTTTTCGATGCTACATCATGATGCCAATGGTATTTACAGTGTTTTTTTTTCTTTTTTTTTATAGTGACTATGTTAACGAAAATTTTTCTTGATGCCATACAGGAAAATAGGATTTTAAGGACAAATAACTTCAAAATTTCTCATATTGGTAAGGAATTGTTGGAATTGTTGAACAAACTTCCAACAAATAAAAGAGTTGTCGATGGCTCTCCATAAGCCCAGGGTACGATTTCTAGGCTAGAAAGATATATGTGAAATAAAAAACTGTACGGAAATTTCAGTCGTATGAGCTGACGCCTCTTCAGGCACCCCTTACACGTTTGCACCAACGCGAAAAATTAATGTATCCTCCCTTCGCTTCACCCACGTGAAAGGTTCATGTACCCTTCTATCGCGTTGGTGCAAAAGTGCAAAGGATGCCAAAAGGGTTCCGCGTGAAGTTGTAAAGGTTGTTATTAAGAGCGACAAAAGCTATTAAAAAGAGCTCTTTCTTTCTCTGCAGTCCTTCAGAAAGCAGTCGATCGTTTCAAGTAGTATAAATAAACTGATTGATATTGTCAACATATGAAGAATTTAACAGTGATGATATCAAATTGCCAAGAGTGAAGTTGAATCCGATGAAAGCAACAATCAAAAAGAAATTTTTAAGTTCGTCCATATTAAAGCATGTGAAGCTTTTGACTTTTAAATTATTAAGATTTTTTTTAACAATTCCATCAAAAGTTACCTATATTTTTAATATATAGTTTAATTTATTACGCACTGTTATATAAAATAAACTTAATTATAAGTAATTTTTCCTGACTGGTGCCACATTTATTTAATTGAAAATTTAAACATTACCTAATATCAGTTTGAAATTAATAATGAGAAAATTGTTTGTTTAAACATTAAATATAAAAGAAACTACTATCGGCTATAACGACGTTATTTCGTCGTTCCCTTGAAAAACTGTTGTAATCGATCTCGACGTTACTTCAGCAACCTATACCAGCTGTATTAGTAAAATTACATCATGCCAATGCTAAACACTCTTCCTCTGATATTAGTTCTTAACTACACTTTACATCAAGTCTTGTCTCTGATGCATTCAACCCATTAATATGCATTATGGACCAAAACTGAACACAATTTAGACCAACAACGAACGGCAACACTTATAGCAACCTATAACCAAACGATACTAATAATTAGTTAAATGCTAAAAAGATTGGACTTTAACAAATACTCTTAACGCACTTACACACACACATGTAGTAAGCATACACATACAAAACCGCAGCCAGCTGAACAAACGTTTGTGTACATCAAAGTTTTAAGATATTCAGAATCTCGTTAATATTCCCTCAATAATAACTCTGGGGGCCTCCTAGCATATTTTGCAAACTACAACCGAATGCAATAGCAACTTTAAGAAAACTGGTAATAAGAAATAGAACAACATCATCATATGTCTTAAGGCTACAACAGCAAATAACAAAAATTATGGCTAAATGTGAAAAAATAAAATAAGAATTAAAACATATTTAATATCTTTAAGACATGTTTAAGCAGTCGAATGGAGAACTCGAATGATGGGGGAAAAGTTCAGCAAAATCTTTAATGTTTTTAGTTATTCTTTATAGGCACTGATTCGTGTTGTGGAGAAAAAAACACAGGGGATAATAGCATCTGCTTATAAATTTGTTTATGGGCTAAGGTTAGCTGGTTGGCTGGTTGATGGAGATGCCGGGAAGGCAACAAAACAATGGAGAATGATTAATAATTTCGTATGTATGTGTTTCAGTATGTTTTTGTATATTTGTTATCTCCAATTCCTTCCGAAGATCAGCTAAGGGCCAGCAGTTGGTTAAAAAAAAGAGTTCAAATTTAAAAGAAGGAAATCTGACAACTTTTTGCACATAACTCAATTTCCTCAAACAAAGGGTAGATTTTTTTGTCTAAATAATGAGGGATATTTTCGAGGGAAGTTGCAACAATTAGGTGAAGAACATATTATTTAAAGAAATCGGGAAGATCTTATTCTAGGATCTTCTAACAGCAATCCTGCTATATACATATTAAAATCTTATATCCAAAAAAGGGAGATTAAGGCAAGGGAAAATCAAGTCTAATTTTTATTTGTAAGCGTAAACTTTTTATTTCTCGAAATATTCCCGATTACACCTTTACTGTATTTTTTTTATCTGGCCAAAAATATAGCATTTAAAGTGCCCCTTAATTGCAGTTCACATTACACATAATAATTCACATAATGGCGTTGCCCTTCGCAACACGTTTGATGTAATATTTCCAGAAACTTCTGTTTAACAAATGATAATAATCTCTTTATTTTATGACAAAAGCTTTCTACACAAAAACATACAAGAAACCCGTAGCTGGTTCCCTTTTTCCAAAAAAAAAGAAAAAAAAATTCACCGCCCAGACCAAATATGTGAAATTGAAATCAAGAACATAAATGTATACGTAATTAAGGATAAGGAATAGGAAAGCCTACATGCATTCTATTTTTAGATCCTCTGCATAACTTCAGAAAGCAGTCAATCGTTTTAAGTATTATAAATGAACTGATTGATATCATCAACATATAAAGTATTTAACAGTGATGATATTAAATTGCCAAGAGTAAAGTTGAATCCGATGAAAGCAACAATCAAAAAGGAAATTTTCAGTTCGTCCTTATTAAAACATGCTAAAGCTATTAAAATAATCATATTCTTTTTGACAATTCCACCAAAGGTTCTTTAATGAACTCTTGCCCAACATTTCAGTTACGTGATTGCTCGAGCAGTTCAACAGGTACATAAAGCTAACGCTCAACAAAATAGTTTTATGGCTATAACGGGGCTCGAACACAAAATCATGTTTCAGTCAGAAAGAATTGTTGGAGCAAGTAATCGTATGGGCAAACAAATAGACTATATCAAATTCATGCAATCGAATATTTCACCGCATGCAAAACTTGAAGAAAACAATCAAAGTTTTTGATAACTTAAGTATTCCTACGCAAATGTTTGCTGCAGAATTATTAAAGAATTTGGACACTATTCTAATCCAGCTACTCTTGGGCTTACAAATCGGGAGCTGATAAAAATATGAGAAATTGAGAAAAATTT
Organism: Philornis downsi; assembly: GCA_019455685.1. Taxonomy (NCBI): domain Eukaryota; kingdom Metazoa; phylum Arthropoda; class Insecta; order Diptera; family Muscidae; genus Philornis; species Philornis downsi. The sequence goes on from JAHXMU010000022.1 coordinate 1,792,514, forward strand.
GAAATTCGTATTTTTTCCTTTCTTCTTCGTTCTCTGTATAAAATGTGGTGAAAATTTGAAGAAAATCCAGCTGTTATTGGGCTCACAAATCGGGAGTTGATAAAAAACTGTTAAAAATAGCAAAATGTGAGAAAAATAAGAAATTCGTTTTCCTTCCTTTCTTTTTCGTTTTCTGTATAAAATGTGGTGAAAACTTGAAGGAAATCCAGCTGCTATTGGGCTCACAAATCAAATATGTTGAAAAATAGCAAAATTTCAGAAAACTTAGAAATTCGTATTTCTTCTTTTTGCTTTTCAAATACACTCGGATACAAGCGTTGATGCAATTATAATAAGGAATGCTATGGTACCATCTTAAACGTCTTCCAGTTGGGATTATAGGTCAAGTAGTGTAACATAAGTTAAAAATGCAAAGTTGGCCAAACAACCAAAAACATTATTGTTGTGTCCAGAAAACCAAAAGCACTGTTGTCAGATAAATAAACGTATCGGATTATCTTATTTCCCATTTGAAAATAATGTTTGTACCCTTAGCCAAAAGAAAGTTCAATGATTTCGTCCGAAAATGACTTATAGAGTGAAAGATGTTACGCCGACCCAAAGTCAGATAAATGTAGCAGAAACGCTATTAGTCAAAATTTTTGTAGCTAAGTTGGCACAGTTGTTGACACTGCCATGGAGTTTGAGCACAACCTGTCATTTATATTGTTCGCAATGCTTGTTTTTTTAAGGTCATCTCAGGTATGTTGAGCGGTTTTTGCAGTGGATGCAAATGGAATTTCTTGACAGAATCGCTTAGGTTAGGTTAGGTCAGCCGTCTAAATAGACAGACTCACTTAGATTGCATAGTCCATTGTGATACCAGGGACACTACAAATATGGATGTCCCTAGTTTCCCCCGTTGAATCATCCTGAGCTCTCGGACAATACATATATACATATGTGGACTTCTCAAGAGCCTTTCACCAAACGATAACTGCACACAACATTATCGGTCTTACTACTGCAGTATACAACCAGTGAACAAGGCGAGATTTTAATCTCCATTGTTTCCCTATTGGCCTCTTGCACGGATATAGCGCCATTGTGGCCTTTTTCGCCCTGTCCAGAATGTTGAGTTTGAAATTCAGCTTCTTGTCCAATAATACAAAAAGGTATTTGTTTGGCACAGTCCGCGAAAGGAATTTCAGCAACTCCCAGAGAGATGGGATACGCAAGTGAAATCTTGTACCCGCGGATGAACAGAACCACTTCGGACTTGTTTGGATTTACTCCGAGACAGTTTTCCCCCGTCCATTTCATTACAGTGGGAAGGGCTCTTTGAAGGATGTCTCTGAGTGTTCTCAAAAGCTTCCCCCCAAATTGTTATTGCCACTTCGTCTGCGTATGCGACAGCCTTGATACCAGCCTCCTCTAAAGAGAACAGAATGCTGTTCAGAGCGAGGTTCCACAGTTGGGAGATAAAACACCACCCTGGGGTGTTCCCCTACTGACAAAGAGAAGCATCTAAACTAATAAAGAAGTTTTGCGGCGAATAGAATTTACCAAATGCACATTCAAAAGCGGTCGAGATATGGTAAAATATTTCCCTTCAACATCTTCAATTGGTTCGATAAAGCGAAGTAAGTGGCAACTGAAAATCGGTATTAAAGTCCAAGAGAAATAAGCGCTGAACTTTCGGTGTCTCACGGTTGAATTTGTATAATGTGGGTATGAAATGCGTTGTCGTTCGACTAATTCTGAAACAGCTGAATTTTTTTCATATATTCAATTGCGTAAAGACTAGAACGAGCCAATTTCTATCCCACATTCATAAATCGCATCAAAACTAGTCACGAGATGTGGATTTACGAGTTTGGCAAACCAGTCAAAAAGCTTCGGAAGGGAAGCCGGAAAATACACACCAAAATCCATCAAAAATCAAAATAATGTTGCTTGTTTTCTGTGATTATCGCTGTGTTGTGCAATTGGAATTCTTGCCTGAAGATCGGATGATTGATAAGGGTTATTATCTAGCCATTGTGCGGCATTTGAGAGATCACATACAACAAATAGGTTTGGAAAAGGAAACTTGGAAAACAAGGCTATCAAAAATTCGATAAATATCATCAATCAACCGCTGTATTCACTTCATATGGCTTTGGTTGACTTTTGTCCTCTTCCTAAAAACGCAAATTATCGCAGTCAACGTGAAATGTAAAAGTCAATTAGCAGCAAGAACTGAAATCTCTTCCGGAAAATGCATTTGAAGAAGGTTTTGCTGATAGAGCTAACGACTGAATAAACTTATCAATGCATGCAGCATAGCCGCTAAAGAGAAATTTTCGCAAATTGTACATTTATAAAATAGAATGGGGAATAAAGAGACAAACATACTGCCTTCTTAAGTTTCGAAACAAGCAAATTGGGGCAAACAGAAGAAATTTCTCGATAATAGTAATTAATTAATGATGCCATTCTTTGGCAAACTTAACGTTTTCAGTTGAACACACATATAGTGAGCATAAATGTAAAAAGGAGGTTGTAGGAAAATCATGTTATCATTTGCCCTATGAAGTAAGCATTATCTGCTTAGGAGAACAAATTTATTAATCTACCGCCTTTCTCCAACGGCATGCAAATCTTTACTTCCCCAAAATGTCCAACATCATGTCATTGTTTTCATTTCGTAACACTTAATTTATTTTCAATCACTGTAAATTGAAATTTCCTGCTTTATTCCCCTCGACAATTGCGGACATTCAAATCATTAACTCGACGAGATCTAAACAGACTTCATGTGAGTTTCTTGTTTCCTATTCACAATTCACTGAAATCTCGACAAAAATATGGAAATAATGACTAATACCCTCATCCATGCCACCGCCACCATCACTGTCATAGCTGCCGCTGCCGTTGCCGCCACCAGCATGTTAATGCAACCGAAAGTAACACCAACAACAATGACAACATCACAAGAAATAACATTTAAAAATTAACCATTAAAAGTCACTTTTGGAAACAAAATTGTATGCTCATAAGTATGGGCTTTCATACACATGATCATACCACAATATGTTGTATGCCACGGCAGTAACAGAAAAAGCAACGGCAACGGCAACAGCAACAGCAACAAAAGACACTACTACATATAATTACAAACAAAATCCACTTCATGCTGAGAATGCCGGTCAAGAAAACTAGCAAAACCAGCTGCTATTAAAGAAATATTAACAACCATTGAAATAAATGCAACAACAGCGGTGGCAGCAACATGAGAAATAAAAGAATCAGCCAAATTAAATGAAATTCATATAAATATCACTCACATTGCATTAAAATGTTGTGTGAGAGGGAGAGATATGGAATTGCATATGCGCATGCGCATACTGTACGATATTGGCTACACACGAGTATGCAAGCGGATTTTGCGTCAAGGATTGTGTCGAGGGAGTGGTAAGAAAGTGTTCATTACGAATAGTGGAGGAAGATGATGCTTACCAGAAATAAATATAATATCTTTAAGTAAAAAAAGAAAATGAAAATTGTGAAGATAGACTAGTGTTTCTTTCAGCAAAATATCTTCCAGTTATAAAAAAAGTCATGTTACAAGAGAGTACAGAAATGTCAACCTGGTCAAAAAGCTTGTATAACAAGAGGGATTGTGGGGACCGTTATTTAAAAATGTTAAAGGGTTTTTTTAACCACAGTTGCACCGAAGACGTATCGATTTCAACAGCATTTGGTTCTAGAAAGATGGAGCAACTGCACAAAAAGCCAGACACAACATATTAATATCCAGAATCTCCACAATCTGCTTTCTCTCAAGTTCACCAAACCTGTTTGCACCAGACTGTCAAGCAAGAGGTGTACAAAATGAAAACAAATAATTTGATTGAATTGAAGAATTTCATTAAAACAATAATTGAGGCGATCCCGATTTCAACCCTTCACACCACAATTCATAATTTTCTGTCTGTAGGTCTGAAACTGTAGGTCATTTACAGTCTATCATCTTCTTACTTGCATCTACAAAACTTTGATCGGATTTCAAAAAAACTGCATGTCTTTTTTAATTGTTAGTGATAGTTAGGATACCTTTCAAACTCACAATCCACTTTTTCTATTTCTTTAGCATTTGTAATTGCTAAAACTTCAAACGCAAGCCTCGTTCAGTGCGACTTTTAACGATTCCATTAAAAACGTTTTTGCACAAGACAGCCAGCATAACAAAAACACATAACACATAAAACTAATTACAATAAAATCGCAAAAATGAATATAATAAAAGATATATAAAAAATCGCTTTAATAAGGACAAATGGCCTTTCAAAATCGAACTGAATTCGCAACAAGCAAACGAAAACAGCAACCAAATCAGCAAATCACACACACACACACAGATACACACAAGAAATAGAAAATAAATCTCTGAATGAAATCAACAAATCGTTGCTTCAACTCCAACAACTTTGGAAAATTTTTATAACATTCATCATCATTCAAAACAAACCAAACAGATACCACCACAACAACTACATCGAACAACAACAACAACGACTACACCAGCAACGAGGCATGCAACAGGATTTTAAACGCGTTTACTGCCAACAAACATACAGTCACGGACAGACTACTTATCGTATACCACACAGGATGAGCGCGAGAGAACCAGATGCAGAGAAGGCAGCGGGTTAGCACAACAATAATATTGCCAACAAAAAAAAAAAAAAAAAAAAAAAAATTGGGAAAAAAAAAAACTTTTTTTGAATGTGGGTTTGTGCGGTGTATGCAACAGGCTTTGTTGTTGCCTTAAATCGACACTTACCTCACCGCTGCGGCCATTCATCAGCTCACTTGAAGTTGAACTGTATGCGATTTCTGTGTGCCTCATGGTCCGGGTATAACCAATATTAATGTTGGCCCATATTGTGTAGCCAAAGTCAATTTTACAATTATTTTGTTTGCATTTTTTCTTTTATTATTTTGTTGGTTTTGCAGTTTTATCTTTTTTTCGTTCTTGCAATAAGTGCATTGTTGTTGTTCTTGTTGCTAATGTGACTGTTAGTAATTTAAGACTGGTTTTAATTTTCTGTTGCAGAATTAGGCCTTTTTGTTGAAGAGGGGAATCGAAATAACACAGGATAACAAAGTACTAGAAAAACTTGTTACTGGAATTGGTTTCTATAAATTTGTACTACACTCTCGGCAGAGAAATGGACTGGATCAAAATCAATTACTTGATCGGGTTTTATATGGTAGTGAGGGGTCCTAAGACTGGCGCGTTTATATAAAATGGATGTGTCACTTTCATATGATTATCGACTATCTTGATACATGTCACAGAACTGACCCAAGAGAACATGTCCAAAATATCATCTCACAGGACTATCATTAAAGAGCACATCCCCGGATTAACTTAAAGAACCGTCTGACTGAACCGACCGGAAAAATATATGCCACAAATATACACGACATATCCACCCTGTGTGGAAAATGGGCTATCACAGGCCTCCAGAAAAATTTTTATTATTTTCATAATATTTTTTAATACAAATATAAGATGTAGTGAAGAAAAATTTATCATTTTTGCATGGCTCTGTAAGCTTAATTTGGCATAGTTGGATACGATTTGTAGTGCGATCCGATTTAGATCAAATAAGCACCGTTTCGTTTGATAACTCGGTGCCATTTGCAGAGTTATTCCATTCCATTCACCCACAGGAACCCTTGTGCTTATTAGCAAAAACTAGGATCGTCGATTCACAGTAAATTCAGCCGCCATAGCCAGGAACAGGTGGTAGTCACTCCCAACCAAACGTCCGGAACTTCTAGTAAGTCATTACCCATATATGTGGCTTGATGTTGTCCTTACGAAAATCAATCCCTCTCACACGGGGCAAAGTTGGTCGCCTCTGAGCAATTCCTTATGGGAAATCAGTTCATGGTCTCCTTTTCGTTAACTCGCCATCCATACACCGAAATTACTTTTGTATCCAAGAACCATCTTCTCCTTTGCATAGTTTCAACAAGATAGAGCAACTTGTCACATAACCAGGCCTGGTACGCTAGAATTTCAACCTAAATTCGTCGATTGGAAAAAACTCCCCGCTCCTTTAGCGTTCAAAGTCTCTTGACCTTACTGCATTTGCGGGTTTTTACAAAGAAATTTTGATCACGCAAACAATATATTCAAAATATATAGTAATTAAGTTCATCTACATCGCAATCCCCCTGACGGCAATGCGTAACGAAAACGCATAGCGGTGATCAAAGTTGGAGATAATTCAAATATAGTCTTTCCTTGTTTAAAGCCACTGAAAGGACTTAACAAAAATATGTTATTTTTCAAAAGTAATAAAAAATGGTTTATCATTAAAAAAAATAGTTGCATTAGACCCCTAATGTAGCAACATTCACTAGCCAAGCTGTATATCAGATACCGACTTATGTTATATATTTTTGTATAGGTAGAACCAACGTCAGGTACAGTCAGATTTTTGTTGGTCGAGAGAGGGCTTTATCATTGAATGGCTTGCTTAGCCCATAATAACATCTGTTAGCAAGCAATAGTCTCCTCTTTATCTCCGTGCTAACACCATTCGTTTTGCTTACAGCGGATCCGAAGTAGATAAATTCTTACACCACTTCAAAATTATAGTTGTCAACGTTCACACAGCGTCCCAAACGAGTACACTCTTTGTTCATTGAAACCAATAATTTCGTTTTGTCCTCGTTTACCACCCATTTTCGCTGCTTCCTTCTCAATGTTTGAGAAGGCTGCAGTAACATCTCGTAGGTTTCTGCCCATAATGTCTATGTCATCTGCACATGCGAGCAACATATGGCTTTTGTTAAAGCCTTCTGCTATAGTGTAGCTCTTAATTCAGATTATATATAGGAGAGGAATAGTATTGCATGAGGACAACGTCAGAACATACACATCGATAGTGGAACTTGGTGTGGAGTATTCATGCATCCACTTTATAGTCCAGACCTGGCACTAAGTGCTTCACATCAGTTCCAGTATATGGCGAATAATTAGGCGTAAAAATTCAGCTAAGGAGAAACCTGCGGAAATCCCTTAGTGGAAGCATCACGCGGGTTGTTGGCTGAAATCAAAATCGCTGGTAGAGACTTTGAATGTGGAGTTGCATTATACAACCGGATGCTACAGATCCATAGAGTGGCAGAGGTGGCAAGATAGACCTCACCTCCACCAATGGGGATTTTTTTCCATACCAGCATAATCAATTTGGTATCTTGTGGCTGGAAGAAAGAGCTAACAATTTTAGTAGGTTGCTCCCAAAATAGTCAGGTCTTATACCTGGATAGTCCAAGTCAACTTAGTTATCCCAGGGGGGAGGGATAGTTATGCCCAGTGTGATAAGCATACCGTGGGTAATGCCTTCACGGCGTGACTTACGATAAACCCCCGTGGACTCTGTCCCAATAGGCCGAGGGTTTTTATGATTGAGTTTTTTTCAATGCCTTGCAAAAATAATGAATTTTGTTTTACCGCACCCTGTGTCTTTTGGTCTAATGGAATCAAAATTTAAATTTATGATATTTTAAACCACAATCATAGGATAGCAATTACACTCATTTTGATAAATTCTCAGACTAGGTGAACTTCGGAAAATTCTAATTTTAGGCTCATCCAACGGAACATACAGTTTAAAAAAGACTCTTCAGAAACCTTTGACGACTCCTCGATTACTCGTCGTCGTTAAGCTAAAGTCACAAAAGATATATTTCATTAAAAATAAAGCAAAATTGGCGTACCGGAAAAAAATTGCCTTTGTTGTCGTTAAGCTAAAGTCACAAAAGATAGATATCATTAAAAATAAGGCAAAATTGGCGTACCGGAAAAACCTTGCCTTTATCGTCGTTAAGCTAAAGTTACAAAAGGTAGATTTCATTAAATTTAGGGCAAAATTGGCTCCCCGGAAAGAAACATACCCTTAGGACTGATTCCGGTGGATTCCACTTTTAGAAGATTAGACATTTTCGGAATTTTTTCAAAAACTTTACCGTTTATTCAAAAACTAACAGTATTTTATTACTACACCTGCCTCTATTTAAATCAGGTTTTAGGAAGCCGCTCTAAGTATTGGAATGTTTATTTAAACATTCAAAATCGCTCTTCTTGGGGATGTTAATAAACCTCAAGTGACGTTAAATTTATTTTTTATGTATTGTCATCATTTTTCCTATATTTCTATGTATCTTCTAAAGCTTAATAATTTTGCACTACATGTGCGACCATTCAGCGATGGTTAGTGCAATCGACTACCGTTCGCATGATCGCAGGTTCAATCCAGCGAAGCGTTGCTTACTTCGATGTACCTTCAAGTAGTCGAATAATCGACAAAACTGGTAAGTGATTTTCAGTGTAAGATGTCCGGAATCGTCGTTAAACTTTAGATCCCATTGAAGGAGTCCAACAATAGAATGCATGTAACCTTACTGAATGTGAGAAGTTGTTTAATATTTGATCCGAAGAAATTTTTATTACATTTTTCTCCGGGGATCATTTTCACTTTGACGTTTTTATTTAGTTAGAAATCTTAATATTTCCGTTTTCCAGTGTAATGTCAACAATATTTACGACTCATTCGATAGTGGGTGCGCAGCCATCGATATCCATTGACGTAGAAGGGGACCCAAGAAGTAAGTCGAGATGACGGGTGATTTACACATTTAAATTTGGTTTTATTAATTTGCAATTAATACCATAAGCTCTATCACATGCTTTGCTAGATATTTCTTCTTTCGGGGGTTTGGTGTATAGCTGGCTGGGAGATAGCGGCAAAGGAGATTTTCTGGTTATTTTTTCCGATACCAGAGATTTTGAAGGTTATAATGATTTTTAAGAAAGATATAAGAAAACAACAACGAAAAGCACAACAACACTGGTGGTGGTAAATAAGCCGGAGTTTTAAGTTGCCTGTAACGGAAAACTGGTCTATGACAAATAGACATATGAATGTGTTTTTGTGTTTGTACGAAAATTTGTTTGCAATTTTTTTTCCAAGTGCAAATAATGTTTAATAATGTAAACTATTAATCATCGCGAAATGTACACAATGAAACTAGTTTGAAGGAGGCGTCAAAGGGGAACGATACGAAAAAAAGGAGTTTCAATTAGTGTTAATACAAAGAAGATAAATGGTATAAATGACTGTCTTAAGAGCGATGAGACGACTCGCGGGGAAGAATCAACAGATAAACAATTGATTGTTTAGGTATTAATTATAGGAGTTCATGACTCATAGGTTAACCATTCGTAATTACAGAAAATATCTAGTATAAGTATGCAGATTAGCAAGAATGGAAAAAAACCAAATCCGAAAAAATATAGGATAAGAATAACTGAAGAACCCGCACAGAAATTTTAGTCAGCTGAACCGACTTTCATATACTCAACTTGCGTTGGTGCAAAAGTGCACGGAGCGTTAGAAGGGACGCGGTAAATCGACAAGTTCTAATCAATTCTTATGCTGTGAATTAAAACGCAATGAAAGGAGCACAATTAAAAGCTACTGAACGTAGTTACTATAGCTCATATATACGAGGTGTGTTCAAAACACAGGAGAATTTTTAAATTTTGCGAGCTACATTCATTCGACTTACGATTGTTATTCTTTTTTAAGTTGGTACACTCGTCTCGAAGATATGTTGACGTATTTAGCCATAGAGCATGCTTAGTTTGTTTGTGAGAGGCATAAATGAGACAAGTGTTTTGCGTGTTTGACGATTTTTTGCTATCGAAAAAAATGAATCAAAGAAGTTGCATCAAATTTTGTGTAAAAAAATGCATTAAGTGCTCAAAATCTCAAAATCACAAATGTTGACAGTGGCATACGGTGAGAGTACGCTCAGTCAAAAAAAAAGTTTACAAGTGATACAAGCTTTTCACAGAAGACCGAGATGATGTGAATGACGACGCTCGCTCTGGATGCCCCAGCACATCAACAACCGATGAAAATGTTGAGAAAGTGAAGAAAATTTTTATGGAGAATCGTCGTATCACAATTAGAGAAGTTGATGAGAATGTCGGTGGCATATCGATTGGCTCATGCCGTACAATCTTTTTGGAAATTTTAGGCATGAATCGTGTGACAGCAAAGTTCGTTCCAAAATTGCTGAATTTTGACCAAAAACAACGTTGCATGATCATCGCTCAGTAATTGTTGAATGCATCAACGATGATCCACATTTGCTTAAAAGGTTAATAGCTGAAGACGAATCATGGGTATATGGTTATGATATCGAAACCAAAGCCCAATCGTGCCAATGGAAGAGTCCAGGAAAGCCAAAACCAAAAAAAAAAAAAAAAACACGCCAAGTCCAAGTCCAAGAGTCAAGATTTTGTTCACTGTTTTCTGCGATTACCATGGCGTAGTGCATCAGGAGTTCTTACCACAAGGTCGTACGGTAAATAAGGAGTATAACCTTGAAGTTAGGCGCCGTTTGCGTGAAGTAATACGAAAAAAAGGCAGGAATTGTGGGAAAAAATTATGGTTTTTGCATCATGATAATGCACCGGCTCACCCATCTTTGTTTGTGAGAGATTATTTGGCCAAAATCAACACCATTATCATGCCTCAGCCACCGTATTCACCAGATTTGGCCTCCTGCGACTTTTTGCTGTTCCCAAGGTTGAAGAGACTCAGGAAAGGACGGCGTTTTGCGACGATTGAAGAGACAGAAACCGAATCACTCTGAGACCTCAAGGACACTTTGAAGAAAATCAAAGAGTTTTGGGCAGAAAGACGGAGTTTTGCGGCGATTGAAGAGACAAAAACCGAATCGCTGTGAGAGCTCAAGGACACTTTAAAGAAGATCAAAGAGTTTTGGGTAGATTCGTCAAGATATCTCTCTTCAAGAAAATGATAATTGGTCTTAATTTTTGGACACAAAAGTAAGACATATTCAGGTTTTGTAGGCAAGCTGATTTGTTGATTAAAATATTGGCTTGCAAGTATCTCCATAGCTGTAGCATGAAAACGGATGGTAAAACGAAATATTCGGATAACCTAAAACATCTTCGATAAGTCTTATTTTGTACATTCTAAATCACGTAGAACAATATGATTTTCCAATTGCTTAATATGTTTATGTATATTCGGTAGACTACAGCGTTATATCAATGCTCTCCTTGAATATACTAATCAATTTCAGAGCTGGGGTTTGAGATCTGGTACCCTCATCCCATGATTTTCATTTATGGTAAGAAAATTATTGAATGACAAATTAACACCATTTATCTAGTCCTGTATTCAAAATTTGTTTTTTTTTCAGGACAATCTACTTCTTCTTCCAATACAGCTTTGCTTTCCGTCGACTTTTCATCCTCGATGTTGTGGTCACGTTTCACGATAATCTCTTGTCTAAACCGTTCACCCTTTCACAACGTAAAGAGTCACCTCTTTTCAAATGCTTTGTACAGTTTCTTATCACTTAATGTCATCTTAACGAATTTAACAAGTCAATTGCCATCGTATGTTCCGAGTAGTAACTCTCTTCGCGAGCAAATCTCACTCAATTCACTCATGCAACATGTAGATACCTTGACCACTGTTGCAATGATGGATACGCCATCGTGATATCTTACTGACAACATAAACAATTTTAAGTCCAAACGGTGACAGAAGCCAAATGATACAGAGTAGTCTAAACAAATTTGGTAAACTGTTATTGTTTTGCCATGAAGATTAGCAAACCCGAAAAAACAGGTAACCAACAAAAACATCAGTTTAACAGATATTATCTTTTTTGTACTGCTTACGGTTGACAAACAGTTAAACTTACTTTGAAGATAGTGAGCCATCCGAATTAGACACGTAGGTTGGGAATGACTTAGCTTACCTAAATGTGTATTTTCCAGGAAACTACGACATTGATTGGAGTTCATAGTTCATTCATAATAATTGTTTAAGCCTGACATTTAAAGGTGCTTAAGGGCCGTATTTGTAAAAATATAATAATTGTGCAGCAGCAAATAGCAGACTTAATATAAGTCTATCCCTACCTCCACATATTTTTTCCAATGAATAAAGCAAGTTTTTGTAAAATTATTAAGCTATCGGTCACAATCTGATAATCATGTTAATCTCTTGAACTGCTGTGGACATCTCTTCCAGCTGCACATTGTATCCAGTTTGATTTATTCTGAAACGCTGATCAATTCGAAGAAACCGGTCTTTGAATAAATTGTCTCACAGATACAAAAGATAATCTTGTTTCCCATTTAACATTGTTGTATAATTTAAAACAGTTACGTAACGCAAACCTTTTAATAGATCGTTACAATCGAAAATATCGTACAAAAGACTAATTTAAGGATTTTAAGAAATATTAAAATTATGTCTCAGAATATACGAGTATTTATTTACTCACAATGGTAAATCGATGAAGAAAATCAACAAGATTATATTGAAACTTTTGGAGCTTACAAATCAATCAGTACGCCAAGGGTCATCATTCGAATTGTACCAAAAATTATTCCGAAATCGACATTCTGATAAAAAAAATGCTAAAATATAAACATGTGTGTAATTCGAAAATAGTGGATGTTCTATTTTCGTGGATGTTCTACCTCCGTGGATATTATAATTTCTGTCCCTGAAAGATTTGCCAGAGACAGGCTAATTTTGAAATGAAACAAAACCGGCACAGTGAGAAAATGTTGTTAGTATAGAAACTGAATCCAATTCTAGAAGAATGGATCCAATTCAACAAAAAAACTAGTAATTCCAGGTTCAAAACCCACAAATTTTTCTTTGATCGTAGTAGTTTGCATTCTCATTTTTAATTTAGTATAAAAAGTTTCTCCAAAAGACAGATGAAACTCTTCAATATGAATATGAATACGAAGACCTCTACAACATTTTCAAAATTTTTTAGAAATTTCGGTGCAACAAACTATATTTAAATCATAAGGTGTGTTCAAAAAAAAGATGAATTTTCAAATTTTGCAGGCTAGGTGCATTTGACTTTCGACGATTATTTTTTTTTTTTGTTTATGTTGGCACGCTCGTCTCGAAGATATGTTGACGGTTTTATCCATGAGGCATGTTTAGTTTGTTTGTGGGAGGCATGAAAAGGACAAGTGTTTTGCGTGTTCGGCGACTTTCCGCTTTGGAAAAAAATGAATCAAAAAAGTTATATCAAATTTTGTGTAAAAAATGGAATTAAATGCTCAAAAACACTTGAAATGTTAACAGTGGCATACGATGAGAGTACTCTGAGTCACAAAAATGCTTACAAGTGGTATAAGCTTTTCACAGAAGGTGGAGAAGGTGTGAATGACGATGCTCGCTCTGGACGCCCCAGCACATAAACAACCGAAGAAAATGTTGAGAGAGTGAAGAAAATTGTTATTGAGAGTCGTCGTATCACAATTAGAGAAGTTGCTGAGAATGTCGGCGGCATATCGGTTGGCTCATGCCGTGCAATCTTTTTGGAAATTTTAGGCATGAAGCGTGTGGCAGAGAAGTTCGTTCCAAAATTGCTGAATTTTGACCAAAAGCAACGTCACATGAGGAGCATCGCTCAGAAATTGTTGAATGACGTCAGCGATGATCCAGATTTGCTTAAAAGGGTCATAACTGGTGACGAATTATGGGTATATGGTTATGACATCGAAACCAAAGCCCAATCCAAAGCCAAGACCAAAAAAAGCACGACAAGTTTTTCAAGGTTTTGCCCAATTTTGTCCTTGATTACCATGGCGTATTGCATCAGGAGTTCTTACCACAAGGTCGTGTGGTAAATAAGGAGTATTACCTTGATGTTATGCAAACAACACGCCAGGAATTGTGGAAAAAATTCCTGGATTTTGCATCACGATAATGCACCTGCTCACTTATCTTTGATTGTGAGAGATTATTTGGCCAAAAACAAACCCGTTATCACGCCCCAGCCACCGTATGCACCAGATTTGGCCCCCTGCGACTTTTTCCTATTCCCAAGATTGAAGAGACCCATGAAAGGACGGCGTTTTGCGACGATTGAGGAGGTAAAAACCGAATCGCTCAGAGAGCTCAAGGACATACCAAAATGTGCATATCGAAACTGCTTCGAGGATTGGAAAATCGCTGGTACAAGTGTGTTATATCTAAGAACGAGGACTTTAAAGAAAATATGTGAAACAGATGTTGAATTGATGGATAAGTAAACATTTTTTGAGAAAAATGAAAATTCACCTTATTTTTGAACACACTATATGGCGTATTTTCAAACAACTTTAAAATTTTGCTGTTATCGCAAATTCCACAAATTTTCCTATTAAAATGTACACAAAGTTGACACTTTAAATACCATGTAATTTTGTCTTTTCAACAAAACTCTTTAAGCTGCCATTAATTTTCGGCTACCTATGTTCTAGCGCCAGGAATTTATATCCCAATTATTTTTTCTAAGTTCACATTCGTATGTCTTTTTTGCCGTTTGCTCAAGCGAATTCTCTCATTGTCATGCTTTATTAAATTTATGACTGTGTCAAATGTATGGCGCATGTTCGGTTACATGAAAAATTGAAATATTTGGGTTACCATATTCTTCGTAAGTTTAGTGGCTTTGCTCATAATGCTTTTGCACAAAAGCCAAGCGAAACCGCCAATTTCGAAATGATATATTTGTAGGTAACTAATTTTGCAAAACAGATATACGAATTATAACAGCAACATATCGACAAGAGAATATATTATCCAAAAAGCCCCCTTCAAACAAAATATAAATACTTTATAGTCACATACTCGTAGTGCTAGAGGACTATTGTGTCTTGTTTTAATTGTAAAATTGAATGGACCCCTAAAGGGGTAGCTAACAACAACAGTGACAGAAAATAAAACAACAAACCAACTATGAAATATATTGGCAAGAATGGCAAAAGAGGCGTGTTCTCAGGCAGCAATTGGCATCCAGTTGCTGCATTATGCGAACATTTTGTGGCTCTGTGTGTTAAGTATGCAGCGGCGTAAGTCATTTCAGCTAGAATTGAAACAATTCGAATGGAATTGAGTCGGGAAGGGGGCTAAACTAAAGTGTAATGCCCTTGACTAGCGACAGCGTGAAAAAAGCATAGATGAACCTCATGAAATGTATTGTGCTGAGACCAAAAGCTTACAGACGAGAACAAATGAAGTTTGCATATTTTGTAAAACAAAAATTGCAGAGGAAAAGGATAAGGAAAAGAGTTCCGTTACGTCTTTGCAAAATATTGCTGATCAGCACTCAATAGAGACTGAAAATGTGCAATATCAAAAATGATGGGGAATACAACATCTTCCATGCGATCTCATTTGTACAGGTTGGCTAAAGAGTGTTGCTAACAAATATGTATCCAAAGATGTTAAAAAAGTTATTCTCACAAGTAAGACTTTTTGAATTAAAAAGGGCATTAGCCGGTTAAATTTCACCAATTAAGAAATGGATGGAAGTGGATTAAGTTCGATATTTCAATTACAATGTAGCATCAATGTATTTAGAGTTGGTTAAGGATAAATATATCAAAAGTTTCTTCTTTTCGGCCAGTCTAATATCCTACACAATCTGTAATCTATGGCATCATTTAGTGTTCAAATTTGCGGTCACTTCACATTTGTTGCCTACGATGTGACATGAATACTCAGTTATCCATAAAGTAAGAATAATATCCGTGTTCTATCAGACTTAACCGTAAAAGCATGTACGATTGATTGATATAGAACAAAAAAAGAAAAAAAAAATTCAATTCATTAACTGTCAACAAAATTTGTGTTCTGTTGTTTATATAGAGTTATACTTTTTTCGGTTTCAAATGTAAAGCTATATAAAACACACGTAAAGCTATGATTTCAATGAAAATTGTGTTTCATTACAATGCTTGGACTTTGCCATTATGTACGAAATATAATATCATTTAAATGACCGCCTCTGGATTGGTTGCGAAAGTGGATGCTTTTGAGGTTCTTCCAGCGTCATTTTAATTTTTTTTTTCAATCACTTTTCATTTTCAGTAACTTTTTCCGGATGCAATGCATTATCCACAATCACTTTTGGTTTCTTCCAGCACCATTTGCGACAATTTTGCTTGATGACGTTACTACCGAGGGAAAAATGGGCTTCACCGCTGAAGAAAATTTTGTTTGGTTGAAAGCCCACGTTTGTAATAATTTTCAACTATTTTTACGCGTTAAACGTAATTTCTTCGTTAAACGTTTCATACTCATATATGGCAAACCTCTCACTAAATAAATAACACTTCAGGTGACAGGTATTTAACAACTGACAGCCTTGCTAGACTGGCGGTTTTGAAACCACTAAATGGATAACTCTATACTAGCTTTTCCCCCAGATTTGAACTGGTATAATGGCAAATTTATGTTTGCCAGAAATAAAGCAAAAACATGTCCATACTGCTTATTGTAAAATGATATTGAATTTCTTGATGTAATTATTTTAATTAAATGTTCATTTATAAAGCTTGAACAAAAACCATAATTACATTATTATAGAAAAACAAAGGCGGAGTTAACAGTAGTACTTAGGAAGGGGCAGCAGTTAACTGACATTATTAGATAGAATTCAAATCAGTTAACCCTGTTGGTGGAGAGAATAACTTGCCAGAAATGATGACGACTACTAGAGTCACACGCAATTTTGTTCACACCCCCTTTTCCATGCCTCTGCATTATAAATATCATTCTCATATTATTGTCAGTTAAATCTGCTATTCACATTGTAATTATAAAGATTTTGTAATAAATTCTAACCTTATAAACAATATAACACAAGTATTCATACGAGTAACAAACAAATCGATTGCAATTTCATTTTTTTGTTTCTCTCCTTGCAACATTGTCAGTTGTCTGTTGAAATTTGTAATGACATGATTTATGGTTAGATGCAATATCTTTGTAATTTATTAATTTCGAAATTAGATAATGATGTTAATTTCTTAAATGAGAACGTACGGCAATGTAAGTGAGTGAATGATTGAAGTACAACGTCATTAGTTGGATTGGTAATGAATTAGCGATCGGTTCAGCGAATTTGCTGGTTTTAAAGGGTGTGGTAATAGTAATTTCAATATTCATAATTTTAGATTTTAATATACTTACAAAATAATCTAATCAAGAAATAGATAATACTATATTAGTATAGTATACAGAATTATTATGTATAAAATATATAAATAAAAAAAAACAGTACAGAAATTTCAGTCAGGTGATGTGACTTTATCGACGATCTTTTGGGTAAACGTCGTCATACATAAGAAGCGAGGTAAATTGCTAGGTTCGTATTAAAAGAGACTCCAAATGTCAGCATAATGAATGCAGCTAAATAACAGAAATAGGTGGCCGAAATGTTACCAACTGCTGTAGCAAACAAATGGCTAATGACAGCGCGCTCATTTTTTGACAAGCGTCAGTAGTTATGTTGTTCACAAGCCCTCGGAAGCATATTGTTTTACATCGCAGTTGAGAATAATTATCGAAATTAAATTCAAAGGCAGCAGCTATTTCTTCTGTATTTAACCGGAAAATCGCAACCAAGATTTGTTAATGAAATATGAGATTTATGATGGAACGAAAGGTTTGTGCATCGGACCATTACAAGCTACAATGACCATTGATAACATCAAAAATGTCATGGCGGTGGATATCCAAAAACAATAACACCACCAGAAGTGCTTCCAAAGGTGAATTCCAGAATTCAACGTCTTCGAAGATAAAACACAGATCAATTAGCCAAAAAATGTCAATGTGTCTGCTCATATCGTAGAGTGCATATTAAGACATGAACTACGATTTAAAAACGCAAGATTAAACACCTGAATAAAAGGCAGAGCAAGAGCAAGGGTGTTAAAACACTTGAAAGTTGGTGGTCATTTTCAAACTGGTCCTGAATAGATCCTTTCTGATGAAAAAATTATTACCATTCAGCAATATGCAAACAAACACAAGGGTCGTGTATGGTTAGAGTGCAAGTCAAAAAACTATTTAGATCAGCATCAGTGATAGTTTAAACTGCGCTAACTGTTACAGGACGTTCGCTAATCATTTTCATTGAACAGGCCATAAAGGTAAAACACCTACCATGAGAAGATTTTGAACGACGCTTTGTTATCTTAGACATATAAACAGTTCGTTAGAAACTATTGGGCGTTTCAACACAACTCAGTACCATCCCATAAATCCGGTGAAAACTACGTTTTTTCGAAAAATGATCCCAGCTTCATTTTCTTACAACAGTTACCACTATATTTACCGGACTTGACCCTAATGGATTTTCGACACATGGTCCATTTTGAAGGCCAAAGTATTGCGTAAAAACTATAAGACGGTCAACGCCTTAATGATTGTTCTTCGGCAAGAATGAGACAAAATTACATCGAATACATATATATACCCTAAATTACGTAATTTGTATGGAATTTGATCACGTGTTTTTATATTGTTGTGTCACAATAGATTATGCAGCCTATGTGAGTTTGCCACACTGACCTAACCTAATCTATTATATAATACAACATAATTGGGAAAATTATTCAGTACATTCAGTCTGTGAATTAAGAATTACACAGAAAGAATAATTTCCGATAAGTCGGTCAATTCATATGGGAAGTATTAGAAGGGACCTATTTTCGTTCTCAGAACTTTGTTCACCAAATACATTACGTGTGCTAAATCTAAATGAATTTAGTGCAACTGTTTTAACGATATGACGCTAAGAGTATATGGATTAGAATTTTTCTTACATTTTACAATGAATTATAAATTAACGTAGTAAACAAAAATCTAGGCTACCTCAGCCTACTAATTAGAAATTACAGAGAAAATGTTGAAATTCCAAAAAATAGATAATTTTTATGGGAACTACCGGAAAAGGTGTGGCAATGCACTCCGATTTTATTGCTAGACCCTGCATTGTAAACGTTGAACATGTATCCGGTTTGACTAAATTTAGTACAACTGTATAAAAGATATAAACCTAAAAATATATGATTTGAATCGATCATCTGTATGGGAAGAGCCAGAAGGGGAGTGGTTATTAGACAATTTTTTTTTTCAAATTTTATCAAACATTTCATTTCATTCATTTTTTGAGTATCGAAAATTCACTTCGGGTGAAGCTAAACAAAAGGCTGCCTAAAGAATAGTTTATATAAAAAGCCAACTTTTAAACTTACCGCTTCTGTTTTTATATTCAATGCCACATGCACCGCTGCTGGTGGTGGCGATTTTGCGCAGTTATTTACAACGGCGGCCGCCGCCGCCGCTGTTGATGCCGCAACCACAGGCGTTGTTGTTGTTACTATAGCCTGCCCACAGCTGCCGTTACTATTGTGACCTGGCGTAGCCCGACCGGGCGAGTGCGGTGACACTCCACTTAAGGATGCCACAGCTGCACTAGAATATGGCGAGGAGGAAGGGGACTTATTCGTATTCGAAGTATTGGCTATGGCCGCTGTGGTCGATGATGAGGCCGTCGACGATGAGTTTAGCGATGACGTCGAGGATGACGTAGACGATGACGATGAGGACGACGATGATGAGGACGATGAAGATGAGGAGGATAATGTTGTGGAACATACCAAAGGACCTAAACCGTTTTTATTGGGTTTGGGTGTGGGCGTTTGTCTTGAGGATGTTGCGTTATTGTTGCAGGAGGACGACGTGGATGCACACGATGACGTACTGGTCGAAGGGATTGAGTTGGATATATGATTTAAACCATTATTATTTGTGGTAGTGGAGTTGATGGTGGGCGATATCATTGAGGGAGTGGGACTGGCTAAACTAACACTGGCGGTAAGATGGGCGCCCAGAACGCTGGTGGCATCGACAAATTCACGTTTCATTACGCCACCACCGGAGACACCCAAGGAGGCGGTTATAGCTGCTTCACAGGGCAATACAGTGCCCAACATGGTAGGTGCGTTGTCGGCGTTACGATTGCTGCTATTATTTTCTGTATCTTCGCAACCTTCCGCCATGTCAGTTACACATTGTGGTGAAATAACTACAAAGGGAAAGATGGAAAGGAAGTATATTTAGCAGGTACACTATTTTAAAGTCTATTAATATCAATAGTGCAAAACTAATTTTGGGATAGACGATTTGTTCAGCAAATAATTTCATCAGGTGAAATACGGCCGCAGAGTAAAGATTTGATAATCCTGGCTGTTGTTTTCTAAAATTAAGAAATTTACTAAAAATATTTATTTTTGCTATCACAGAACTACAGTGAAATCTAGCTAATGAATGTACAGAGAATTAGAATATTTGAATTTACATACTTTTTGAGTTCACTTTCAAAATTAATTCTAAAAATTAATCAAAATTCCTCACTTTTCGTACAAAGAACATCCGTCTTGGATGTTACTTACTTTCATTTTAACCCACACGTCGAGCCCTTTTTTATATTTAGCCTTATCCAAATAATTCCCAATGATCTTTTCTTCAATGTTGAGTTCCTGAGCTATCAAAGCAGTGCTTTTGTGGCGGCAGGATTGGGCAATTTCCATTATTTTGTCGACAATTTCGTTAATTGGCGTTCTAGAATGTGGTGCACCTTTGACATAGAAATTACCGAAACGAAATCGCCGAAACCAAAAATGAGCATAGTTGGCTATTACAGTTTCAGGATCATATTCGCATTTTCAGTCGCCAGGCTTGCATCTTCGCCTTTATCATCTTTGTTAGAAAAACTGTAAAATATGGCGTATTTTCTCTCTGCTGTTGTACATATTTGGTGCGCCCTCAATCAATTCTCTGTCAAGCAATTACGAAAGTGCCTCAGAAATTTTTTCTAATATTAAAACTTATCTTTCTAGCGCCATCTAGTGTAACCCGATTACGCTTGTATAAGGCAATATAACAATTACTATAGCCATCTATCGGAAAAATAAAGGATTATTTTTTGCTATGGTTTATTTTTGTAAATTACTATACATTACGTTTTTTTCATAAAGATCATCTCATACATAATTCCGTGCTTGTATGCACAGTTAAAAATTCTTTTGTAATTCTTCCTTATATAACGTTCGTGTCCTTCTTAATGATAAATTTATATAGATATAGATTTTAAGACCTGTTCTCGAAAGTTATTTTCTATTTCATATAAATTGTAATTACTTTAATGGTATTTAGCAAAAAAGCAAAGCAAACTGAAAGAAATAATTCGAAATAAGTTCGTATTAAAACTTTAAATTCCCTACAAACTTTGACTGTTGCAGTGTATACACATAAATACTACATATAAATATGTACGTATCTTTTTCTGTGTGAACGTCAGCATTCAGGCTTAAAGACAGACTTTGCAACAAACAAAAATTTCCTTATACCAAATGTCTGCAATCATAATTTGTTGCAGTTGTTGTTGTTGTTGGTAGTGGTGTTGTTTTAGCATGTCAGCTGTAAGCTACTTGGTCAAAATGCATTTGACCGAGCCTTCCTGCTCACTACTCCATAATATGGCCAGAAAGGACCATCAGGCAAGTGTATGTAGTACTTAACCACCTATGGGCTATAACACACAAGTTGCAAGTAACAGCCGAACAGCCAACAACAGCAACATATGGAAATGTCTCGTACGTCTTTCGACGCCTTAGGACATAACGGTGTGTGTCTGTATGTGTGTGTGTGTGTTTGTTTGTACACATGTGTACGTATAGGTGTGAGAGAGTCCAGTGCCCTGATGTTTGTATTAGTGTGATTGGTTGTGTAAGTAAAGACAATGATTCAATGTAAAGAGCGACAGCAAGAGGAAAAGAGTGAGGAAGAGCGAAGGAAGTTTAAGTAGGATGTCCACTTGTATTGTCGTCTGTGAGTGCTCAAGTTTTTTTGTGTGAGTATGTGTGTGGCTTGATGATGTCCTGTATGTTGTCCTGTTGTTGACGTTTGTTCATAATTTTGTTTTGTTTTATATTGTGTTGTTGCTGCTGCTGTTGTACATTTTCCACATATAGCAAAATTCTACAAATGCATAAATGCATTAATAAACACTCCAACTTATATCAGAGCATTATCATTCCACCGTCATCTCCAATACATATGCATACCTAGGATACTGGTGTTCACACAGTCTTACACTACATTCGATAAGATAGGTGAGATAATGAAAAACTATGATCCTAGATGGGGTAGATATCTCCAAATTCTTACAAACAGTATACATAAGTATAAGTCTATAGAAATAAATATTTATAAGACAAAATGTTTTGTTGAAAATTATTCATATTTTAAATTCTCCTTTTAAAAAATGTTTATCTGCTGCAGAAACAAATTCAAATTTTTACTGGAAATTTTGGAATAAGATTAAGTTTAAATTTATTATTAATTATTAATTACTGCTTCCAGTCCAATGGCATAAGATGTTTATGGTTTTTTCAAAATTTTGCTATCAAAAACTCATTATATGTGTTCACGTTGGAGATTTTGCGAGTTTTTCATCAAATAAATATATCGTGCAAAGAACACGTCTCAATTTTTGTATTGCAAATAGAATTTCGTGTTCCTTATCACCGAAAATGCTACAGAAGGCTCAGATTAAACCGACTTTGTAGAGAGTTCATAGCATAGTGGTTCCAAAAATGGTCAAGATGTGGCAGAAGATTTACTACGCTTTGGCCGGTGGCCATCATCATGGAATTGAAAGCTGAAAGTCATCACTCATGTTTGAGAGAAATAGCCGTTGAACTTTCTGTATCTCAATTTGTAACATTTTACGTGACTATTTGTATGTGAAATGTGTTGCCGCTTGAGTAGTTCCAAAAACCCTCGACTTTTAAAAACTCTATCGCATAAAGGCTTGATGTTTCTATTGATTGCAATGCACTCAACAACCCTGGAAATGGCGGCCTTCAGCTGAGCCGAAATCGATTTATGGGGAGAAAATATATAGATTTTACACTACGATAACGCACCATCTCACAAGATTGTCATTGCAAAAACATTTCTAGCTAAAAGGATCATTGCACAACCACCATATCTACCTGATATGACTCTGGTTGATTTTTTTCTCTTTCCAAAACCCAACTTACGACTTTCAGGCTCCCGCCTTCAGTCAATAGAAGGCATTAAAGAGATTTCGCTGCCAGAACTAAAGTCTTTTTCGGAAAATGTGTTTGTAAAATATTTAGATTTTTAATTTGATGATTGATTTAATGTGATGATTTTGATGATTAATTTTGGTTGAATTAGTCGTTGGCTCACGTGTTTCGTTTTCAGAGTGGGCCCACTTTGAGGGCCATGAAATAAATTTGGAAAAATAACAAATATTTTGTGTATAAAAGAAGATGAAGAAGTAGAAGATAATTCAATAAAGCTTGATCAAATTGACTATTGTTGTTATTGCTGTAATCAATTTACGGTGATGATCGACACTGGATCCTGTTGAAAATTTATAGAGTAGGTTGTGGACTGCATTTTGGGATTGAGTTAATCTTGCTGTACTGCTGTGAAGGCATGTCGACCTGCTGATGCTTTTAATCAGATAATTTTTTCTTAAGAGATTTCAGAAAATATTTGTTTGTAGTTTTAGAAATAAAAGAAATTAAGAAATTAATTTCAATTCAATGGAGTATATTTAGGAAGCTGTGAAGTTTATCGCCTGAGCTGTGCAGAGTAACAATTTTTTGGTTTGAATGTTATGTTATTTACAAATGTAATTTCCGGCTTTCGTCAAATATAATCTGACACTTTTCCTATTAACAATTCGCAATATGTTTAGGCAAAATGTGGTCAAAAAAGGTAACACAAAATACAATTTTATTTCATGTTACACTAAGTATGTTCATGGAAAGTTTGCAAATTCATTTTAAATTCATTTTTTACAAGTTTTGTTAAAAAAGATAAGCATAAACATCATGTTTATACAATTTTTATTTTTTTGGTATTTGCTTTCACCGGTATATGCAGACAGATCTGCCTTGACGCGGTGTTGTTTGCAGGATCAAACCAAAGAATATTATGTCCACCCAAATTCATGTCGTTGTTGTCGTTCTGTTCATCATTTCTCCTCGATTGTAGTGATGTCAGCTCTGTGCCTATGGAACACTAAAATATCTCTCTATGTGATTACTTTCAGTTGTTGAAATTCTAAAAAATCTGGATATTGCAGATACAAAACAAATTCTATTGCATCCCTTTGTATTAGATATAGGAGAGTTTCTCAAATTTAGTGAGCTTATACGAATTCTACTCCCTTCCGAATGTCACATTTTCGAAAGCATTTATTAGAACTGTCGTTTACTCGACTACTCGAAGTATTCGTCAGACACATCGAGTGGATCGCCGCTCAAATAATAGTAGGTGGCTGTCTCAGTAATTGAACTCGCGATCATACGAGCGAACAATGCGCCACGATCTTTTATGCTCCTGATGAATATCCTTAATTTCAAAGAATTTTATCATTTTTGCAGGGTCAGTCAACAAATTGGGTTACGATTCATTTTTTTTTTTTTTTGTTTTGTTGGTGGTACATTTGCTGCTCACATTCTGATAGTGGTTGTTAGACAAAAACCATCAGAAACCTTTGTCGCTCACGTTAGTCGCTGACTGTGACATGTAGTCAACCTATTTGAGTTACTTTTCCTCTTTTTCGATGATGCTAATCTGCTGGTGGTTGTCAAAACTAACTATTAGAAATATTCGGCTCTTTCTCAAGCCAATGTGGCATATATTACTTTTGCATCCATTCCAGTTGCCACAACACGCATCTCTAACAGGCACAACACACCAGGAAAATGCAAAATTCAGTGCTTATTCCGTTCTCGTTCAACCGACTATTGGCTCTTTAACGAAGATACTCATTTGCATGCAATAAGCAAAATTAATTATAACAGCTCTTGACTTGAACTACTTAAGCACAAACAAAATACAAAAACGCCGTACCCTTTCGACACCTCCACCTCGCCTATTGCAAAGACAGCCATCATAGACTGGCGCCTCATGCAATAACACCCACAGAAGCTTCACTAAAAATACCTCCTAGCCCACCTCCCCTCAAATACATGAAATGCACCTAAGTTTTTATAACTGATATATAATTCCGTTTGTTTTCTGGTCATACACATAAGGACATTAATATGTGTATATATGAGAGAGTATGTCCTCATATATATATATATATATATATATATATATATGTATACGTGTACATAAGTTTATATATGGTCGAATATAATTTTTGCTTTTATTTGTATTGTTATTGTATACATGAGAGGTTTGCAAAGTAGTTTAAACTCATTAAAGGCCAGTGCATTACCATTAAGTATACGATGATGTTCTTAGCCCTAACACTCCCAAACTTACACCCATCGAGCCCACACTTGCCTGTAAGGGGGCATTCATATTATTCGAAGGAGTGAAGGAGTTTCATTAACTAAGTTTTGCTATAACAAACAAAAATGCAACTTTTGCTCAATATTTATGCGCAAGGGATGGCCATCCTAATATTTTAGTACTATTGGTACCTTTTTGGTTGTTAAAAATTCGTTAATCATTTATAACATATAGGTCATAAAACGGATTCTGTAACATTGATTGCGTTTTTTGGCGATCCTATATATGACACCGGTATAGGATATCAAAATTTTGCAAAATTAACTTGACAGCTTTGGTATTTGCGAAATGTTTATTCATTTGGTTTTGTTCTTATTCGTAATCATTTTATCTTCTATTTATATAATATACGTTACTTATTGTTCACTTAATTAATTATTATTTGATTAAAATTAAAATTGAATTGAAACGCATTATGTGTGCAATAATACACAAAACCAAAATTCACTAACTGATGTTTGGAAAAAAAATTAGCAACTTGTATTTACGTTATTTGACGTTCTCCTTCTTCTTTAACTTCTTTGTTTACTTTTGCGTAGGAGAACTTGGTCGCATTGCTATTTCCCACACTTTTCTACCACTTCTTTATACAACTTATCTCCGTTTAGCTTAGCGTGCAAAATTATCTACCTTAGCGTATACCGGATAGCATTTGTATGACGAAACGGACTTAAGATATTGTAAAAAGCAATCATGTTTAAATTGCTCGATTATGCTGTTCACATTGATCCTTTTCAACTATTCCGGAAGTGTAAAGATACTTTTTGGTTTACTACTAATGCAACTCACTTTACTACCATTAATTTAACTATTGGTTTAACTTTAAGCCGTCGAAAGAGGACAACAATTTCAAGCGATCGAGAAGTAAAAATATCACCCCTGGAAACTTTATTCTAACGTAAATGAAATGAATGCACTATCATTTTTTTACAAAAGAAAATGAAAAATGAACCAGTACAGAGAACTCTGTTAGTTGAACCGACCATTATATTCTTTCACCAAGAAATTTCAGTTAGGTCAACCGACTTTCATATCCTTTCACCAAGAAATATCAGCCAGTTGAACTTACTTTTATTTTCATTCAACCTCATTTATCCATTTGGTTTGGTGCAAAAGTGTAAAGCGCACCAATAATTTACTATGTTTTTTTTTATCAAAAACGATCAGAGTTAACGTACATTTAAAAAATTGAAACTATAACTTATCAAATTCTTTTGCTTAGAAATTATAGGAGGACATTTGATTATTGTAAAATCAATCAATTCGTACGTGTGACGTTCCAAAGAGGAATTTTTCCTTTTTTCATTTTCATTTGCGGAGCCAAATTTACTATACTCATGATGTTGGATAAATTATATCGAATTTTGTTTGATAGTTTTAGTTAAGACAATACAATTAGTATAACTTTAAATACGAATTAGGATTTATAGGTTACAAACGAATTTGTGACAAATTGATCAATACGTATGGAAGGTATTGAAAGGAGCATTTCAGGGCCGCCTATTTTCATCCCCAGAACTATGTTGATGTGGGATAAATTAGATCGAATTTTATTTAATTGCCTTAGTTAAGACAATAATATAACTTAATATAACTTTAAATACGAATTAGGATTTATAGGTTACAAACGAATTTGTGACAAATTGATTAATACGTATGAGAGGTACAGAAAGAAGCATTTCAGGGCTGTCTATTTTCATCGCCAGAACTATGTTGATGTGGGTTAAATTAGATCGAATTTAATTTAATTGCTTCAGTTAAGACATTACAACCAATATAAATTTGAATACGAATTAGGATTTAAAGGGGACAAATGAAATTGTGACAAATATGTGAGGTACTGAAAGAGGCATTTCAGTGCCATCTATTTTTTATTTGACGTGCGATAAATTTGAATAAATTGCAATTTTCCGTAATATATGAAGCTAAGAATATATAGGCTAAATCGGTTATTCGAATATGAGATACTAGAAGTGGGCGTGGCTATATGGTCGATTTTACTCAAGTTTTATTTTATTGCATTAGAAACTAATGCAATGGGCAAAAAACTAATTTACCGCATCCAAGTAATAGGAAATTACAGAGAAAAAATCAAATTTTAGAAAATTGATCTACTTATATGAAAGGTACCAGGAAGGCAATGCTAGCTAGCTAGTTGCATTCTTGACACCATGGGATCAAGCCATTCATTTTCATTTTCGGAACGAAGTTGATGAGACGCATGATTTGTGGCAAATTTGCTTGAATTCCATGCAATAGCATGACAGATATGGAACAATTTATTGTATATGAAATCTGGAGTATATGGTATATGGAATATATCTCACTTAAATCGATCATTTGTATAGGAGTTAATCGATCTTTTCAAATCGGAAGAAGTTATAAAAATCTATTCCTATAAAACGAACTCTTTGCTCAAAATAGTATTTTAAAAAACTCTTTGTTACATAATCATCCCTGCTTTTTCATTTCGTACAAACTGAATGTAGATGAGGTTCACTAAACTATAATTCAAGGCAAATGTACGAAAACATAGACAAATGTGGACATCTACATATACTCATACCCGCTCATCATCTATACAGGGACTGGTAGACTGGCTTTGACAAAAGTATTGAATGTAGAAATTATCCTTATTTCTGTAGTCGCATTCATTATGCATTAAAATCATCGCCCCGAAAATAGTACACAGAACATATCGTACGAATACATGCAGACAAACACAAGAACCCATTCGTAGACATACACTAACACATACACAATACATTCAATGCCACTTGTATTCTGGCACTTCCTTGGCAGAGAATGAATGAATGTCCAGTAGGTGTTCAATGTATTTATCAGTGCATTTATGTGGATGTGTATGTTACGTGTGTGTGTGTGTTTGTTAATGAATCCTTGCTGTACTCTTATTCTCTCTCTCTTTCTCCCTGATTCCTTTTCGTTCCCCTATCTCTCTTTGCATAACATTTTTGCCGATTTCTGTGTTTCGAAAGTACAAGAAATCCCTTAAGCCCCTCTGACACGTTTCCGTTCAGAAAAGCTGGAGACGTTTGGTATTTGTGCAATGTGGTACTAGACTAGACTCACTTCGTTGCCCGCCCTCCCGGAGCAGTAACATTGTGGTTTGCAATCACATAGCTGTTGCAAACGTACTGCATGTTGTTGCAATTGCAGAAAATGTGAAAGAAATTTTAGCCGATGATGTCTTCCTCAACGACAGAGCATTTTAAGGAGGAGACGTAGTAGTCGAAGGACATGTCGTTGGTTGCCGGTAATTTAAAAATGAGTGTGTGTGTGTGTATATGGGTGTCTGCGTGGATATACAATAGAAATAATGAAGTAGTTATTTGTAAACTTAATAATAAAATTTTAGTAAATTTAACCATTATTCAGAGGAATAGGCGAAATTGACAAAAAAGTGGACGAGAATTGATGGCATAAAAAGTAAGGAACAGAGTACGTTTTTCATGAGCAGTAAATAATCCACTCAAAGAATGGGTAATCCAGGCACATTGACATGGAAAATGAAAAACGATTTGCTTACTCACTACTCATGAGAAACAATGAAAGGAATGTGCATACTACTTCACGAACACAACTCATTACTTATGGGTAATGTGCAAATAAGTAGCCGCCGTCGTTAGCCACCCACCCAGATAAACATTTCTTACGGGTAATGTGCATTCTGCACACCTGTGGTACTTTCGACACCAATCTCAGCTCTGGGCTACCACCATATACAATTCCTGCATAACACATTTTCAGTTTTATATCAAAACTAGCCGACCCGGCAAACGTTGCTTTGCCTTCAAATTTTATTTTTATTGGAAATGTTTCATGCCAATCGGTCTATTATAATAAGAAAGGCCATGGATATTTAATTTATGGTTTGTATGGGAGGTACCACGCCCCTTTGTCCAATTGGACCGAATTGTAAATCTAAACCATCCCGGGCACCACCCAGACGCATATAAAAAAATTCACCAGTCATATCTTGAAAACGGAGAGTCCAATAGCAAAAAACAAACTTAATATTTGCAGATCTCTAAGAGTTTTGGGTAAACATCAGCCTGCACATAGCGCCAAAAAATGTTGAAAAAACGCATATTTAAAAAAATCACTAAAATATAAAAATGCCTGTTAATCACCCAATAAAGCAATTTTTCACATATAGGTAAAAAAAACGAAACATTGCTAAAATTGAAATACGGTTAAATAACCTTTTAGTGGGAATGTTCCTTTCGTGTAAATGCGGTAATGGGTGAAGGAGGTGAGGAAGTGAAAGAAATCGTAGAAGGAGAAAAATTCAGACCATCAGAAGACTAAGTTTGAAAGGGTGATGCTTTAACGGAAGGTATGAATAAAGAAAGACATGCTTTAAATTATGTAATTTATACGGGAGATACCAAAATGGGCGTCGTTATCAGACTGATATTTCACACTTCGAAAAGCATTGTATATGTAAAGTAACAAAATTAAAAAAATGGAAGCCATGGCAGTCTAGCAGAAAATAAAATTGCGATAAATCGGTCCATTCGTATGAGAAATAAGAAATTGGCACTCCCTCTCCAATTGCAAAAGCATGATTGAAGCAAAATTCCACTGAAATCGGTGCAACTGATTGAAAATTATGAAGCGAAGAATGTAAAGCTTAAATTTGTCATTAGAATGGGTGCTATTAGCAGGACTGTGGTTACTTCTTCTAGATAGGAAAGGATAAATTTCGAAAAATGGGTAAATTTGTATGGGCGATACCTTAGGCAGCGTTGAAAATACGATCAATTTTTACTCACATACATACTCTACTTCAGCAAACAGAATATGGAATTGGGATTGTCGAATATAAGATTATATGGGTTAAAACGTCATACGTAAAGATGATACCAGAAGGAGCTGAGCAGTATTGTCCGTTTCCATTTTCAGAACTAAATTTATGAAACGCATAATGTGCGCCAAATTTGACTGAATACAACGACACAACGACTTGAAAGATGTGAAGCTATGAATACGTAGGAAAATCGGTCATTTGTATGGGAGGTACGGGAAACAGCATGCTCGATTAGTCAATCATTTCAGGTTATACTGAGTATTACAAGCCAATGCAGTGAACAAAAATTCGAATTTAGAAAAATCTATCAATTCGCATTGGGGGAGGGAAAAGAAGACGTGGATTTAGAATCTCTGGCGATGATCTAGTAAGATATTATGCCGTATCAATTTTTAAGAAATTTCAAAATGGATTTATGGCAGTTATAGTGCCTACCATTCAGCCAGATATGCCAGATTGCCAGATTGATTTAAACAAGCAATGAAACACATTTGGTGAAAACATACTTGGTATTTTATAAACTTCCTTTTTTCTAGACGTCAAATTCTTCCCGTATCAAATGGGCATTTATTCGGGTAATTTGTAAAAAAATTTCTCTGCAGCCAGCTAAGTTGCAATTTCCTGGCTAAACTCCTGCACAATTTTTTCACATTTTATAGCATTTAGCTCTAATGATGTAAAATAGGTTTTATAACTTCTAAAAATTAGCATATACTGATCACAATCCTTTTGAGGCGCCCATAATAGCAAAAATCGTTTAGAAATCGTATAACTCGGGAAATATAAAATTTCCAAATATCTCTCAGGATGTCACAGTTTCCCCGTATCAAATGAGCATTTCTTTGCACAATTTGTAAAAAATTTCTCTGCAGCCAGTTAAGTTCGAATTTCCTGGCCAAACTCCTGCACAATTTTTTTCGCATTTTATAGCATTTAGCTCCAATGATGTGAACTAAGTTTTACAACTTTCAAAACATTTACAAATAGTGATCGCATTCCTTTTAAGGCGCTCATAATAGCAAAAATTGTTTAGAAATTGTATAATTTGGGAAATCTAAATTTTCAAAATTTCAGAGAAGTTCATCTATTTCAAAAACACAGCAGGCCAAAATATACTATCATGCTCTAAAATATCTAAAATTATTCACAAGTTACGTCTACTTGACGTAGAGTTTTTACATCAAAAATTTTCCAGTTTTTACCTCCATTATAAAAATTGTCCTTATTGATATCTTTATTGCACCACATCCTTTAGGGTTTTGATTTCTAATCTTAAGTACCATCAGATTTGAGTACTCCGATTCGTTTGTACAAATTTTTTTAAATTGTTTGTCTTCTTTTTGGCTAAGGCAGGCGGTACTCAGAAAATTTTGTATATTTATATTATTTATATAAATATATATTTATTCACTACTATTCCCTCAATTCTATAGAAATTCCCATATCACAAAGACCTCACTCAATTCGTCTTTCCTCCATGGACGTTTCCTTTATTTGCTGGCAATAGGACATTTGGCGACTCATACCCGGCCCTAAAACAACAGACCAAAGTTGTGAGCACATCTTGTAACATCCTGCATACTACAAACGTGAATTGGTGCTGATGTTGCTCTTGCTGCTGCTTTTGCTGCACATCTGACATCATGTATGTGCCTAATTCTGATGATTTTACTTATGGAACTCTTGGACTGTGGGCAAATTATGTATTATGCAGCATTATAAAGTTAACTTGGAGTTGTTGTTGTTGTTGTTGTTGTTAAGTTTATAGCTGTGGCTGCTGTCAGGATGAATGCAAATGAGTACGACTACATGGGCGGGAGTTTTTGTTTTTTTTTGATTGGGTGGAAGTTGGGACAGAAATTATAAGAAGCTTTCACAGTTCTGCAAGTGTTTGAGTATACGTTCGGTTGTTTGTGTGAAGTATTTTGAGAAAGTGTTAGTTTGATCAATATATATCGTATGATGCTATATTATCTGCTGGTAATGTGAGTATCTGTCTAAATTATTAAAATGTATTGTAAGCAAATTTTCATCAGTCTCATTTTGCATTCTGTTCTAAACGAATGGATGCCACTAAGCACGCAAGAATATTTGATTAGGGTGTGTTGAATTTGGAAAATTTTGGAAAAAAAAACAGGAAGGATAGATAGATATGTTCAAGCATGCAAAATGTGTACATTTTCGAATAATGGGTTTTTTTTTTGTCCTGAGATATGGTATGTTTTTTATATATCACCTTTTTGCTATGTTTTAAAATAGAACTATTCGAACTATTTCATTTAATTTTAAAACGTGGCGCATAAGTAACGTTAACGGCAACTATATTGAATGCGTTCTTGTGCATCATTTGGTTGTAACTCGTGAACCAATTGCAACTTATATGGGAAAAGATGTAACATATGTAAAATTCTTTTCAAAGACCGCCTAGGCATCTCTAACTGCAGAGAACGTCGCCTGGTGGAAGGTTCGGGGTTTTCTTCAATACTTGCTTGCACTCGAGCAATGGTCACCTCATTTCGAACTGCACGAGGTCTTCCAGCATGCGGAACATAACAGACAGCCCTCTGTTGCCCAAAACTCCGAACCAATTGGTAAATTGTTGGAGCACTAAAAAAATTGCGATATGATCTGAATAATCGAATGCTGACTTTTAAAGTAAAATTGAATAATTTTGGTTGTTTGTTCTGTGCTGAGCCTTTCCATCATAAATTTCTCAAGTATTATTTAGTTAATTCTGCAAAGAGACGAAAAAAAGGAGTTAACCAAAAAAAGTATTCACTGATCAAATCAGCATTACTTATGCGTCACCCTATGTACACACAATACAGCAATCAGTCTGCTATCCCGATTGAATCTAGCACCATTTTTGAAAAACAATGTCTAGTAAGTGCTGCTGTGTACACTGATGTTTGGATTAGGTGTTAAAACGTAGTTTTCTTTTATAAAAATTTCAACAATAGAAGCCGATGCAAAGTGTAGGGACATGGGAAGCCAGCACTGTAACATGCGTTACATTGACTGGAATTCTTTTTTATTTTATGAATGTTTGATTTTCCAAAAATTGCAATACTGTAATTAAGACATGTAGAAGTATCCTTGTGCTTCTGCTTGATTGGATTTTACTTTTGTTACACTGCATATGACCAATGTGTTTGAAAATTATGTAATATTAGGCAGGAAAGTAAATATCGTATAACTACAAATTGCAGGAAATTATCTTGGAATAGCACAGGACAAATTGTAACATGAAAAACTTTATAGAACTTAATATGGAATGTAATAAAAAATTTCTGAGAGTTTGAAATAAATTGAAAATGTTTAGGGTAAATTCGTAATAGTGGAATAAAGACAGTGAATGTTTAACATTTTCATAAATGACGAAAATTGTTTGCTATAGAATATCTAAGGATGTGAAATAGGCAGATCAGATTTTGGTTTAAGTCAAGCGTATTTGTTTCTACAGTGGTTATTATTTAGACGCATATTTGCACGTATGTAAACGTTAGAATATTTTACTACAGCCCACGATAGAGTGAAGACATACAGTGGTCACAAAAATTATTCCTACACCCAAAAATTTCAAGTTTAAACATCTGAGTCATGACCCAAAATTATTTAAACATATAAACAAATTTTTGTTTTTTAAAAAGTAATGTTTTTATTGTTGCAATAAAACAAAAAAATCAATTCAATTCAACTTTGATACATGAAATACTAACGAAAATGAAAACAAGTCCAAATTGTACACAATATTGTAAAAAAATTTTTAATGTTTCATTAAAATATTTTATAATATTATAATGAAAGAGCCGACGAATATTATATTCAATACTTTGTTGGATCACCTTTGACCTTAATAACTGCTTCCAGATGTAGACGCATACTTTTTACTACGGTGTCATTTAAAAAAATTTGCTCTCGTTCAATATTTATGGCTATGGTTAGGGTTTCCTTCGATGACATTTTGTGCTTCCGAATTCGTCTTTTCAACAACTTCCAAATATTTTCAATCGGATTTAAAGCTGGTGACTTAGGAGGAGTGTTTAACTGCTTACAGTGATAAATTAGCCATGCACGGACTATACTCGTATGTTGTATGCTTAGTGTCATTATTTTGTGGAAACAAAAAATTCCTGGTGTCCAGCCCAAGTTTCTTAGCACTGCCTACAAAATTATTTTTCAAAATATCCAAATACACGTGCTTGTTCATTTTCTCATTAATAAACGCTATCAGTCCAGCTCTAGATGCAGCCATACACTCCCACTTCATTCGACTTTCGCCAAATTTTTGTGGACCATTAGGCGCAAATATATTAAATTTTGATTCATTACTGAAAATGACATTTTCTCAAAAAGAATCCGGTTCATTTAGGCAAAGTTGGGCGAATTTCAAGCGCTTGTTTTTCTCGTTAATATCGGAAATATAAGGTTTGCGCCGTGCTACTCTATTCCTATATCCAGCTCTATTCAGACAGTTCAATATTGTTTGGGAGCAAACATTTTTTTGAACAGATTCCAGAACATTTTCGCATAACTGTGTGATCGTTATTTTGAGATTTTGGACCACTGAAGCTACTATCGTTTTGCTCTTCTCTAGGAGTGAAATATTTCGGCCTTCCAGATTGTTGGTGATTTAAAGTCAATTGCCCTGTTTTTACATAATTACCAATAATGCTTTGAACTGTGGAGTGCGATTTCTCAATAATAATTCAGATTTCTCGAAAAGATTTATTTTCCAAATATAATTTTAGAAATATTTTCCGGACATCTAGACATACATCGACACTTCATCCCATTTTGTGGAACTTCAAGGAATGCCAATGCGAAACTAACATATAATCGACAAAAAAAAACCCAAGAGTGGGCTTTTTTAATGACCGTTTGACACGACCATTTTATGGTCGCCATAATCGACCCGCTGAATCAAGAATTCGTGCTGTTATCTCCAAATTTCGCACAAAATTTACTTTGTTGGACATAAAACCATTGACTCGAATGCGTAGAGTTCGTACAGAAAAAAATATTGCAGCCGTAGCGACCAGTGCTAATGACGATCGTGAAATATTAATTCGTCGCCGTTCTCTGCGATTAATCATGTGTTACTTAACCACAAGGAAAATTTTACAAGTCGATTTTGGTTTGAAAGCCTAAAATTGTGTAATGAGGCTCATTTTTTGCTGAGAGGATACGTACACTAGCAAAACTGTCGCATTTGGAGTGATGAACAGCCACATGCCATACATGAGTTACCGATGCATCTCGAAAAAACGACAGTCTGGTGTGGTTTATGGGATGGTGGCATCATCGGTCCATTTTGCTTTAAATCGACCGTGGAGGAAACGTTACCGCCAAAGGCGAACGATGTCGAGTCATTATACGCAATTTTTTTTTTTTTTGCCCCAATTGGTTGAGTTGAACTTGGTTGATGTGGTTTCTTCAGGACGGTCCAACATGCCACACTGCTCGTGAAGCAATGGATATGTTAAGGGATGCATTTTGTGAGCAGCTTATCTCTCGATTTGGCCCTATGGGTTGGCCCCCAAGATCTTGCGATTTAGGGCCTCTTGAGTGTTTCTTGTGGGGTTATGTCAAGTCGTTAGTCCATGTGGACAAGCCGAACAATGTTGAAGCCTTACAGGATAACATAACACGCGTTATTCGTGGAATACAGGCCGAAATGCTCAAAAAAGTAACGAAAAATTGGACCTTCCGAATGGAGATTTTGAGACGGAGCCGCGGACAACATTTACATGAAATAATCTTCAAAAATGTAATGGCAGAGACCAATTTATCGATTGCAATAACAAAAAATTAACACATGATGCAAATTTGAGTGTTTAATTCAATTAAAAAAAAAACAAAACTACGATTGAAAAAATCACCCTTTATTAAGCAGGGTGTACAAATAAATATTGTGACCACTGCATACAATTTTATACGAGAACAGTTTGACACCCAGATTCTTCGTAAAATTTGGAAAAAAAATCGACTAATTAACCCACAGCTTCACATACCCATCGCACAGATGATTCATTTCGCCCGTATATCCCCATAAAAGTTCATATTTTAAGTTCAACAAGCATAAAGCTTTATTAAACTTAATTTCGCGAGAGAAAATGTTCTGCTGAATTGAATTTCTGTACTGTTTGCTATTGTTCTTTGAAGGTGTAAAAATCAACAAGATTCTTCCGTCATTCATCTACTTCGACTATGAAAAATTGCCATCATAAGAAGGGTTCACATTTCTTAAAATAACACAATTAGTGTAGGATAACTATCACTTGCACTTTTATTTTGATTATAATACTGCTTGAGTTTTTGAAGGCACATAAATTTTTTGTAAAGTAAAGTGTACCAGTTTATTGTTTAAGTCTACAAGATGATTTCTAGAATAGTACAATTAATGGGCGATAGGTGCGATAGCATATGCGATTTAAATATATGTAATTTACGTATAAAGTTCAAAAACTCTTTTGTTTACATTATAGGGTTTTAGTAATTCAGTGACAGAACGAGGGTGCCATTTCGAGAAATGGATTAGTAGGGGGTAGCAGTTCTCAGGACAGTTAGCCATGAAAATTATTATCTTATATAGCGGAGCCACATTTTCTAAACGGAGTTTTGGTGTTTTAGCTTGATGAAAAGTTTCAGGCGGGGATTACTATTTTCAAATTTTCAACAATTACCTTATTTGGAATCAAAACAAAATCAAATCCAATTAAGACACTTACCTGAAAATATAAGAGAGTAAAAACTTGGTAAATTAAATTACTTGTGGCAAAAATTGTGAGGAAAAATTGTTAGTCAATCAAAACTATATTCAATAAAATCAAGTTTGCAAAATATAAGAGCAATCCAAAAAAAAAAAAATAGTAATTAAATTTGGTAACTTCATACATTAGGAAATGAATTGTTGTGGTGGTTGGCTTCATACAACAATGCATATATGTATGGTACGAGTATACATAGACGTCCGCCTAACAAGCAAATTATAAATAATATTTTACTAACTAATATTATTTGAATAGAATAATACAAGGTTTTTTTTTCTATCATTCGAAATGTTGGACGATTTGCTTTAACTGCGCCTAATATCATACTGTGCTCTTTCACATTTTCAGTTATTCAATAACAAATTTTCTAAACCTAAAATAGTTTTAATGAAAGTCCCTGTAATCCTGCTTTTCAACTACAAGAAACGATGAAAGCGTGGCATGTTTTCAGGCTGTAATTAAACTATTGAACTTTGGAAATATTTCGAATACTGGAACATTTGGAGAATGTGGGTGAAAAGATAGTTTAAACTCCCTGGGTTCCTTCCACAACGAGAAGACCAAAAATTTGCTTTTCTTGCAAACCCGGGCTTATGTTGGCCTGTTCATTAATCGCTAAGCCAAGCACACGCTACTTTGCCTATTCAAATATAACGCGAGTTCAACTTAAGGTAAAATGCGAAATGTCCATAATAAATTGCCTCAATTATGCTTGA
Organism: Philornis downsi; assembly: GCA_019455685.1. NCBI lineage: Eukaryota > Metazoa > Arthropoda > Insecta > Diptera > Muscidae > Philornis > Philornis downsi. Next base: position 1,830,153 of record JAHXMU010000022.1, read on the forward strand.
ATATATGCTGTGCCTTGCAGTTAACACAGATTGGCATAACAATATATTAAACGCTATCGAACATGATAAGCTTGACGGAATCTACTAAGTGAACATATTACCTGTAGGATTTCATAGAAAATGGCAGGGGAATAGTTTCTCTTAGTCTGTTCGAATGGTGGAGCGTGGGAAAAGTTTCTAATGTGCCACAAAGTAGTATAATTATGCCTAAAATCATCCTGCGCATATTGATCAATAAGCGATTTGTACATATTTTTATTTGATGAATATTGTTTGGATAGACTACCCGAAACTTTTAAGATAAATTGTTAACAAACAGAGGACAGAGGAATTTTATAGAAGTTTTAATGCATGTTATAGCTAATAAAATAAAAAAAATAAATTCTCTTTGCCCTTTAGTTGCACCTAAAAATATACTGCGTATTTTATGTTATAAAAAGCTTACTGAGCGCCTATCAAAGGGTATGAGAAATAAGGAAATTGCTCGAACCACTAAGAAACATGTTGACATATTTTACAAGTAGGCGATCCTCGCGTAGCAGTTTTTCGAATACGTTTCGAAATATAATCTCATTTGCATTTATGCATTTCTCAAATAAAACGAAAAAATTTTGTCATTTGAGCTACAAATAGCTATGTGGGGCTAAATTCGGTGAGTGGAATGATGTTAATGTTGCTTTGGGTGAATTCATTGCGTTAAAGTTTCGATGGTTCATTATCGTTGACGAAAAATCAAAACTAATTTACACACAATCCCGATTTCTTGCAATTAACGTTTTCCAACAAACGTTTCAGTATGCCCAGATAGCACATGTTAATAACTGTTTGGAACGGTAGAAGGAATTCTGAGTGGATCGCACTTCAATTTTCTCCACATTTTGGGCATATTCCTTAGCCAAACAAGTAAATGGCTGACCAGAAAGAAACTACGAATTGACCGTCTTGTGAACAGCTATAAAATCTTTGCAACTTGTCTTTGTTCATTTTCCCTGTAAGTTTTCTTCTGCATTTTCAGCGCTTTAGTACATATTTCATTTGAAACACAAAATTCCAAAAAAAATCTCTGCTCAACTCAATTAGACAGATTGAAAATCGCAAAACGAACACAAACTCACTTCTTTACGCTTGAACCACCAGGCAGCCTGTACTATGGATTTCGCTCTTTTCGACTAAATTGGTCAAGTATTTGTTTCTACAAAGTGTGTTTTTATACCGTTTTAATACCATATAGTGTAAAAATAAACACGAGATCAATATACTCGAAAAGTACAAAAGCTGTATCGTCATCGAATTCCCCGGGTTCTTCCTCGTTCTTTTATTCCTTCTTGCCCTCACCAGTTGGTAGAGCTCCACCAACGCTGAACTAATGTTGGTGATCAAATCCCCAACATTGATTTATGCTTACTGATAAAAAAAACTTGTGAATTTAATTTATTACCGCGAGATCTTTCGGCATTGATGGCAACTATGGATGTGATGATCATTCTGGAGAAGATATTTGGTCCTGCCATATTATTTAATTAGAAGCTTATAATCACTCAATGTTTTAGCGTGGAACGTGATGCAATGATTATACATATTAGGCGCATAATGAAGTTCCCGCTGTTTGCCAATAGATGGCGCCAACTGTAAGTGCTAGTCGCCATAACCTAAATGTCATGAGCCAAGCTTAGGCATATGGTAAACATACCGCCTCAACACGATAGTGATTTTCTTTTGACGTCATATTCTTTTGGTTGAATGAATATGCATAATTTTGTGTCAAATAATCGTCATATGCGGGAAGTATTGATTTTCTACCTTCAATCAAAGAAAACGGCGGCTAAAGCTCATCGAGAGCTTCAAAACTTTTACGGAAATGCTGTTTCAAGTGAAACAACGTGTTGAGATTGGTTTCGTCGCTTTAAAGACGGTGATTTTAATGTTAAACACCGTTCGCGTGAAAGAAGATAAAAAACCTTCGAAGACACCGAATTGACGGCATTGTCTGATGGGGATCCGTGTCAAATGCAGACAGAGCTTGCTTCTGTATTAGAAGTTACCCGCCAAGCAATTTCCAAGCGATTGCATGCGTTGGGAATAATTCAAAAACAAGGAGCTTTGGTTTCTTATGAACTGAAGGCAAGGGACGTTGAGCGTCGTTTTTAGGCCTGCGAACAACTGCTCCAGCAGCAAAAAACGAAGGGGTTTTTTCATCGTATTGTAACGGGTTACGAAAAATTGATTCATTATAGCCATCCAAAGAAAAGAAAGTCACGGGGGCTGACCGGTCATGCTTCTACGTCCTCTCCTCGGCAAAATATTCACGCTGTGAAGGTTATGCTCTGTAGTTGGTGAGATCAGATCATTTATTACAAGCTATTGAAATCAAGTGAAACCATCAGTGGGCATCGGTATCAACTTCAATTAATGCGATTGAGCTGAGCTCTGCGAGAGAAACGCCCACAATATGCGGATTGGCACGAAAAAGTGATTCTTCAGCATGACAACGCTCGGCCTCTCGAGGAATGGGAAGTCTTACTCCATCCGCCATATTCTTCAGATTTTGCGCCGTCCCATTATAACTTGTTCCGATCGATGGCACACGGTCTAGCTGACCAGCAGTTCCACTCATATGACGGCATCAATGAATGGCTAGATTCGTGGATATCCCCAAAAGATGAACAGCTTTACCGTGACGAAATTCGAGCTTTGCCAGAAAGATGGGAAAAAGTAGTAGCTGGCGATGGGTAATACTTTCAATGAATCATTTTTAAACATGTTTCTATAATAAAGTTACATTTCTAAAAAACTTAATTGTGCACCTAATATACCTATATTCAAAAAAAAAAAAAAAAAATTGCACTGTACATATCGTAATTGCATATGCAACTTCATGAACCTTTCCCAAACCGTGTAATCTGACAAACAATATTACTCCCCCTAATTTCGGCCACTTCCTTTCGAAAATACCAAGTTAAATTTCTCAAATAAACATTTCGCACTCTTAAACACTCCTGATCTATCGTACTGCTGGCTACCCAAAAATATATTATAAAGATTTCATACTAAAAATTTTCACATATGCAAATGTTTATAAGAAGCGAACCTTAAATTCATTACAAGAAATTTTACACAGCATAAGAAAGATCCCATACATACATATACAAAAGTTAAATGTGGATATGCAGACACATGTAGTAGCTGAATACACTCTCAATTGTATGGAATATTTTTGTAAGGCAACCTATGCAGGCAACAATCCGGTCATGGCCTTGGTCATTATGGTCTATGGTGAATGAATATGTAGACAAATGCAGTGTTCAATCAAGACTCTGTATGTATTGCACGACAACAGTCATATCCCTAATGGCAACACAGGGAAGACATAAAGGACAATCGGGGGTAACTGAGGAACAAGAGTAATAAGTTAGTTGGTCTAGGTGTTGTTGCATGAGGTCTTGTTGCTAGTTAGAAAATGCATTTTTGTTGCTGCCATAAACTATGACTATGACCCGTATCGTATGTTGCAGCACAATACTCACACACACACACACGCACACGCACACACACACATACACACGACAACTTTTGAGGTGGAAAATGTATAAAATTGTCTATATTATATAAATAAATGTTAAATAAATAGAGATATATATATGTAATAAGTGGGTGGTTTTATTAAAGACCATAAGACTAAACATTGAGGCTAACACTAACGTCAATATAATTCCAACTACTGGTTACAAAAGGGTGGCGTGAGTTGGTCCCCATTAAGCCCAATACCAAAACAGTGGCCATCCACATTTTGTCTACCGTGGTGTGGCACTTACAATATGCCACCTCTCATTATTGACCATGAGTTTTGCAGTTTTAAACATGCAAAATATTCATTTCCTTAAAATGCAACTAAGGGGGAATCAGGAGTATTGGAATAGGCAAACTTTGCCCATTAACTCGGCGTTCACCCAACTCACCACCCAGTAAGACTGCGGGCCAAACGCTTTATGCAACTGAAATTACTTCTTCATTTGCAAATCAAGCATATACATATATATGTATATAAGTTAAAGAAGTAAAAGCAGGATATGAATAAGGGCCAGAGATAGGGGGAAAGATGAAGAAAAAGGACCAACTTATTACTGGGGTAGCCAAAGTGTGATACGAATATCAAGCTAACGTTTAATGGAATAATTATTTTAGCAATTTTTGTTATTTCAAAGTAAATAATATAAATGTTTATAACGAGAGTAGCAAAACTCTAACGATAATTCCATATACACAACTTTCCCCATCAGATGTTAAAGTGTTTATTATTAAAAAAAAAGAAAAAACATTTATCTCAGCGGGACACTGAATATGCGTTTACGACAGACATATTTCTAAATTAATTATGACTCCAAGTGTATTTCATTTTGTTTTAAGCAACGTTTACAATGATAGCAACACTTTCGTCAAGTTTTCGTTTCGTACGTCTAATTTATTTCGAAATATTCGAGCAAATAGGTGATTGACTATTTACATTTTTTCAAATATTGAAGCGTCAGTTCAAAATTTATTATTATAAAAAAATGTATCATTATTACGTCATAGCAAATATATTAAATAAAGTTCCACAAGCCATCATACTCATAGGTCACTATTTTAAGTCAAATATTTCCCAAGACCTGATCAACAAAATTAAAATGTTATGCATTTGCGTTTATTTGCAGTAGGTCCATGACGTCATTGTTTACTTTGTAACGGATGCCCGTTTTGAATTTCGCACCAAGTACAGAATACTGGGTTCTGTATATCAATTCAAAAAATTTAAAAATAAAATATTGTACGAAATTATGTTGTCTAAATTACAGTTTTTAAAATAAATTGTATAAGGTATAGGTACAGGTAATATCTTAAGAAACCAGATCTATATGTATAAACTTTTGCCCACCAAAGTGAAGTACTCTTGTCATATTCCTATAAGATACCTCTCAAACGATAATCATAGTATAGAGTTTTTGAAATACCATCTTCATTACTTAGTAGGAAATACCTTTAAATCTGCTAATCTCGTGCTGCAGTTTGCCTTATGCAGTAACTTCTCAAGGATGTAGCCATGTGTCTGGCTACTCATTACTGTGTGTGTGTGTTCCCATCTACAAATGGCAACTCATATTTGTGTTGGTGTTCGTACTTTGGCATTTGTCGTAAGGACATGTCTGCTGTTAAATGTTAGTTTGAGTGCGGGTATACCAAAGACATTGTTTGTTGGTGTTGCATGTTTGGTAAGTGCTTGTTTTTATTGTAATACAAATGTATTTAAACTCATACACCCATAACAACGAAAACACACCTACACACAACCAGAATTGCAATATAAGATTATTGCTGCATATACATACATGTACATATACGAGTATATATGAATAAAATATAAGTTCATGCAATCCATAAGCACAAGTTTGTGTGCATTTGCCCAATTGGTCATGTCCACGTGGGTGTGAGTGTAAGGACATGAGAGTATACGTAAAGTAAAGTTTCATGTGGCGCAAAAGGATAATTAATGAAATTAATGCCTATAGTATGAGTTTTAGACAATGATAAAGCATACGAAGAGTGAGGTAGGCAGACAGAAAGTGAGGGATCATAGGAACGGGCAAAACAGCAGCAGTTCCTGTAATACCAAATATAGTTAAGGTTGGGTCTGATAAACAGGGTGTATAACCAGGGAGGTATTTCAAAAACGCACTGTAAGAGTTAAGGAAAACAAATGGAAAATCAGCAAATGAGAGCCATTCGCACAGAGAAAGAGAACATTTCGCCACAGCAAACATTCGTAACGATTTATAATCATATAAAGCTATAAGTTAACCCGTTTGCATTATAATTTTCATTTCTATATAAATACATGTTTGCACATGCATAAATTCAAGTACTTTTGCTATCGTATTGCGAGTAATTTCGATAATGTTCATACACAATTTAAGGTACAAAAATATATACATATACATGTATATGTGTATATATTTATGTGTGTATATTTAAATTAAAATGATTGTTTGCCGAGATGTTACTAAGAAAATTATCGAAATAGTTTAAAATGTATTTGGAGAGATCGTGATAATATCACTGTGTTATTTGACCATTTTTTGATTTCTTGTTAAGCTTTCAAATCGCTTTTGCCTGCCCAATATATGATCCACCTTGTACATTTCGAGATTTACGTTTGATGCCGTTTTGTAACATTTTAGTTCCACTCAAACCTATCATTGAGATTTCACTGGCGCGCCATCACAAACTTGTCACATAGCCAGGCATGTTATTTTATTATTTTATTTTAAAAATCATTAAAATTTGTTCCAAATTTCTTCAGTTGGTTTTAAAGTTTCAGTTCACATACAATGTTGTCCTTCTTCAGGGCTAAATGCGGCATTCAAAGATTTCATTCATGTCCTTTTGGCATGACCTGTATGTGTGATTGAATTCCTCAACTTAATGAGAATTTTCTCTTGACAGCATAGACTCGAAAAACATTAAATTATGATATTAGCAAAGCTCTTTTCTTTTATTTATTTCTGTTGAAAAAATCAATGCCTTTTGTAGTTGCTTTCGCATCCAATAAATTCGTCTTGCTTTGCGCCATCATTTACTTGTTTGGATTTAGTTCGGTCGTTGTATTAGAATTCTCATTATGACCTTTATGGAGGACCGAATTCAGAAGAATTTTGCTCTAAATTTTTTCAATTAGTTTCAAATATTACAAAATGTGTATTAACGATTATGAACAACATCCTTTCGGATTATAAATAAAAATTCAATTTATGCCTTTCAGGTACGAAATATATAAATGGCCAAAATCTTAAAAAAAATTTTTAAGATTTCTTTAGTTAATTTTAAATATTGTGAAATCTGCGTTAGCAATTGATTTGTAATTCACGTATAATGTTATTCTCCTTCAGGACTATATACAGGATTGCCCATATTCGACGGACCCATGTTTTTAAAAAAAAAATCAAAGAAAAAAATAAAAATTTGGCGGTTGGCAATCTTATTCATTTAATTTGTTCCAAGTAGATTTGTTTACATCAATTTTTGAATATGATATCTCTCAAATGGCCGCCTCTGGCGTTGATGGCGTATTGTGCCCTTTTTGCAGCATTTTCCATCGTTTTCGCCAAACGGCCCAATGACCGTTTTCGCACTAACGCCGCACCAAACAGTGACTTTTTCGTCATGAAGAGGTAATTCTTGAATCTCCTGAGGATTTTCAGTGGCGTAAATACGGCAATTTTGCTTATTTACGGTCCCATTCAATGTGAAATGGGCTTCATCGGACATGATAATTTTGTTCCAAAATTGCTCGTCATCATCGGCCATTTCGATGACTCGTTGGGCCCATTTCAATCGACGAGGCTTGTCCGCAGGCAACAATCTTTGCGTCAATTGAATTTTGTACGGGAACAAATGCAAATCAACGCGAATAATCCGTTGTAAAGTGGACCGAGCCATGCCCAACTGCTGAGAACGGCGTTTTTGGGATGTTCTTGGGGACCTCTCAACACTGGCTCGTACGGCAGCGATATTTTCGCCCGATCGCCTTGGTCGACTTTTATTTGGCCTCTTCGGATTAGAAAGAGCCTCACCAGTCGAAAATTTTTCGTATAAACGCTTAATGGTGTTCTTAAAAGGCGCACTTCTCACATTTTTTAATATTTTAAAAGCACGTTGAGTTTTCACAATTGACTTCTTCTGTTGAATGTAAATTTCAATTATTTCAGAGCGCTCGCGTGGCGTGTATTGTTCCATGGTAAAAATCTGCTTGGACTGACGCTTCAAACGCGGTATGTCATTAAGCGATCTGACATCTCTGTCAAAAGTTATGGTGTTGCCAGATGGGTCCGTCGAATATGGGCAACCCTGTACGGCACTCAAGGACTTCATTTATGTCTGTCCGGTATGATCTATATGAAGAACCGGATTTTTCAAAAAATTTTTCAGCTTTCTTTAGTCAAGATTTTCCTCCTCGAGGACTAATAATGACACTGAAGGTCCCATATGGAGGCGCGAAGTCATAGATTTTGTTTTTCAGCACTTTATGAGGTCTCACATAAATATTTCTAAATATTATTAAGGGAATATTAAATACCCCACCCGCTCTTTGGTGGGAGGTATAACCATACATTTAAACGTAACGATATCAGTACACCGATCTCACAGAGGGGGTTTAGAGTAAGCGAACATGGCTTGTGGCCTCTAGTCTAGGCTCTTTCGAAAATTCCACTGTTCTATGAATATTGATATCACCTAAAACCATATCTTTAAAGGCAGTTTAATAGTTTTACGATTGTAGATTTCTGAATGGTGCAAAGCGCTTGTTGAAAGTGGTATAATTTTCTTTCAATATAGCAAATATTCATCTGTACCCATTATTGCAATCTTTTTAAAATATATTAGAATTGGCACCTCTTTTTCTCAGACAACCAGCTCAATTATGTTTTTCAAGCTTCCTCTGATCTTCAGTTGATCATTTTTACCACGCTACAAATTTGTAATTAACATTTTATAAATATTTCTTACAATACCGCTAAAGTAAATTACACCTGATGATGATAGCTTAAAAGAACGGTACAGCTTGTATTTTTTTCTTAAAATCTAAATTACAAAAAAAAAACCCCAATAAAATGAAACCTCAATTTCTGCATAATTATTTTATGGCAGTAAGCAAATATCCAGTATGACAACTCAATCATCCCCATTTGAGAGACTCAATGTATCAGATCCTGATAGCAAACAGTATAACAACACAAAGAGGTGGTTTGGTCTTCACGTCCATAATGCAAATACATCACAATGAGACCACTTAAAACAACAATATTAACCCGCGAAAATGTGAACACCCCTCGTTTCAGATATGTGCATAAAATAAAAACTTCCAATACTTGATTGCAATATAATTTCATTATTAATTATACAACATTGAGACGTAGCAGAGATAGAAGCGAGAGCATGAAACGAGGGTTGAATAATAAGTATTTGATGGCGAAATAGATTACTGATATGTTTGGCATCAAAACGATAGATACTCGTATGTACTTGTATTTCATTGAAATGGAATTTGTATTTAAACATTTCAAACAGTTTTACAAGTAATGTTTGAGGAAGACTTCGAAAGGTGTACTGATTTATCTTTATATATATAATTCTACTGTACGGGCGTTGTCAGTGAACTCCTTCTAAACGGCTGGACCGCCTTGCATAAATTTTTGTATATGCGTCTGGGTGGTGCCCGGGATGGTTTAGATTTACAATTCGGTCCAATTGGACAAAGGGGCGTGTTACCTCCCATACAAACAAAAAATTAAAAATCAATTATTTCTGCTCCTGTTTACGGTATCTGAACCAAATTTGGTACATCGGTTTGGTGTACATATTTTAAGTGCTGCTGCAAATATGGGCGGGATTGGGCAATGGGGAGTGGTACCTCCTATACAAACCACAAATTAAAAAGCAATTATTTCTGCTCCTGCTAAAATTTGAAGGCAAAGCAACGTTTGCCGGGTCGGCTAGTATATTCGTATATTTTCACCCGATATCCTTTTGCCGTTGCTGCAAAAACTACTCTCATTTGAAGTACAAAAAAAGAAGCAACATTACAACTTTCTGAAGTCTTCCGTTTGGGAAATGTAGAATGACCACCGATTTTGTATTAAACTAGCCAATTTGTAAGGGCAATCTATTTTCATTCGCAGCATCAAATGCCTGATGTGAGTTCAATTAAAGCGATTGATTGGACGACATGAAGCCAAGAATATGTGGGTTAAATCAGTCATTAGTATGGAAGGTAAATAACAAAAGAGATGAGATTAATTGGTCGGTTTTTTACAATATCCAACAAGGAATTTAAAAACAATGTGACAAGCAAAAAAACTGGTCTAAGAGAGAAATTGGACTTCGGAAAATCGATCAGTTTGTATGAGAGGTACCAGAAGGAATAGGGCGAGATAGCCCAATTACAATCCCCAAAAGCGATCTGGCAAAATATTAGGCAGTGTCGTGTTTTAAGAAGTTCAATAATGATACTTTTTTTTGAAAACAAAATTGAATGGATAAATGAATCTGGCATAAAAATTGGGTCACGTTTTGATCATTTTTTATCGCATGCTGGCAATACTGTAAAACAGTCAACACTGACACTGCAATTTCACAATTATTAATTAGACAGAAGCCCACATTCATTTTAAATCTTCATAATAGTAGCATTTAAGCATGTCAGGGAGATCGTGTTTTACTGATTCACTCTATTTTTGCATTGTGTGTGGTGAATATTTGGTGGAAAAAAAAGGATATGCAATATCAGAATCATTAAAATATGCATATTTACATTATTTTGGTTTTTCTGTAAGAAACTTGAACAAACCGTGGACACCGTTTATGTTTTGCAATAGTTGCAGAACTGTTTTACACAAGTGGTCACATGGCAAGAAGATCTATTTCGATTTTTCAGTTCCAGTACTATGGAGAGAGTCAAGTAACCACCAAATCAATTACTATTTCTGTTTAACAAAAGTTGCTGGATTCAATATGAAAAATTGAAAAAAATATTACTTACGCGTATGTCCCATCGGTTTCAGAACCAGTTCAACGTCCACCAAATACAAGTCATTCCCAGTGATACGAGCAGTGATTTCGAAATATCTTTCACCAGCAGTTGTAGTTTGTATCAGGCTGATGATGAAAGTGATTTAGTGACTCAAGCTGAGCTGAATTATCTAATTCAGGATTTCCATTTAAAGAAGCAAGACGCAAAATTACATGCTTCAGACAAGCAACCAACTCCACTGGCTGCATATTTTGAAAAGAAACACTCTATTCTATACTGTACTGATGTTTATGACTGAAAGGAGATTATTTACTAATGGCTTTAAGAAATGTTTAAAAGTTCTTCTTTTGCATATTGGGAATAAAAAACCATCCGCACCATTTGTTCATGCCGTTAATACAAAGGAAAATTACGAATCAATGACTGAAATTTTGGCATTAGTCAAATACAACGATAATAAATGGAAGATCCGTGGTGGCCTTCGGGTGCGTGATTTAAATTTCTTTGTATAGGTTTAGTACAGACCATCGTAACGCATTTGATTAGAAGATATTCGACACTTTAAATACGTCCTTCTGGGAGTTACTTTTATGCCGTATCAACTGATTTATACATTCATTACTCCGAATGAAGGTATAATTAAATGCCTAAAATTCATTCAAATTTGTTACTCTTTCTTGAAATTTTGATTAATAATCAAGCATTATTTGACATTAAGAACACTAAAATCAATCGAATATCCTTGCATGCAAAAAAATTGGCCACGAGGAGCATATTATATTCAGTGAGCTTACGCCACAGAGGGGAATAATATATGTATGATAGATGATGAGAATATTAGGTGCTATCCATAGATTCGAGCATCTAAATGTCTCCAGTGTTTGGTGCAACGATTTGCATTAATATTGTCATTAGTTTTGATAGCAAGTAAGTGGTAAAAAGCAGGGACGTGAATCAAATTGCAGTCAAAGTCCATCAAACAAGAAAAATTCACTTGAGCCTACTAGCCAAATATTTTATCTTTTGGTAACAAGAGCAAGTTGAAACCTCTACATTATTTTCTTTTGTGTTTTGCATGCACAAGGAAGGAAGGAAAAATACATTTTGCAGCTCAACATGTTCATCACAATTTCCAGTTTCAGCATTTTCAAGTTATTTGTTTAGAAAATTCAAGCAATAATATGTCTTCACCCCCAAATCAATCCATTAGTATCCGATAAATCTTAACAACAGTTCAATTTATTTTCCAGCTATTTATCCTACGATCCTCATATGATTCAATTAATTTTGGCGTCTATGTGTTGCTTACAGCCTTTTCTTTTTTTTCTTTTTTTTTTTTTTTTTTGCATACATCAAACCTCCTTTATAATTATTATAGTTTGTCTAAATAAATTAAAACTATTTGCAGCTCGTCTCTGGCACTGCTGTAGCCAAAGCCAAAGGATGTTACAGTAATTTGTGATACTTCACTATGGCAACAGCATAAATTGTGATTAATTCTTCTAGAAAGTTGTCCGTCTATGTTTAAAGCACTAAACTTGTGCATGCATTTCTCACAGGCATTCATTATAATTTCTTCTTTTTTTTTGCATTTTGGTTTACTTTTATATTAACAACACTTTGTTTTACATGTTTTTGTATCTTCGAGATATTTTATTTTGGTTCGAACAAATTTAATTATACCGGTTCCATTGCAAAGTCAGGTTTTAGTTAATAGAGCTTAATGTGAAATTCAAATAATTAATATATATAACGTAGCTGCAGCTATGGCTGGTTGTGTTGTTGTTAAAGTCTTTGGAGTATTATCCCCTTTTATCAAGTTTTGCTTGCCTGATGCGTCCCCCCTTTACGACAGAGACCGGTCTCGACCAGGTGGTTCTATACATATCATTAAGCAAAGTTTAACAAAAGTATTTGTGTTTGATATCAATCAAATGCATTGCAAGTACAATTGATTGTAAGCAAACAGAGAATTTATTCACCCTACAAATTAGAAAAACCTTAGAAATCATAGACAAACCTGCAACTAACGATACATAAAGAACGCAGGCTTAGGTTTGGAAGTTTCACAAAGTTTTATTATATCCCTGCCAACAATCGCTTGATTCTATAACATAAGACTGACTCTAGAACAGTAGACTGAAGCCGTCTTCGCCTTGTTTAATGGCGTTCCATGTTATTTTTATTTACGCAAAAAAGATAGAAAACTAATTCCAAAGTCATATATAATGAAAATACAGCATGCGTACAGCCGTAACTTGGATCAAACATTTCATATGTTTGGATCTATAAAGTAGAGAACCTGCAAAGTACAGAAAGCATAAAAATGGGCGAAAACGGCAGGACTCGAAGTTCACGTTTCTTACATGGGTGAACAAAGTGAAGATGCCTTCAGTTCACCTTCAGTTTGGCGTCCTAAAAACAAAAACAAAGATCACTCCTGGAGGAGGCGCCTATAGGATCCCCAAAAGGTCTTCTTTGTTTGCCTCAAGTATGGGCTTTCAATTTAAATATGTTATCAAAAAGATTCCCAATGCGTAATTTGTTCATACACAATGTTTGTGAAGCCTACTTTTGTAACAGGCTTTGAGACAATCAAAATCGAAATTCCCATAATTGGTTCTGATTTCAAGTTTTCCATCATTTTCTTGTGCATGTTTAAATCCTTTAAAATGCATATTTGGAACGACTGTGGCTACAACCTTTACTTACATGTATACACTTGGGTAAAAATGGGAGTCGAAGGAACTCCATTTTGTAATCCCCGGGCTTTACTGGTGTTACTTACCACTAAGGCAGTAGTTTTCAGAGGCTTCAACCAGTAACGACGCAATGTCTGCAAAAACACTTTATTCTGTGCTACGATTTAAGTTCACATCCCAGCTTTTAGCCATAATTCAGTAATTAGAGCCTAATAGAAATAACTCAAATACTTGATAATTTTTAAAACGTATTTAAATTATCCACTGAATCTTTCGCAATAGCGTCAGAAAAATAATTCAGATTTTAATGATCTATTCTACATTTGTGTGACGCTATGGTTAGCGCACGCCACTGTCGTTTGCATGGTCGCGGGTTCAATCCCTGATACAGCCACCAATCTTTGTTTGCGTAGTCGAGTAACCGACACGTCTGGTAAAAGCTTCTCAATTTGTAACATTCAGAGTTGCTGTTAAATTTTAGGTTGCTATAATAGATCAGTGGCAATATTCTCTACATCAAAACATTGGAGAGAAGCATTCCTCGAATCCACAGAGAGTACCTAAGTAAGTCTAAAAATAGAATGCGTGTAAGCTCACTGAATGTGAGAGGCGCTCCGATATCTCGTTTATGGAATGCTAGGGAATTTTAGGTTCATGCATTCAAACTACTTCCAAGGTTTGATGAATTGATTTAGTTGAATCTAAAACTACTCTGAACTTTTACGTCAATAGACATAGGATTTCTTTCTTTTAGCTTTTCTAGCGAAAAGACTTCCAACTACATAAACGTGTAAAAACATGTTAGAGCCACGCTAAGCGAAAATTTTAACCTTTTGAGATTCAGAGAGTACAGACCGAGATGGAGTAAAGAGATTTTGATAGACGCTTAGGTACTCTGTGTGGGTTCGAGCAAAGTAAATGCTTCTCTGCAACGTTTTGATGTAGAGAATATTGTTATAGATTTATTATAGCAAATAAATGGGGTGAAAAGCATGGGTCTGAACTAAACTATCGGGGGAACTCTATATATATCGGGGGAATTTCTATAAAAGTTATTGACATTGTTGTCTGAAAGCTAATAAAAGAAAAGTATCTTGGACTTGAACCAAATTACATCACGCTCTGTTTGAACTAGTCGAACGTTCACTAATTCGGAGACGGGGAGGTTTGAAACCTTCATATTTTTTACATCTATGCATCAAACTCTATCATACAAGATAGATTTGAATCTATCATGTTTTGGAAAGAACAGTGAGTTAAGTCCTTAATAGGAATTAAAGTCATTTGCAAGCTCATGCCATCCCATGAAAGGGACTTTAGATAAATAGTTTTCTTTAGTTGGAACAGATTTTCGACGATTTCGTTCAAAATCATGAAATTCAGCTTTTTCGAATTTTTCTAGACTGTGCTTTATATAAACATTCATGATGAGTCAATACTACCCATTCACAGGCAGAAGGGTATCAGCGCCTATCATCTTGTTTACATTGTGGCTATAATTATTGCTCATTATTGCTCGCATTATCTATCTTATGGGGCACAACAATTAATTTCATTGTTTCGGTATAAAGTTTAAGCGGATGTTATTTGTATTACCGGTTGATGTGGCAACATTGTATGGGTTCATATTAATAACTAATTGCAGGGAAATTTGAAAATTTAATCATAAATAAACACATGTTGATAATAAGTTTTTGCCGGTAGAAAAGAAGAAAAGAAATTTGATATGAAAACAAGTTTGAACAAACGATTCCACAGCATTATGTTAAAATACACGCAAAATTAAGTAAACTGAAAATATTTGATAAAATATGATTCACATGATTCATTGCTGATTTTCCATAAAAATTTATGTATGGAAAATTTATCGAATGGAGAACGCTTCTGATCATTGTGGCAACGTAAATTCATTAACGAAACTTTAGAGTTCGTATTTTGACTTCTGCATAACCAATGCAAGCCGTTTTCATACCTTCGCCCAACCGATTAACACGGCAAAATGTAACACCTAAAATGAAGCGTCAAAAGTATCAAATATCTTATGATCAAATGTGATTCGGAACATTTTAAGTCGGTTGAATGCTGCTGCCTGGCTGGCTAACTGATAGACGCGATAATTACCATAAATCTTTATGGAACTTCGAACAGACTACTATTTTACCGGATATCAACCGGAGTTGTAAATGAGCTATGTTCAGGAAAACCATCAGGAAAACCATATTTCATATTCAATTATCAAGTACTCCGAAACTATATTGCTCTACAATTCGTGGTTAAGTTAGAAAAATTAACCAATTGATTATACCCTCTCCTGGCATCTGGCGTGCAAATGACAGATTTCAAGCACATATACTTTGGTTTACATATTCTACTCAGTTACAATAAGTCACGTTCATTCAAATTTAGCACACGTTAAAGATTTGCTATAGTACAGTCTGAGAGCGAAAATGGACGTCATTGTCATGCCTCTTCTGGCACCTTCCACACAAATATAGGGATTTTCAAAGACTTAATTTTTGCTTGTAGCTCATAGTTCGTAGATTACAGCATATGGCTTCATAGTCTCTAAAAAAATTTAAGAATAATCGGCCAAGTAACAGCTTTCATTCCGATTCCTTTCGTATAATTGATCTTAATCAATCAATTTAACACCTAAATTCTTTGCTAGGTATCATTTGAGCAGTTACATTGAAATCAGCCAATGATGTACAAGGGGCAATTGGACTCTTCAACTGGAAACACTTAATTACACAACGGTGGCCAATCTTTTGGTTTGATGGCTCAAATAAAAATACTAAACGACGTGGCGCTTTGAAAGTTAAGACAAATGTTTTATAAGGTTGTCCCCTTTAACCAAAATAATACCTTTCAAACTACTTGCGCCATCTATACATCTGATTGGCTAGTTTTGGGATAGCTCGTATGTCAATATCATGAATTTGACAAACTTTTTTCTAGGAATGAGAATAGATTGCGTTGCAACACCCAGTCTGGTATTTTCCATAAAAATTGATCAATTTATTGAAATTTACTTTTTTCTCCTATAATGCCTAAATCGTAAATCGGATTGCCCCATCTTTTCTGGCAACTCCTTTATAAATTATCTCATTTAACGCGTACTGAGCCCATGCTATGGCTAACGCAGGCTATGGCCTAAGCAGAGCGACGTTGGTTCTACCTGTCTCGTTATATGGCGCAGAATCGTGGGTTATAACGCAAACGGTTGAATCAGTACTGGCAGTTTTCGAGAGGAAAATACTCCGGAAAATATATGACCCATTATCGTTAACGGAGAGTATTAGCGTCGCATGAACAATGAGCTGTATGAGATATATGCCGACATCGACGTGGTCAAACGCATTAATATACAGCGATTGCGTTGGCTGGGTCATGTAGTGTGGATGGACCCAAATGCTCCCGCATGGAAAGTTTTCGATAACGAACTCAATGGGCGACCGAAACTCCGTTGGAAGGACCAGGCTTTTGAAATACTGTCGAAACTTGGTGTGAGGGGAAGCGTAGAAGAAGCGTTGAAATGAAATGAAATGAAATGGAATGAAACAAGCTGTGTGTGATACATTAATTAAATCCTTATTTTATTTGAAAGGCCATTGTATGCTACCATACATGGAATATAACATCATTCAAATGACAACCGATAATAGATA
This sequence comes from Philornis downsi, assembly GCA_019455685.1. Taxonomy (NCBI): domain Eukaryota; kingdom Metazoa; phylum Arthropoda; class Insecta; order Diptera; family Muscidae; genus Philornis; species Philornis downsi. Next base: position 1,847,084 of record JAHXMU010000022.1, read on the forward strand.
AAATAACCATACCCTCGATCGTTCATACAGAACATTCGTTGTGATCTTTGGTATACGCAGCCCTGTCCTGCTGCAACAACAAGTCGTCCACGTCCGTCTCATTCAATTTGGGCCAAAAGAAATTGGTTACCATTAATCTCACCAGCGACGTTTTTGAAAAAATATGGACCTCTTATGTCGACGGCCCAATATCCGCAACAAACCGTAACTTTTTATGAATGCATTGATGCCTGGTGAACTTTGTGTCGCTTGGCATCGTCCTATATATGGCAATTTAGTTTCATTAGCCCAAGCTCCGACGTAAAACTCGTCAAGTTGTTGTGCATGGCGAGGAATCGATTGCCTCGGATTCCCCTGCATGCCTATGCTTTAGCCACAGACTGTTAACGTCGACCTGTTCTATTCCGGAAACCCTTTACTACAGATGAAATGTTGAAATTTTACTTTAAATACAATTTCAATGTTACTGAAAGTTCATCGAGATTGTAGAAAATTCAAGATATTTAATGGAAAAGCTGTAAAGATATGACTAAGTTATTAGTTTTCTTTCCAACCAGTGGGAGCCACTGTCTTTAAGATAATTGCTTAATCAATAGGTAAGAAAAACATTTTGCTACAACCGCAATAATCGCTGCCCAAGAAAATTATGAAACAAAATTATGACTACATGATGAACTGAAATAATGGAAATTTGTTTACCTAACGAAGCCTTAGGTAATATTCAAAGGACTTCATATGTAGCATGGGTGTAGTGAGCTGGAATTCATTTGCGAAAGTTTATTAGTTAGATCTACAAAACACATACATAAATAATTATGAATATGGATACACATACGAGTACACATGTTTACAATAAAATCGATAACAATCCCCAAATACAACCAACGAAGTGCAACGATAAGGGGTGCTAAGGGGTGCCCTCCACCAACAATTATTTTGTTAATAACAATGAATGAATGAATTCACATTAAGTCATTGTACAACATTAAAATGCAAAAGCAACAACAACCAAATTATTTATGCATAAATACCCCTATACATTGGCATTATTAACAATACAAACAAACAGAAGGATATCTACAGCAACACACACTTGAGTGTACATTATACTTGCAGTTATGAATAGCGCACGTGAGCTAAAAGATACGGGCCTCTGTGTGTGTGTGTGAGTGTTAAGTTAAGAGAGCGCGCATTTGGTTTCATGCGTGTCCATGTGTGATTATAAGTAATAAGGCTACATTTGGGGTTTGAGCAAAGTTCATTTTCATTTATAAGGAGCTGCGTGCGGTGGGGCAAGAGAGACAAAGGGAAAAGTACGTGCTATTTTTGTAAAATTACACATGATTTAACATACAAGCGATCTTTTGAGAAGCAGGGGAAAGGACCAAGAATTACCAAATGAAATAATGGATGATTTGTTGATTTTCGTAGCTGAATTTTATTAAGGTACAAGCAATTCTAAATGCAGTATTACCCTACAATCAGTCTACTGTCTACAGTCACACTGCTTAATATTTTCATAATGCTTAATATTTTGGTGTGATAAATTTTTTAAGATGATAGAAATATTTAAGCAAGGATCCTCTTGCCGATTATCGGATGGTCTTCCTAAATATAAAGTTGACATCATCGACATCGGGAAATGCCATGCACAGGACAATGATAAAGAAATCCAAAAACTGATACCTTTACTACTATCGCTCGGCGGAATGGATGACTTCTATTCATATTAAGTAAGAGTCGTAGGCCCATATCTAGCATCGTAACACTGAATATATAGTACTTTTATGTAGAAAAAGTTTTCACTACTGGATCAATTTGTATCAATTGTAGCATTTGCGGGACATAATGACTTTAAATATGTAACGACTTATTTCCCCATAATTAGGCGTGTCAAAAACTTTCATCTACTCGTACGATTATCGATATACAAATTAAGACACCAATGCTACTGACGGACACAAAGGGTGCTGCACGTACGGAGAGACTATATCGATGAGCTGCTGGTGCTGGAGATAGATTTTACATGATGACAAATATTAGTCGCCATAAGTCCCGAATTATGTTAGAAGGACAGTTGGAAGGATTAATTTGCAGGTTATGCAGATAAAACGAACATGAAAGCAGACAGGAAATTTCAGTCAGGTTAACTGAATTCATCTTCATCCAACGTCCTTTTGTCCCGGTGAAAAAGTGGGAGAAGTGCCAACAGAGACGTCGTAAATCACTAAATGATTGACAAAAAATGGTCTAAACTAAGACATAATGTTAGATGGGCAAGTAAGTTCTCGCTGTTTTTTTTTTATAAATTATGAAAACATGTTTACAAATGATTCATTAAAAGTATTGCCCGTCGCTACCTGCTACTTTTTCACATCTTTCTGGCAAAGCTAGAATTCCGTCACGATACAACTCTTCATTTTTTAAGGCTATACACGAGTGTAGCCATTCCTTGATGTCGTCATATGAATTAAACTGCTGGTCAGCCAGACCGTGTGCCATCGAACGGAACAAGTGATAATTGAGCGGCGGCGGCAATATCCGGAAAATATGGCGGAAGGGGGAAGACTTCCCATCTCAGCGTTTCCAAGTAGGTTTCAACGGGCTAGGCCATGTGAGACCGACCGCTTTCATGCTGAAGAATCACTTTTTCGTGCCTCTCCGCGTATTATGGGCGCTTCTTGCGCACATCTCTGCTTAATCGCTTTAATTGAAGTCGATGCCGATCCCCTGTGATGGTCTCTCTTGGGTTCAACAGCTCATAATAAATAACACCAACTTGGTCCCACCAATTCCCTATCGCGGCAAATCACAACATTTTCATTCACGAATTTTCTAACTAACTAACTAACGAACATTCATTCACTAAATACGATAACATCTGAATAATTGATAGATTGCTCTGAATTTAGCACATTACAATAACAGGTAGAAATTTAGAAATAATAGTAGGTAATTTGCAGGGGAGGTACCATAAGGGGCATGATTAAATGGTGGATTTGTTTTAAATATTACCAATCAGTATAATGTAATGCAATTAATAAAATTTTGAGTTATTACGATTTGTGAATTAGGAATTAAGGAAAAATATGCTGTATGCGTGAAGCTAGTAATTCTGCGTCTTGCTTCGTTAAGTGTAAATCTGGAATTAAATCTTTAAGCTCTGCTTGAATCACTAAATGGCGTTCATCATCAGCCTGATACAAACTACCACTGCTGGTGAAAGATGTATCGGACTCACTGCTCGTAACACTGGTAATGACTGGTAATGGATCAGTTGCTGGACGTTGAAGTCATTTTGTATGAAAGGTATTAGAATGGGTAGATAACATATTTCACTCTCATTGCCAGAACTAACTTTATCAAACGTACAACATGCATCAAATTTCAATGAGTACAATGCAATCGCTTAAAAGGTGAGAACGCTAGAATAAAAGGGCTAAACTCCCTTTGCTCTCTGCTATATAAATTGATTTCGATTTTTTGAAATTCAACCTTTTCCTCTGTCACTTCTAATTAGTAGTTTGCAACAATTGGATATTGGTCCACTTCAGAAGAATTGAAGGTTTAACAAAACCCATTCTGGTACCTCCAGTATAAATGAGCGATTTAACGCATACGAGTACATTTTTAGGTTCATATCTTTGAAATAAACCCACTATATTCTGCCAAAATTGGCACTTGTAATGCGTTGAATAAGCTTAATTCTGACAACGAAAGTAGACTGCATTTCCGCACCTATTCTGGCAACTTTCATACAGATATATTGATTTATTTATATATTGAAATTTAATTTTTCGATTGTTGACTGCAGAAATGAAATTGTGATCAATAGCAATTCATTGCAATGCTTACTAAAATGTGAAAAAATCGGTAGGGTAATCACGCTCTCTCTACGAACTCTCATACGAATTGTTAAATTTAACCTAAGTTTATATCTTTGATTCAATTGCACTAAACCAGCATAATTTAGCGAGCATCATCTGTCGTTTAGTAAGCTTAGTTCTGTGTATGAAAATGGTCTGTGTACGAAATATATATTCCCCGATTTGAAAAAATCAATTTTTGCTCTATGTTTTCTAAACGAATGTCGGCAAATGATAACAAATACATTTGCCAAGCAATTATTTTGTAAGGCAGATCGTCCGACTTTAATTCCTGATTTAAAATTATTGTAGTTATAACAGCGATGGAAATTTTACAATGTGGGTGTTTTTAGTATCTAGTTATTTTGAAAAACTTAGGCAAAGTATTTGCACGACCTAGGTATTGAACCAGCATTTCCACTGGATGCATTTGAATACTCTACTAGTGCGGCAGTTTCTGTTTCGAATTCATATAACCGGTTTCGTCACTTGCCCAAAAAGAGTTCTTTCCTTTTTTTATGAGCTTTCTTTTCGAAATGTATTTGTATAGGGTGACTTTTTAAGATTTAAGTTTCTTAGATTGGCAGCACTGGTTGGTAATGGCATCCAAACGTCATCTGTCAAAGTGAAAAGTGCACAGTATACTCTGACACTTTATCATGGAAAGACTAACAAACGAGCAACGATTGCAAATCGTTGAAATTCGTGCTCTGTGATAAATGTGCATCGTTTGATACGACCATTCAATGGTCGTCATAATCGACCTGCCGAATCAACAATTCGTGCTGTTATCTCCAAATTTTGCACCAAATTTACTTTGTTGGACATGAAACCATCGACTCGCATGCGTCGAGTGCGTACCGAAGAAAATATTGCAGCCGTAGCGGCCAGTGTTAATGACGATCGTGAAATGTCAATTCGTCGCCGCGTCTCAGCGTGTTGCTCAACTACAAGGAATTTTGTTTTTTGCCTCAATTGGCTGAGATAAGCTTGGTTGACATGTGGTTTCATCAGGACAGCGCAACATGCAACTGTTCGTGAAATAATGGATATGTTGATGGATGAATTTGGTGAGCAGCTTATCTCTCGATTTGGCCCTGTGAATTGGCCCCCAAGATCTTGCGCGATTTAGCGCCTCTTGATTATTTCTTGTGGGGTTATGTCAAGTCGTTAGTCTTTGTGGACAAGCCGAACACTATTGAAGCCTTACAGAATAACATAACACGCGTTATTCGTGGAATACTGACCGAATTGCTTGAAAAAGTGACGAAAAATTGGACCTTTCCAATAGACATTTTCAGACGGGGCCTCGAACAACATTTGCATGAAATTATCTTTAAAAATTAAATGGCAAAGACCAATTTATCGATTCCAAAAAAAAGAATTAATATATGATGCACATTTGAGTGTTTTATACGATTTTTTATAAAATAAACTACGATTAAAAAAATCACCCTTTATTAAGGATTGGACAAAAATATCTAACGGAAGGAAACAAAAATTAAAGTTATTACGTCTATGCTTTGCAACGAACTCTTTGCTACTACTTTTGATGGTTAACTTCATAACTGCTATTGTTGTTATACTATCAACACAAATTTGACTACTATGAGAGTACCAGAATTTCATGTAGGTAACTTTCAAGTCGTCTTTCATTCAATTTCATATTTTCACAATCGATACCAAGCAACGTCGTTTGAATCATGTGTGCATAACCTTATTAACGTTCAATTTAAATACGCAAACGATAGAGTACTTTTTTATTATGATTTTATGTATGATTTTTTTCCAAGCTTTGTTTTATAATTATACGTTTATAACGGGTATTGATGCATAAAGGGAAAACATTTCATTTTGATTTTCGAAATTTGCGTGTTAAGCACGCACCATGTACGAAATAAACAATAATGCAAGAGGAATCAGTTCGAAAACTCCCCACAACAACAGCAGAAATCTCTACAATTATATATTAAACATTATAAAAAAAAGAAAAAACAAAAATACAAAATAAGTAGCCCTCAGGGGTGGGAGTGGGGAATCCACCCTTATAACGAGTTTTATTGAAAATCACTGAAATCACTTCAAAATATGGTCAAGTGGTTTAATGGTTATGCTGGCTTCATGTTCTGATTCATATTTGATCTGTTATGTATATCATTCTTTAGTTTTGTTGTTGCTTATGCTTTTTTGTTGCATATTCATAAATCTTTATCTTTGGCTTTTCGTTTATTTTAATTGCCACATTTTAACACATTTGTCTTAATTTTTTGATTTGCATTTAATAAATTGTAGTACCCTCAGACTGGAGCCCCAAAGATACGGTGACATTGCACGCGATCTTAATGCAAAATTTATAATACCCTTTTGCCATAGATTCGTTTTATGGATTTTTATTGCCTCGTAAGACGAGAGGCCTTAGGAAATGGTTTCGTTGAAAATAAAGTCATGTTGCACACAAATCATGCTAATGTTGCGCATGCGCATGCGTCACCCAACAATATGGATATGAGTACTAAGCACCGGTCCATGTTTCATGTTCCCACACGAACCTGGTGACCACTTTTTTCTTTTTTTTGGTGTGAATTTCGTGTCATTAATCTGATTAGGACTCGGGTTTCCGTAAGTGAGTGAGTGAGTGAGTGAGAGAGAAAGAGAAATGCATTTAGGATATTTTTGGTAATTAATTAATGCCTCAGAGACAAAAACAAACCAAAAAAAAAAGGAGAACCTTTTGATATGAAGTTAGTCTTTGAGAAGTTGTGAATTCGGTTCGAAACTAGTTATTAGTTAGGTAGTCTGTTATGCAAAAAGATTGAATTTCAATTCTTTCAAAGTTTCAGAGTTAGTCTGATAGGTAGCGCTATCGTCGTGTTAAATATTGTGGAAATTATGCGTAAGGCGTCACAATTTATTGTGAGATTATGTTTTTTTCGTATTATACTTTAATCAGAAATACTTGACGGCGGGCACAAATGATTTGTATAATTGATTTTCGTAACAAGCTCTTAAAAAATTAAATTAATAACTTTGTTAAAACTCAAATTTAAGCAATCATCATAATTCAAGTACATTTTCTCTCAGTGTACTACATATTTGATTACCAGCAAGCATATTAAACAAAGTGGTACTGCTGCATACACGCATTTGAAATTGCATTAACTTTAGACATTTCTGTTTCTATATATTCTCTCCGACTAAACGAAATTACTGAAATGTACATTGGAAAGGCTTCAATCTAGTTATGAAGAAATATAGCCAGAGGACATGAGCTTGGCGTCCAACTAATTACAACCACGAGTAACGACGCAAATCTTTCGGGGCAATGATAAATGCAACCCTTTCTGGCACTTGCATAATAAGCGTGAATTATGAATATAAGGATATTTCGCTTTTGCGAATTACATTTATATAACTCCCTCTCCACCCGTCCTCTCATTGCCAAATATTTACGTTGAAATATCCAAGCAAAGGGTCTAGCCGTGTCATTATCGCTAACAAAAGGGGGGTTGTCCCATAATGTATGCTTAAATAGCAGCCCAAAAAACATGCTCATTATGAATTTGTCCGACGTTGTTTTTTTTTCAACTTGTTCGTTTTTCATTTTTGCGTTAATGAAGATAGAAATTATAATAAGAAGACGAACAAAAAAAAAATCGTTCAACAATAGCATGAACATTTGAAATTAATGCAATTTCAGGAATTAGGGGATGTTTGCATATCGCGTTTTTTTTTTTTTTTTTTTGCTTTTGGCACTCAGACGTCAATATTATTATTAGTTACCCCGGAAGGGTGTTTGGTTGAGCGGCAATGGTGGTGATGGTCAATGGTCAGTTGTTTGCCTGTGTAATAAAATGGGATTGGGGGAATAGAAGTTTTAATAATTATAAAGGGGTTAATGCAAATGACTACGGAAATATGTGACTATGGAAATGCATAAGAAGGACAAACAATATTTATGTGATGAAAATACTGCATTTTGGATGGCAATACGATATTTTAAACTTTAATAAGGAGAACAACATGTGATGAAAATATTGAATTTTTTAAGGAATACGATATTGTAAACTGTTGAGAAACAATTTAAGAAATCTTGAAAATTATTTTTAATACTAAATCCAAATATTTCATAAGAAACGCGATAAATATTAAAGAATTTTATGTTGGTTGACCATAATTCAAATTGCACAATTTTTTCCTACAATTTAATAGAATTTTCCGTTAATTTTTATTCTGTTTGAGGTTATCTATTAAGAAAAAAAGGCACAAAAAAAGTCAATCCTATACAGCGTCATTCCTCCTTATAAATGCATGAAAATATGTTGATTGACCAAAATGTAAAATGTAAATTTTTTGTGCTAAATCTATTAGAGAAGAAAATGACACAAAAAAAAGTAAATCATATCTACCGTCATTCCTTCTTATAAAGACATGAAAATCGTGCAAAAAAAGGAAAAAAATGTTTAAAAATAATGAAATTTAGCGTAAAAATCACAGAAAAATCACTTAAATTAAGCATGCAAAAAAATCAAATAAATTGATTGCGGAAACCATCGAGAGCGTTTGTGAGTGACCGTTTGTGCAGTGTTGCGATGGTGCTTCTAAATGGCCACGGCTGTTGATTTGGTGGTTGCAAGAGAATGTTTGTTAGATTTTTCGGTAGCTCTTCTGTAAGTGAGGTCTCTACATACCAGTGGTGCATGCGTAGTCATCCAAAAGTATAAAAATAATAAATTGTGGCCTAAAAATCACAAAAAAATCACTTAAACTAAGCATGCAAAAAAATCAAATTAATTGATGTTATGCGGAACTAATTGCCACTAGATGGCGCCAGCTGTAAGTGTAAGTCGGCTCTGCCACAAACTAAACGTCATGAGCCAAGCTTTGGCATATTGTAAACATACCGCCTGGACGCAACAGTGATTTTCTTTTAACCTCATATTCTTTTGGTTATGTGGATATGTATGATTTTGTGCCAAATAATCATCCTATGCAGGAAATACTGATTTTCTTCTTTCAATCGAAGAAAACGGCAGCTGAAGCTCATCGAGAGCTTCAGAAAATTTACAGAGATGTTGCTTTAAGTGAAACAACGTGTCAAGATTGGTTCCGTCTCTTTAAAGACAGTGATTTTGATATTGACGACCGTTCGCATGAAGGAAGACGAAAAACCTTCGAAGACACTGAATTGATGGCATTGTTTGATGGGGATCCATGTCAAACGCAAGTAGAGCATACTTCAGTATTAGGAGTTACCCGCCAAGCCATTTTCAAGCGATTACATGCGTTGGGAATGATTAAAAAGCAAGGAAATTGGGTTCCTTATGAGTTGAAGCCAAGGGACATTGAGCGTCGTTTTTAGGCCTGTGAACAACTACTTCAGCGACAAAAGGGGAAGGGGTTTCTTCAACGTATTGTAACAGGTGATGAAAAATGTATTCATTACAGCAATCCGAAGAAAAAAAGTCTTGGTGGCTACCCGGTCATGCTTCTATGTCGTCGCCTTGACCGAATATTCACGCTGTGAAGGTTATGCTCTGTATTTGGTGGGACCAGGTCAGTGTTATTTATTACGAGCTGTTGAAACCAAGTGAAACCATCGGTATGGACTACAATTAATGCGATTGAGCCGAACTCTACGCGAGACACGCCCACAATACGCGGAGAGGCAAGAAAAAGTGATTATTCAGCATGGCATTGCTCGGCCTCACGAGGTCGAGCCCGTTACAACATAACTGGGAACGCTGAAACGGGAAGTCTTACCGCGTCCGCCATATTCTTCAGATATTGTGCGGTCCGATTATCACTTGTTCCGCTTGATGTCACACGGTCTGGCTGACCAGCAGATCCACTCATAGGACGACACCAAGGAATGGTTAGATTCGTGGATAGCCTCGAATGATGGACAGATTTACCGGGACGGAATTCAAGCTTTGCCAGATAGATGGGAAAAAGTAGTACGTATGGTATGGTAGTATGGACAATACCTTCAATGAATCATTTGTAAACATGGTTTCTTGATAAAGTTGAATTTTTATGAAAAAAATAGTGAGAACTTAGTTGCGCACCTAATAACTTTTCCATGAGAAGCCGTCCAATAATATTAAAAAAAAGGTCGTATTTTTACGAAATCAAACTGGTATATAAATTTCAGTCAAGTGAATGAACTTACATAAATATTCAACCAATGTCCTTTCGACTTGGTAGGGCAGCAGAAGAGACGTTTAAATTGCTCAGATCTTATTAAAAAATGCTGTGAATTCAGCGCAATAAAAGATTGTGACTTATAACTTTCTAAAGTGCTTCACTTAGAAATTTTAGAGATACTACCGATTTATATTAAATCGGTCAATTTGTATGCATAGTAGCCAAAGGACCATGACAATGAGAGTTTTCAGAGAGGACGTGGTTATCCGACTAATTTTTCCAAATTTTATCGTGCAATGTAATGCAATATAATTCACGAAAATTTTAATAAATGCAGTCAACGAATTAGGGATTGCGACAGGAAACTGAAATTCTAATAAGTCTGTCAATTCCCTGCATAATTATTCCGAGAACTTACCTATCAAAAATTTTATTGAAATTTATACAACTGATTGAAGGATATGAAGCCATAATTGTGTAAGCTAAATCTGTAATATTTATGATAGATAGCAGAAGGGTATTTAAAATCAATACAATAGACAAAAATTTAAATTACCTCAGTCTATAGATTAGGAGTTACAGAGGAAAAATTCAATTTCGTAAAATCGGTAAATTTGTATGGGAGCTATCAGAAGGGGCGTGACGATATCCTTCATATTTATTATGTTCATCAAAGTTGTGGGTTGTGCTAAATTTAAGTGAATTCAGTACGGTTGCTTGTGAGATATGAAACTAGAGTTATATGAGTTAAATCGAAGAAGAAGGAGGAGCACCACCATTCGGTCGATTTTTAATCAATACAATGGATTACAAATTAAATTTCGGCAATCGCTCAATTTATATGGGTGGTAGAAAAAGGGGCAAGCCTCTGTATCCCATACACAATATCCAGGTTACGATCTGGCAAAATATTAGGCAATGCCAAGTTTTAAGAAGTTTACGGCAGTCATCGTGTCTACCAAGCAGCCAGTGATCAATTCAGACATACGGACTTTAATCAATCATCTAGAAAACGTCGGATAAGTGCTCTTTTCATACATTGTATTTTCTCTAATTTCCGGCAGAAATTCGTATTTTTTATTACTAAATCAGCAAGAACCCTTTTGGCAGTCCGTAGTGAAGTAATATGGAAGTCAGTTCATCTGAATGAAATTTGGAGAAGAAGAAGAACTGCATAGAACTTAGCTGTCTTTCTGCTAAGTGTACCTTTATTACTCCCCAAAAATTTTTAAAATTTTAACTTTATATTTTGCATTTCAATGTCTGCCTTATTCGATGCGTGCTCAATGGGGGAGTTATTCAGGTTCATTTTCGATAGCCGTAGCAAAAGCATGTTTTTTGTCTTAATTGGAGAGAGAGAGAGAGCGAGACACTGCCGACTAATGGATATTATTAATAATTGTATTGTAATTAAAATCATTATAAATACAATATATAGGCATTATAATGATACTTCTGATATCATATGTCGTGATACTTTTCGAGATAGTAACAATGAAAAGAAAAACAAACGCAATGTTTAAATGTTTAATTAAACAAAATCAATTTCAATTAATTCATTTGTCCTCGTGACAAGAACAATAACGCAACACAATATACGATACAATGTTACTATAGCAACCAATACACATAAGAGTTGCTAACACATACAATAAGACCTTTTTACGAGAAAATTGCATATGAGGGTTGTTTTAGAAGTTTTGGTGGTATATAGTAATAGACGACAATTTAAGGTGATTTGCTGATGTTTTAGAAAAAGAACACAGTATTGAAATTTAAGTTAAGTGAACTGACTTATATGCATACGAGTACTACTTCCCCCAACAGTCTTTTGCGTTGAAGCAAAATTGTGCGCACTGTCAGAAGTGGCATAAATCATTAGGTTCTTATTAACAAATGCTATGAATTATTTCTTTCCTTTATTTACTTATCCGCTATTCGAATATTAGTGATCGCACAATGTTGCGGGTAATCTATTTAGTGGTTTTAAAACCGCCGGTCTGGCAAGGCTGTTAAATACCTGTCATTCGAAGTATTATTTATTTAGTGAAACGCCTGCCATTTATAAATATGGATAGTTTAGATACCGAAGAACGCGCAAAAATATTTAAAACTTACTATAAAGTAGTGCTCCAAATGTGGACTTTTAATCGAACATTTTGTTTCTACAGCGATGAAGCTCATTTCTCACTCGTTGGTTACTTCAACAAGCAAAACTGTCGCATATGGGGCTTGAAGAACCCAGAAGTGATTGTGGAAAAGTCATTGCATCCGGAAAAAGTGACTCTTTTTTGCGCATTATGATCTGGAGATGTCGTATTTTTTCGAAAACTACGTCAAAAGGATTCACTACTACAACCAACCCAGATGCGATCATTTAAATAACTTCGTGTTTCGCACATAATGGCAAGACGAAAGCATTATAATGAAATAAAATTTTCATTGAAATCATAACTTTATGTGTGTTTTATTTAACTTTACTTTTGAGCCCGACATAACCCGGTATTCACCTACAAGATTTATAAGTTATGCCGTTATGTAAATATAATCAGTTCTCTGTTCTTAGCGGCGTATAGCAGTATGGTTTCATCGCTCTTTCTTGTGCAGTCCTGGATGTTTTTCAGCCGTGATCTCTTCTTTCTACCTGTACCATGTCTTCCTTTTTTCCTTAGATGATTCGTTACAAGATTCTGTATTTATTGTTTCTCAATACCTGTCATAAGTACAAAATTTTCTCCCTTTTTATTATTGAGATTAGTTGGCGGTTGAAATTACACCTTCTTAGTACTTCAACGTTGGGACTCTGGCAGTCCTTGGTATTTTCTGTACTCGATGGTATGGATTTTGACTGCCCAAACTTCTACCCTATATAAGAGGACCAAATGTAACATTTTATAAAATGTACCATTGTTGTTACGTTGATGTCGTGACCTGTTACCACTTTCTTGTACTTACAAAAGGATTTTTTTTTGCCATTTCTATGCGGCATTTAGTTTCCTTGGTTGGAACTCACTGGTCTTTCATTGAGGCTCCCAGATAATTAAAACTTCGCGCTTGTTCGATTTCCATACTTTTCTATCCAACGTCGTGTTGATGGGGTTGAGGATTTATTTTACTTCTTCTTTTTAGGTGGCGACTGAAATAGACATCCTTATCTATTATACGCCGCCCCTGGAAAATAATTCCAAGCGCTTCGATCTTCTGCCCTTTTCCTGCAATTCGTCACACTAAGTTTCGATAGTATTTCAAAAGTCTGGTCCTTCCAACAGAGTTTTGGTCGCCCTCTTTTGCGCCGTTCATCGAGTTCGTTGTTGAAAACTTTCCGTGCCAGAACATTTGGGTCCACCCGCACAACATGGCCCAGCCAACGCAATCGCTGTGTTAATGCGTTTGGCCACATCCATGTCGGCATATAGCTCATACAACTCATTGTTCATGCGGCGCGGACCCGTCAACGATGAAGGGTCCATATATTTTAAGGAGTATTTTTTCTCTCGAAAACTCTCAGTACTGATTCATCCGTTTGCGTCATAACCCAGGATTCTGCACCATATAACAAGACAGACATAACGTTTAACGAAGATTCCAAACGTCACAGTTTGAGAAGCATTCCACAGACATGTCGATTACTCGACTACTCAAAATGTTCGTCAGATGCATCGAGATGTGGCGACCCATTTAAAAAATTATAGTTGGAGAATCCGCGATCATGTGAGCGATAGCCGCGTATACTAAACTTCATTTTCACAACTCTTTTTTAACTTGCACCGACCTAGAAGTTACATACAAAAAATACCGAATCTGGGAAAATCAAGGTGTTAGAAGAGATAGGTTGATATGGCCCACTTAAACCCCCAGGCCACGATTTAGCAAACTATTACGCCGCGCCAAGTTTGAAGGTGTTCCACATCTACGAAATGTGTCGTGTCTAGGAGGCAGCCAGACAGACGGACATCGCTTCATTGACGTTTAAAATATCGAGAATCTCTTGTCCAAATGCGTTTCATGAATTTCTAGTTTATCCTCACAAATTGATCAATTTATAGAAATATATTTTTTTCAACGTAATCCCAAGCCCGTAAACTGAGGTTATTTAAATTTTCGCGTAATGTATTGCATTGTAATAGTTGGCAGGATTTGAAAAAATCAGCCGAATAACATTGATTTCTTGGGTAACTCCCGTAAACATTCCCAGATGTTTTTGAATTCATATCGTCCATTACATTTCACTAAATTAATATTGTTTAATAAATTCAATATACCTAACTATGCATCAGCCTTTAGTAAACCCAACTCTGCGAATAATACCCAAGTTCCGTGAGGTATTGCGAATATAAATTGGCTGATATATAACAAAACCAGTGGCCCCTTTATAATTTCTAAGCAAAAGACTTCAGAAATTTATAAACTGCCTCTTTTATTGTGCCTTAATTCGGTATATTTTGTGACAAGAACCTGACAATTTACCACTCCCTTTCAAGCATCTCTTCCATTATTGCTTCAATGCAAAAGGACGTTGCTTGAAAGCTTATGTAAATCAGTTCGCCTAATAGAAACTTCTCTTCCGGTTTACAATAAGAGTCAATAGGAGTACCATAAGTTTGAGTTTCGGTTCTGATGTTTACAACACACTTGTTTTGGAAGTATTGTAGTACAAGTACACTGTATGTTTCTGTCCGAATCGTTATATTTACAACACCTTGTTTTAGGTCCATTACAGACATTTAAAGCTAAAGGTAAACTTCATTTCATAGGACAAAACTTTTGCACCATCCTATTAACGTTCTAATTTTTCCATCGACTACAAATCAAGCAAAGTATACAATTAATGCTCAACGCCTTTATGAGAGTTCAAAGTTTTGAATTACTGAGATTGTGTTTTAAAATTCTTCTTCAAGTGTTGCCACATGTCCGTAAAATGTGTCTGTTTGCGTGTGTGCATATATATGTATATTGAAGAATATTGTGTTTGTGTCTGTGCCCCTCCGTATTTCTGATCATTTGCATTATAAATACAAACGCTTTGCATTTTTTCTCTCCCCATCAATAATTAAATCTGTCAAACTTTAAATGGCATTCAATTAAAATCATTAAATAGCAAAAACAAAAAGTTTATTTTTCTATAGAAAACTCATAACCACAAATTGAAGACGTTTGTTTGTCTGCCTCATCATAATGATGTTTTTTGTTTTGTATTCGTTACTCATTTGATCGGTTTTGTAGAGCGAGTACGAGTATTACATCATTTTTCGCTTACGGCTTCGAATTGAAATTAATTTATATTATTACTATGATTAGCAATTTATTTTCTGTAATATTTGGTGTTTGTACGTGTATGTGTAAATAATAGTAATTTGTTAATGTTTTCTGTTCTCTTAAGAATCGCAGAAAGATACTCTTAGGTATCAGTTGGTTGGTTACACTGATCTACAATGAAATATTTTACGAAAATTGGCATTCATATCAGAGAAAAAAAGAGTAAGTATGAATTTGAAATTGAATTGAAAAATGAATTTGATAAAACAAAGTAAATTACGAATTCTAAAATTATGAATTAAATTGCATTTTTGAATTGAATTGCATTTAATTAAATTGCATAGTTTTAAATTAAAAATGCATTATATCAAGTTACACTGGATTAAAATGAATTGCATTGAATTTCTTATATGAAACAGTTTGTAAATATTGTAAATTGTAAAAATTAACTATTTATTTGTCTGTGTAAGGGCCCCTTCAAATAACTATGTAACCACAAACAACCCCTATTTTGTTACGCCCATATGGCAACCCAGCGGAACACGGAGGTCTCTTGGTTGAAATCAGTTGGATACTTGATCTCTTTTCGCCAGCCGTCAACCAGACCACTCTGTCAGCCGCCCTCAACATACGAATAAAACCTGAAATAATGTAAGTTAACTGTTATCTTTTCATCATCTCCGTTACGAAACTCCCTCGTAAGTATATGTATACACATCAAGCTAAGAACCTTAGTTCTTCTACAAAACCTCCAATCTCTCTACCGGTACATGAGTACCAAATCAAATCTTCAGACCAAATCTGACAGATTTACACACTAGCAATGTAAATGACATTTCCATTTAACAATGTGAGTTTGCTTTTCATAAAAAATTATTATATAAAAAAATTCTAGTTTGATATAAAAAAATTTACCATTCAGTTTTATACAATGAAAAAATGTTAGCAAAAAATTTTGATCAAAAGCATCAGGCATTTATAGAACTCAGATCTGGTAACAAAAATGTCTTACATCCCTTTGTGTAATTTACACATAAATTGTTTGATTTGTGGCAACCAACGATTTTCTCTACAATTTTTAAGCACACAGTTAGTTATAGATTAGTTGTAATAATTTTTGGTTATTTTATTGTGCGTTAATTCACAGCATTTGTTTACATGAACCTTGCAACTTAAATTACTGAAATTTCCACTCTGTTTTTTGTAAAATTCAAAAAAAGAATTCGGTGGCAAAAAATTATATTTATGAATTTAATCGCCAAATTTATTGTTTACAACAGATCTTATGATCGAACCACACCCAGCCTAACTAAACGAACAAATAACAAATCTGTGAATAATTGAAAAAAATACAGCTATAAATTCAAAAAAATACATAATGAAAATCCAAAGCAACGGACCAGCAATGTAACAAATGTTAATTTTATGTTTTCTGATTTTTTTTTTTCATTATTATTTATTTTCTTAGTCATTTTTCCTGTGGCCAAACAACAATCACCTTACAACAAATACAGAGGCTTTAATTACAACAATTAATTTCGCACACACCAATGCAGCCAAATAGCAAGGCAATCATAGCACAGACAACACACATAAGTACTCGTACATATGTTTAGTTAATTATATACTCGTACATATAGATTTATTCGATCACACTCACCTCTACCTGGTACTCACGTCAGTGTGATTTTCAGTCGAAATGTGATTTTCTTAGCTAAAATGTAAATGCTTATGCAATGACCATAAAAAATAATAATTAAATAAATTTTGAGAAAAAAACCGTTTTATATAGGCAAAATTTGCAATTAATGCAAATTACGTTACGTGCCCATATGGACGTAATGCAACTCTGCATCCATATGTGCGTTAAACGTATTTAATACGAGTACACTCGCATTTGCTATAATGAAGCGCTGCACGGTGGACGAAAATTCAACAAACCCGTACACAAATTTTTGGTTAATTAAACACAGTTATAACCGAAGACTTGCGATTCGTAGTTATAGAGAAAATAATAAATTTTTCATACATCTACCAATTTGTATGTGTGGCACTCTGAGTTTAGGAAACCCCTGATACTTGCTAAATTATTCTGACTATGATGCTACTAAATGAAAGATAAGACTCTAGAAATATCGGTGGCTTGGAAAGTTCGTTCGGTTTTTAAAAGAAATGTATTTACAAATGTACAGGGTGTCCGTCGGGAAGGTATACTACTTTGGTTTTGTTAATATTATTTATATTATTTTTTGATTAAATGAAAGAGAATGAATCTTTTATTGATAAATGTTTTACTCAATATAGGCAATTATGTACGGAATACACTACCAGATAAATGTCCGCCTCTGTTAGCCGCACAAATGCGAGCCCTTTTGAGCACATTTTTCATTACATTATCATATATTTCACACGGTATTTCATTAATTTCATCGCGAATATTTTGTTTAAGTTGCTCAAGCGTTTCGGGTTTGTTTTCATAAACCCTGCTTTTCAGATATCCCCACAAAAAGAAGTCCGGAGCAGTCAAATCAGGCGACCGTGGAGGCCAATTAACAACACCTTTTCTTGAAATAACTTGTTGTGGCTCGCAGTTATTCCTTTGTAATCCTGGCTGTATGTGATGTGGCACTGTCTTGTTGATACCACATGTTAATCAAGCCTAAAGCATGCAGTTGTGACGTTAAAAGGGTTTCAATCATGTCACGATATTGTTCCCCATTGACAGTTACCCTTACGCCGTTTTCAGTTTCAAAGAAGAAAACTCTAATGATTGCTCCTGGCTAAAGAGAACGTTCCCAAAATGACTTAACATGTCTGCTTTGCTATCCCACTGTTTAACGTCGCATGTAGTAGTTTTTGATGCGAATGCGCACACAGATAATTATATTATGACATAAGTAGGTAACATTCATTAATTTTTTTTTTTTATTTTTGTTAACCAGATTTTTCTTCATTTTCTTGTCGTTGTTAAACATAAATTTTAACAGGTATCGATTAAAAACACAAAACTACGACTCTAAGCCATATTCAGTAGTTTTCCATATGAACGTTCATCACTCCGGTCAAGGGAGGGGTGAACGGGAATGATAACGTTTATGAATAAAATTATGCGTAAATTTGAAAGTTTTTATGAAATCATTTACAGTCACGAAATCTGTTTTTATTTTGTGCAAAAATAAAAAAAAAATTCAAAACTATTATGGTAATAATATGTAATCACACCTATTCGCAGTGCAAAATTGGATCAGGTATATGAGATAAAGAAAGAAAGAGAGAGAGAGAGAGAGAGAGAAAGAAATATAAAGGCAGAAAAATCGCTTATTAATATCACTTTTTTGGCATAAACAGCTAACTTGTTATTCATACAACCTAGAGTTATTAAACACTTATGAATCGAATAGAATGGTAAAGGGTATACAGCAAGAAAATGATTAAACTGTTTTTTTGAATTAAAAAAATGATTGGATGGGATGGGATATACGCCAATACAGGAATAGAAGTAAAAACTGACTGACTTTCATATAAAAGGTGTCCCACCAAAAATGCAAGCTTTAAATGGCTGATGCAGCAACTGAATTGTTTCTCTGGCTGAATGACATGTGGCGCCGTCTTGTAGAAACCACATGACCTCCACATTCATTTCTTCAATTCTAGGCCTCAAAAAACTGGCTATCATTTAACGATACCGAACACCATTGACTGTTTGCACTTGACATGCCTCATTTCCACAAAAAAAAAGGTCCTATGATTCCTCGGCCCCAAAATCCACACCACACAGTGACACGTTGAGGATGCATTTGCTTCTCGTGAATCACGCGAAGATTTTCCTCACCCCAAACGCGACCATTCTGCCTATTGACGAAGCCATCAAGATGGAAATGGGCCTCGTCACTGAAGATGATTTTATCGGCAAAATACGCATTTTCGTGTTGTCCCTCCAATACCCAATTAACGAACTCCTTTCGCTGTCCATGGTCAGCTGGCTTCAGTTCCGGAGTCAATTGAACTTTGTATGCATGAAGATGCAAATCTTTCGTCAAAATTCGAAAGACACCAATTTGCTGAGCTCGGTGTCGAATTGAGGTGGATGGAGTTTGGGCGACATCATCCCGTACAGCTGCGACATTTTCGGTCGATCGACCTGATCGAAGGCGCGTTGTTGTCTTTACATCACTAACAGACCCAGTTTAGGCAGATTTATCCATTAATCTCTTTACAGTTGACTCTTTTGGAGCATCATTGTGATCCCAAATTGATCGCAATTTGCGAACTGTAGCCGCAAAACTTTCATCATTTTGGTAAAACGATTTCACAATGAGAATGCATTGTTCATTCGTGTAGTGCTCCATTTTTACTAACCTCGAACCTTCTACTAGCAACCAATAACAATTGTTCAAATGTCAAACAATGAAACTTTGAATGGCATCGAATTCAAATCTTGCGTTCTTGTTGGGACACCCTTTACATTCACTGAGAGTCTTTTACAATTAACACATCATAAAAGATTCAAAATTAAAACTTTAATTAGAAATTTTCCACTCAAAAATTATCCATTTCGAAATCATCCATTTCTGGTGTATGGCACTCTGAAGTGCGTAGCAATGGAAACCACTTTCATTTCCATTAACCAAGTTAAGAAAATGTCTGAAGCATGATAAATTATACTGACTTTAGTGCAACGAAATAAAAGATATTAATCTAAATAGTATAGTGATAATTTTTTCAAATTTTGTCAATTCAATATCTGCAATTTAACAATTAGAGATTATGGAGGAAAACTTAAATTTGGATAAATGGAGCAACTTGTGCGGGAAGCGTCAGATAGGGCGGCCACTCCACACATATTTTCATTCACGCAATTTAAATCCTCAAATACACAATGTATGCCAAATTTTAATGAATTCACTACAAATCTGTGGAAGAGATGAAGCAATCAGTTAATCAGTATGGGGAGTATCAGAGGAAGCGTGGCTTCTTCATGTATATTTCTTAAATGTAACTGAGAATTATATATCACAACAAGGAATAAACTCTATGCTACTATGGATAGTGAAAAGAAATTACAAGCATCCCATTTTCATTCTTGACGTCGTCTTTAGCAAATGCTTCTCCTGTACGAAATGTAAGTGAAATTAATGTAACGAAGTAGAAGAGTTTGTCCTATGAATATTGATATCAAATCAGTTATTTGTATAGCAGATACCAAAAAGGGGGGTGTGAACATTTTCAGAATTTAACGAAACCCGTTATGTCTACCATTTTTAGTGGGATTTTGTACGGCTGCTTGAAAGATTTGAAACTAAGAATAATTGCGTAAAATTGGCAATTTGCATGGGAGGTACCAGCAGGATTCCACTTTTATTTTCAAACTTAAGGTTATGAAGCGTAGTCAAGAACTAGCTGCATCTACAGCCGACGATCATTGAATATAATTGTGCGGATTTTTTTAACCGTGTCTACCGTGGACGCATCAGTTGCTCAACATGTAGGTGTTTGTCATGGCAGCTTGTACGGCCTCGTTTAAACTCTGCTACGAAGGGGCAGACTACCGCACAGTAGAATCTGGCACGGCCTTAACATTGGTCGAACTGAAGCCTTTCAAATGGAAATATTGAATTACATAACGGTGACCAATTTTTTTTCCATGTTTACAAATTCATTGAGATCGTTTACTTTTGATAGCCCAAATAAAACTGCAAAACAACGTGACGCCTTGAAGCTTAAATCATATGTTTTATAAATCAAAATAATTTTTTTTCCAAACTACTGGCATCATTTATACGACGCCGCCCTCGTATGTCCAATTAATATTAAATATTCCTTCTCAAATCTCAAAATTTAGCGTTTATTATAAATTTATAAATGTCTTGTTTTTACCTAAATCCATATACTGAATCGAAAATTGGCAAGCTCGCTACTTCCCTTTCGGTGCCGCTCACACGAAATGGCCTTTTATTTACGAAAATCATTTCTTTGTCTATAATTGGGGAATCATATACTGAAGTAAACTAAACTCATGTCAGTCTTAATGTTTTGTAAAACGTAGCGTGAGAAGTTATCCCGGAACATAAGATAGCTAATATCTTTGACGAAAACGTAAAGGATAAAGATGTTTATGAGTCCATTTGCAAGGCTGAATTTTCATACTAGTTAAGATTTAATTCATTTAGTGTTTGTCTCTCACCTTGTCGTACAACTATATATCATGCTTTTCATAAACACCCTTTTCAGTTTACACTTATGTGCCATTATTTCGTTAGCAAAAGGTATAAAAAGTATGCACAAATTCTGAAGTTAATAACGTTTTTCTTGTAAAATGATTAAAACGCCTTTATGCCATGATTATGATTACCATTTCCTCCGTTAGCATTCTTCACCTACCCGTTCTCTTCACTCCACTCCATGTATACAATTGAATCTTGCTTCCACGTGACAACGCGTCAGACCATTTTCCTTGCATAGCGCGTATCTTTAAGTTTTTCTGTCTTTTTTTTTTTTTCTTCTTTTCTTTAAATAATGCAAAATGTACCTCATTATGTCATTTAACTTTACAACTTATGCATTTAATTCAAACATAATACACAGCTGCGCGCTATGTTGCAGTTGCAACAATTGTATGTTGTACGCTGGTGTTGTTGGCAATGTTTTCTACATTTTAACAAACCGCACAACAACCATGTAGCACAATCAAGCATTTTTTTTGACTTGGAGTTACCACTTTTACTGTGAACTCACAAATCGTGGCTTCATAATGCTGCACAGACACGTACGACAACATTTAACTAATGTTGCCTGGTTAGAGCCTGGCTGTGTTGTATGCAATTTACATACGGTATGTATCGTATGTGCCACATTCTTCACTATGTTCACTTCGTGCTATGCGTAAAGTGCTTAAGACTCTTTGAATTTGCCACATTTTAGCCCAGCAGAGTTTAGTAATTTAACTATTATGAATGATCGTTTATTTGTAATTTATCTGAGGTGGTTGGTTAAGGCGTTTGGTTAAGGCATTTAATGCTAAGGCTAAGGGGGAGGTAAGAAAAATTGATTGAAAATGATTGAATTGTTTAAAATTCGTTAAAGTGATTGTTTTTGTTTTTGTATTCTTCAAGGCAATTTGCTGTGAAAATGTGGAGGTAGTTCGTTATGGACTGTTAGGGAAAAGATTAATTTATATTCAGCCATCAACATAGCAGTCAGCCACAAATTCAACATGTTTATCAACATACGCTAACATGATGCCAAACATTTTGCAATGGCTAAGAAGCGTTGTGTTTGTGGAATATATATTTTTTAACTATAATGTCTAAAGTCTCAAACGGAATTTCGTTTAGCCAATAGAAATTAAATTATTGTGATTTAAATCAATTTCTGCCATCTCAATGCTAATATTCAAGCAAATTTAACGTACAATGAACTAAATCTCAAAATACTCGCACTTAATAATTAGCAGAATGTTAATTTCATTTCGGTTCAGTAAAAAATTCCTCCAAACTTTACTTCAAACATCCCTGTGTTAGGCTCAAATGCCAAATGTTACGCTTACGTATTCCGTTTGAGGCCAACACTGTAAGACGAAATTGCGGCATAATATTGTTTGTAGCTTTTTGTGTGGGAAAGGGCATTATATCGTATGTAAAGTGTCTTCCAGCCTTAAGTCAATAACTCTATATTGCATAGAGTTATCCATTTTCCAATTAAAGCAAAACCGCAGGTCTGGCAAGGCTGCTAACTGCTAATACCGTGAGCTTTCAATGTCATTTCATGAGGTTTTTTGTGGATTAATTCGTTTGGCATCGATACCTTTTTGTATCCTGTCTTATTCAAGTGATATCAAACGATTTGCTGTGCAATATTAAGATTGTGGGCAATCGAAGCATTGCTTCTATGATGGACGGACTTCAAGATTTCTATTATTTTGTGGACATGGGTTGCATCTTGAACATTAAAATTACCGAAACAGAATCATCAAAACCAAAGCAGACCGTGATTGGCTGTTACAGAATTAGGACCGCGAGAACAGTATTTACATATTCAGGCACTTAACTTGCAGTTTTGCCTTTAAAGCTGGTACTATGCTGGTTTTTTTTTACTGTAAAACTCTTAAAAAGAAAAGAGTCTTGGAATTTCAATCTAAATTTCTCTATCAACCAGTACTAAGTTTTTTTTTTAATTGGCAACGCCAACCTTTTTTTGCTGATTTCCAACACTGGAATCGAAATAACTTAAATTGTTGCCTTATAATAATTTCGTAAACTTGTAAAATAAAAAAGAAATAGAAACAATTTTATAATTTTTCAAATACAGTATCGAACATATTATGACGTAGAAACGTAAGTTGTTCCAATTTCAATGTTTTGAGGATTTGAAACAAATTTTGGCATATGTGTGTTCCTTCAAATGAGGTCTACTTTGAAGTCGATCAAATCAACTTTGGCAATAATTCACGTTACTTTTTTTGGCAAAATATGTATTGTAGGATAAAAATAATTGCTTATTCATTTGTTTATGGTTATCTATTCCAATCTTAATAACTCCATAATAAAAGTTTTGAAGAAAAATCAGGTGATTCGGAACTACTCGAGCAACAAGACGTTTCATATCCAAGCGAATTGCTTCGTGAGACCCAGATATTTGAAATCAGTTTAAGAAACAGATGAGTCAACTTGGCAACGAAAAGAAGCGAGCTTTTAAACAGAGTGTGTAAGCAAAAATGTATTTCGGGGAAAGACAAAATTAATGTCATTCAATAACTTTCCAACAATTTAGTAGTAGTCAATCTATAATGGGAAAATTATTAATTTCAGGAAATATAGGCGAACTACTGGAACATAAACTATAATTTTCACTTAAAAATAAAAGCGTAAATCCTAATTATTAATTAAAATATACTTTGGATTTTTTTCAGTAAATAGAAACATGTTGATAACTCTTCGCAGCACAATAGTTATGGCAAATGAGCTGAGAATTACTAAAACTATAAGAACAGAACCGGTATTTATGCAATGCAATCATTACAAACTAATTAAAAAAGGTTAAATATCTTTACAATGAACTCATTTCGTTGTTTTATTTTCATTGAAAAATAAACCCCCATCACCATAACCAATAACGTAAATAGATCGTTGCATAAATGTGATCAGAAATGAGTACGTACGAGTATAGTAAGCGTGTCCGCTTTTATGTCTGTCTGTCCGTATGTCTGTCTGAATGTATGACAATCACATTCATTATTGCTGTTTTCGTTTGTTCTTAAATGAATACAAATCACAAATTATTTAAATGAATTTAAATTATAACTCATTGAAAGAGAGGCGAAAAAAAACCATACAATATTTAATGCAAATGGAAGACCATAAGGCGAACAGTGAAATCGAGGGGCAAACAACAAATCACCAGCAATCACGAAATGATGGCGCTGCGGCGGATGGTGATCACAAGAAATTTTTATAGAAAAAAAATGTACAAATCAATTAATGGCACTCTCATATTCACATAGTAAGCAAAGGCACACAAAAACATTTTTAAAATATTGTACAAATTTTAAGTTAATTTATAAAGATGGAGAAAAGAAAGAAATTAAATAAGGAATAAAAACAAATCGGGGCTAAATTAATCAATATGAATTGGAAAAGAAATTTATAAAGCGAAGTGTATAAAGACATCTTCTTAGCAATATACTAACCAACATTGAGAGAGAAATAATAAAAAGGCAAATCTTGTAACCCTTCACACAAAGTAGTACTTGCAGTTTTTTTATAACATCCTTAAAGTAGTTTAAAATTTTAAATTTTTGAATTGTATTCTTCTTAGGTGGCGACTTAAATAGTCATACGCCGCCAGCAGAAAATAATTCCAAGCGCTTCGATCTTCTGCGGTTCTTCTCCAACCAAGCTCCTCCTCGTCACACAGAGCTTCGACATGTAAGCTTAAAATGTGTACCATGAAATAAATTCGTGTTTCGAATGGCGCAAAGGACAACTATAATTAATACAAAAAAAAATTCTGTTACATCCCATGAACAGGATATTCGAAAGCTTCTCTCGCGAATTATGTATTTAATAGATTTGCCGATCATTACCTACTACTACTACCCAAATGCGAGCTGCAAGAAACTCAAAAAAGTTGTATCAAGGCCTGAATCGATATGCACGATATCTGCGAATTATAACCACTGCACCACGACCTGGCTAATCTGCGACATTGTGAACTATCCTATAAACTACCTCTTTCTATATGTCGTTTGACTAGAATGAAACTATAAACCAGTTAAATTTCAAATTAACAAAAAAACCGTTTACGAAACCTGAAGGTGGGAAGAGAAACCGAATTGAGGAAAAATTGTTTGAATATAAAACAATAATTTATATAGCGTTTAGGGAGGTTGCACAAAAATCTGAAAATGTCACTCTATGAATCATGAAAGTAAGAGAAACCGAATTGAGGAAAAGCTTTTATGAAGATGAAACAAAATCTGAAAATGTCATTCTATGAACCAAATAAATGGACACTACACAAACCAATAACATAGAATTGTTAATAATCCGCTTCTTTTGTGAAGATTAAATAATAATTTATGCAGTGTTCAGTGAGGTTAGACGGTAACCTGAAAATGTCACTTCATAAACTAAATAAATGAATGCTGCACAAACTAATTGTACAGAGAAATCTTAATTATATCTGATTTTTATACTATCAACGTCAGACTATCGTGATTTGCTATTTTGTTTATGTATATGTAGATACGATACGGAATAAGTTGGTGGATTTTACAAATAATTGCTCAGATGATATGTAGAAAGAACCCTTAGCACTTCAGTCTTCTGCACTATTTTTCCATTTCCTTATTCCAATTTTTTGACTGCGTTTCAAAAGCTTGACTCTTCAACATCATCTTGTGTATCGCCCTATCGAGCATTATTTGTATTAAAGTATTCTGATCCATCCTCAACGCATGGCCCAGTCAATGCAATCGATTCAAACAAAGTTTCTACTCTCCGTTAGTGACGATATGCTCCTATATTTTAGAAGGATCCTTTGAAGGCTTCCACAACTGTTTCATCCACCATTGCAGTGAAACAAGATTCTGGGCAGTACAATAAGACAAATATGACTAGAATCTTGTCCAAATGCCGTCCACTTTACAATTTTTAATAGAAAACCAAACCATAGCGTTCTGAATTGACGGTAATGGTTCCTCCAGCGTCATTTTCGAAAAAATACGGCCCAGTGGCACCTCCAGACCATAACGCGCACCAAACAGTCACTTTCTTCGAATGCAGTAGCTTTTCTACAATCACTTATGCGTTCCCCGTGGTTACGTCAATAATCAAAATTGCCGCATATGTGGACAATTTAGCTTGTTGACGCTGAAGACAATTTTGTTCGAAATATCAACATTAAAAGCCTTTTGCTGTAGCATCCAATCAGCGTTGGGAATGTTCAATCGGCTTTAATTTTTGTGTGAGTTGGACTCTATACGGATGGAGATACAAATGAACAAGAAAAATACGATGTAATGAGCCGCAAGATAAGCCCAATTGCTGAGAACGCCGCGGAATCGATAAATTTGTATTATCCGCCATACTTTCACTAATAGAAGCGATATTTTCGGCAGTGCGTGATGCACAGGCTCGACCACATCTGTAACGCTTCCAGTCTCTTCAAATTTCTTAATCATCTTGCCAGTTCCTAGCGCAGTAGGCCGATTATAACGACCATAATGCCCGAGTTTGAATCACCACTTTTGCAGTAAGTTTTAACTATTTTTATGAGTTCTTCATACTCGTAAATAATAAACATTTAACTAAATAAATAACACTTTAAAAGACAGGTATTTAACAGCTGACAGCATTGCCAGACCGGCGGTTTTATAAACCACTACATGGATGACCAGTTATTTACGACGATTATAGGACACGTTTTCAAGGCACTTCTTGTCAATTTAACCTTAAACCTAGTCTCTAATCTGAATATTTACCATCAATATAATTAACATTTGATTGCAAACCCTCAATCTGGCGAAAAATGAAGATATCGGTTTTAGAGACTTTTTGAATACACACACACATTACATACCATACAACTACTCACACAGTTGTGGTGCAAATTTGACAGAAACACCAACAGATTTGACATTGTGTTGTCATAGCAAGTAAATACTTACAATTTAACAACCATTCAGCATAATTTGGTAGTGCTTTGTTCTTTCTATATCATTACACTTTCGGATATATTTCTGTAAATTAATTAATTTTTAAGATGTATGCAGTGAAGAAAAAAATTTTAAAAGTAAATGGAATATAATGATTTAGCGACTCTTGTCTAAAACTTTTAGTGTAACTTTACACCTTCATATTAAATGTTAATATTTCGGCTTTTGAACTTAAAACAACTGTATTGCAAATTCGTACCGTAAAATTTGGGTACTACTAATGACAGTACAAAGCATCAATCACATTCTCCATTGAGAGCATAAATTTTCAAAAATTATTTGGAATCATTATTTTTCCAAAAGTAGCATTGAAGTCAGAAAGGTAAACTACTTTGTTTTGCCGCCATTTTGGTAAATATTAGTCTTGACAGTTCACATTTCCCAGTCGTGAAGTAGATACGTGGCAAATTTATTATGGAAAAATATTCGATAAACCAACGTGTTTTAATCATTAAAACATTTTATCAAAATCAATCGTCGATTACTGTGACGATGAGAAAGTTGCGCGAAATTTTGGGAGAAACAACGTGCCAACAAGACGCACTGTTTGTCGTGTAGTCTATGATTTCGAAGAAAGAGGACCTGTAGCTGATCGGGCCAAGCATGGATCACAACGTACTGCAAGATGGGCTGAAAACATTGCTGGTGCTCAATAAAGTGTCGCCTGATTTGACTGCTCTGGACTTCTTTTTGTGGGTTTATGCAAACAAACCAGAAACGCTTGAGCAACTCAAAAAAAAATATCCGTGATAAAATAAATGAAATGTGTGAGAATGTAATGAAAAATGTGCTCAAAAGGGCTCGCATTTGTGAGGCTAACAGAGGCGTACATTTATCTGATATTGTATTCCATACATAATTGCCGACATTAAATAAAACATTTATCAATATAAGATCCATTCTCTTTTCCGACAGACACCCTGTATATGTATTGAAAGCAATATTGAAGCACTTCTGCTAGAAATAAAAACTGCTACTTTATCACCAATGAAAATGTTCTTTCTTTTTAGTTCTAACAATGTTTTTTTGCTGGTGACTTATTGAAATTAAGTTCAAATACATTCTGAATATAATAATATTGCAATTGAAGCTTCACAAGATTATGCCTTGAACATCTTTCACGCTGGCAGAAAACAGCTCCTTGCCATCCAGCCAACATTCAAACGTATCATTTTTTTTTTTTCGATCACACCTCACAAATATAGGTTAATTTCGCATAATTTAAACACTTGTTGTCACTCTATCATCAGGTTCTTATGCCTCTTCTAACTGCTGCCTGCTGCGGTTGGTTGCCAACAGTTCGCATAAATCCTGTTTTTAATACTTAATATGCATTAACCATCAGAAACCATAAAAATCCGTGTTTAAAATTCTTTAAATAACATTAGCACTTTATCGGACCTCTCTTCTTCATCCGTCCGTCTGGCTTTAAACGTCACAATAAATGATAGAGGCCATGGCGCAACACTCACACATACACACGCATGGCGAAAAAATTGATATGTTGCCAATAATAATGTGATATTTGCAACAAAATGTTACAGCAACAACAAGTCATCGGAGTTATCGCAAAACTCATAAATAACCCTATATATAACGTTCATTACCGTTAAAATTACACGTAAAAAAAAGAGCAGCAACAAAATCAAATCAGTAAAACATTTGTTTTTTGTTTGTTGTTGTTGTTTTCTTTTTTGTGTAAAAGGTATAGGAAAGCTACATAACAATTTATAAGAAATTATATGAATTTCAACAATAAATCGAATAACGTACAAGAAATTCAAGGCATACAGAGAGCTGTCGTCAAGTATGACAGTCTAGTCTTAGTGCAAGTTTCTGCCACATCCGGTTGAGCTCCAAACAGTTCAAACTTCGGACAATACCGCATACTTAATTGCCACTGCAGCTTTTTAGTGTAGACGATTGCATCGTTTTGCTCCTTCTCTGTGACTATGAGCTAAGAAGAATGCACTAATAGTTTTAGCTTCAGTCATTTTTTTATGAGACTGTCCCATTTTTTACACCTCAATTCTCCGTTTTATCCCTAAAAGTATTAATCTTGGAAAATTCGTCTTCATAGCGAGCATCTCTTGACAGAAGAATCTACACTGTTGAGCTCCACACAGTTCAAACTTGGGATAATACAGCTTACTTTATCGCCACTGCAGCTTTTTAATGTAGACGACTGCATCGTCTTTGGTCCTTCTCTACAGTTTCTTTCCCCTAAAAATGTGATTTGCGTAAAATCCATTGTTAAAGTGCGAACAGACCGCAAAAGTAATGCGCTTCTTAAGTTTGGTATTTTCAGCTTCAGCCTTCAAATCTAATCAGTTTCGGTTTTCAACCCGTTTATTTCCTGTTCGAATTCGAAACTTCATGTTTTCGTTATGCTCCTCTGACATTTGGCTCCAGGAAATCATTTGCTTATATCTCAAAGAGCGAATTTCAAAATAATTCATAATACTGCGCAACTATGGCCTAAGAAGAATGCACACGTGGTTCCAGCTTCAATCATTTATTTATGGGACGGTCCCATTTTTGACGCCTTAATTCCCCGTTTTATCCCTAAAAGTTCTAATCTTTGGAAATCTCCTCTTCATCGCGAGCATACCTTGACAGTAGAATCTACACTCGCAATTTCATGATTCTAACTTTCCTCCAGACTAACGCACCAATTTTGTAGTAATTATTTGATCACTTCAAATTAAGATTCCGAAAAATGCCCTTTTCATCACGCGTCTAACCATAGCAGTAGTAATGTTTACATCTACGAGGTGTGTTCAAAAAATAACCGTTATTTTCAACTTTTTGCCAAGTCCAGTAAATACGGTAGTTGAGGCATGATTGCGGTTTTGTTTTTGGCCAAAAACTCACGAACAAGCATCGATGTGTGAGCTGGTGCGTCATCATGGTGCAAAATCCATAATTGGTTTTTCCACAATTCTGTGCGTTTCTGACGAATTGCTTCGCGCAAACAGCGCATAACTTCAAGGTAGTATTCCTCATTGACCGTACGACCTTGTGGCAAGAATTCAGGATGTACCACGCCACAGCAATCGAAGAAATAGTGAGCAAAACCTTTACATTTGAACTTGAAGTTTTTTTTTCGGTTTGGTTCTTCTGGACGCTTCCATTGGGATGATTGGGCTTTGGTTTCAAATAGCCATACACCCATGATTCGTCACCAGTTATGACCTTTTTGAGGAAATCCGGATCGTCGTTGACGACGTTCAACAGCTCCAGAGCGATGTATATGTGACGTTGTTTTTGCTCAAAATTTAGCAATTTTGGAACAATTTTCGCTGCCGCACGATTCATACGTAAAACATCCGTAAAAATTGCTTGGCATGAGCCGACCGATATGCCAACATCATCAGCAACCCCTCTAATAGTGATTCGACGATTATCCTAAATCATTTTCTTCACTGCTTCAATGTTTTCATCGGTTGTTGACGTGGTCGGGCGACCAGGACGAGCATCGTCATTGACATCTTCTGGGCCTTCCTTAAAGCGGTTATACCACAATTGATGTTATGTTCTGTCCATAGAAGTCTCGCCAAACGCCACAGTCAACATTTCAAATGTCCTTGCACATTTAATTTCATTTTTTACCCAAAACTTAATGCAGTTTCTTTGATCCATTTTTTCGAATAGTAAAAAATCGAAGAGGACACCAAAAAAAGACTAACCTTTTTATCTGTAAGAAACAAACTGGCAATCGAAAGTGGCTGATATTGTCAACATATATAACAGACAGGTGTACCAACATAACAGAAAAAAAGGGTGAAAATCGAACATACGTAACTCACGAAATTTGAAAATATTTTTTATTTCTTGATCACACCTCTAAGTAGCTCATGCTCATGAGCTTTGATACAAGTGACAGAAGTTTCTTTTAAAACGAAATCAGATCTGATGGCGTAGGGTACAATGAGGCCCTCTTTGGCCGATAGTGGAACAATGTTTCTCCAACTCATTTCCTATTCAAAAACGCTCCTGTCCTTCCAATTCTTTTCGAATAACTCACAGCCATTACCAATACAAGTATGTCCGCATATGTGGCTGTTGGAATGCCACTAGATATCTCATATTTACCGCTTCCTTCTAGGCCTACCTGTAAAATGCAAATCCATTCGTACTGCCAATTGCTTATACATATCTAAACATAACAATTATTATATTTTGTGATTACTGAGGTTTACTTAAATTTATAAGTAATGCGAAGAAAAGCTATAAAAATCAAAATCAACTACAGGCATTGTAAACCTCTAAACGCTCATGAAAGGAGGAGTTAATACTTTGCGAGTGTAATGCTATGCACACCTCTGGCATATGTTTATTGATTTGTCTGATAAAATTGTTTGATCCATAATAATTACAAGAGAACTTCGAGACACGTTAAATAAATAAATAAAAAAAGAAAGAAATACAATTTTCGAAATCATACCGCCGCAAAAGAATGGTTTGTAAAACCTGCGAAGACATAAACAGAAACAGGAGAAAAAAAAAGAAACACTAAATATATGAAATGACTTCACAGTCCATGTGCAGCATGCTCAGAATGTTTAATGAGCCGCACAATTTTGAAATTCAGAAAATGAATACATTAAAATGTTTTAATTTGTTAAACGATTTAATCACATATTTTGTGGACAGAAAAGGGTACTTACATTCGGTTTGGTCCAGTTTCTTTTTGTATGTTACCAATTAAACGGCAACAAGTGGTGGTGTTGATGACGAGACTTTGTTTCCAAAATTGGGTGGGTTTTTTTGGGAAGAATTTCTTCGTTTGCCTTCCAAAAAATAACAAACGAAAATGTTTTGAATGCCAAAAAGGTCTGAAAATGAGAACGCAACAGTTAATTGGGTCTGTTTACTGTAAATAAAAAATAAGCTTAGATACGACTAATTATGTAAAAAGATCATATCTTGGTAGAAGAATAAATTAAGGAATGAATGCTTCTCGAAGCAATGCTCAATTCGCAAATTACAGAATTAACATACCATCCACTGTACTAGCAAGTAGGATATGAAAGTACAGGGTATCCGTCGGGAAGGTATACTACCTTGTTATGCCGCCATTTTAGTAAATATTAGTCTTGACAGTTCACATTTGTCAGTCGTGAAGTAGAGACGTGGACAATTTATTACGGAAAAATATTCGGTAAACCAAAGTGTTTTAATCGTTAAAGCATTTTATCAAAATCATTCATCGATTACCGTGACGATGAGAAAGTTACGTGAAATTTTTGGGAGAAACAACGTGCCAACAAAGACGCACTGTTTATCGTGTAGTGAATGATTTCGAAGAAAGAGGGCCTATAGCTCATAGGGCCAAGCATGGACCACAACGTACTGCAAGATCGGCTGAAAGCATTGCTGCAGCTCAAAAAAATGAAAGTGTTCGAAACAACCCATCAACCTCAATTCGACGGCGTGCTCAGGAGCTTGGTCCTCAAGGCAAACTTTGGCCACAGTTTTGCACAAGGATTTGAATTTCTTTCCATTTAAGATTCAGTTGACACAAGAGCTCCTTCCATAAGACCATTTACGCCGCCATGTATATGCCAATAGGATGTTACAGCTCGCCCATGATAACACCGATTTTCATGAACAAAATCATAATGAGTGACGAGGCACAATGGAAGACCCTCAAATTATACATCAGCCACCTTTGCATCCATTAAAAGTGACAGTTTGGTGTGCAATTTGTTCAGGAGGAATCATTGGACCTTACTTCTTTGAATGGGGAGCGAAATTGTGATATGATTGAAAACTTGTTAACGCCACAACTGCTTGATTAACATGTGATATTAACAAGACGATGCCACATCGCATACGTTCAGGTTTACTATGGAATTACTGCGATCCCTCTTTGCACAACAAGTTATTTCAAGAAATGGTGATGTTGATTGGCCTCCACGGTCAGCTGATTTGACTGCATCGGACTTCTTTTTGTGGGGATATTTGAAAATCAAGGTTTATGCAAACAAACCAGAAACGATAAAACATTTATCAATATAAGATCCATTCTCTTTCATTTAATTAAAAATTATAAACAAACAAAGTAGTATACCTTCCCGACGGACACCCTGTATTTACATACTAGTATATCACATTGTGTTCATTATTTATGAGATAAAACTAAGTACGAAGTAGTATTTTCAAAATAATTTAAATATTCTAAAAATTTCCAAAATATATGAAATGTTCAAAATATTTCAACTACGCAAAATATTCAAAATATTCATTAAAAGCGTTCAAATTAACAAAATATTCAATATCTATGTGTTGGTAGAACTTCTACTTGTTTGAGTGCGTGTTTGTATCTTTGGTTCTAATAACCGTCAAAATTATTAGGCCAAATGCCTTGACAATTGCACGGTATTAAGTGTCGTCAAACGAAGTATTATCTCTTAAAGATGCCATAAGTTTGCCAGTTTTAGTTATTTTATATTTAAAAACGTAAGTATATTTTAAAAAAAGGTTTACAATTCTACGAAAAATATCTTGTTGCCACCTTTAGCGTCGATAATAACATTCTAGTGTATCGGAGAAGGCTTTAAAAGCCGCAAGAAAGTCTACTAATGGTGTTATGTCCAATTCTGGAAGAATTGTTTTTGGAATGCCTAAGAACAATCTTTAAGGCATTGCCTTTTCCATATTTTTAGTTTTTACTTTGCCCTCAGAATGAAGCAAATGAAAAAATCCTTTAGATTTAAGTTTAAGGAACTCGATTCAGAGCAATTCGCTAATCTAAATTGTCTTTCGGTGAGTACTCTAACCATACATGATCGTTTTGTGGGTTTACATTTTCCTAAACCGTAAATATTTTTTTAACAAAAAAGACCAAAATTGCAATCTAGCTAAAAACGCCCAAGTGTTTCAAAACATTTGCTCTTGCTAGGCGAACTGACTTTTGTGCGGATATTACATTTTGCATTTCGTATGTCGTATCATCGTATCGTAGTTTAGTTTTTTTAAATTCACTCTATGCTACGATCAGACACATTGCAATTTTTCACCAACCATTTCTCACAATGTAGCTGTTTTTTAATGTCCACATCCAAAACATTTTTAAATGCCACCAGTATCATTGTAACATGTAATGGTTCGACAGAGAAACATTTTGTCTCACGTAAATGTCGTGGCATATTAACAATGGCTGTTCGCAATTTTTCAGCCAAATACCAAAGAATAACACTGTTGCGTTTGCATTCTATTTCGATAACTTAGTTTAACTGCTGCGTAAAACGATATGTTTTGGTAGGTTCGTAAACAACACAGCAGACTGAAGTGTATCAAAAAATGAGCGCGCTGTTACCAAGCATTTGGTTGCTACAGAAGAGTGAAGTTGGTTACACTTCAGATGCTTACCTGAAAGAAATCATAGATCACATCTAATGAGAAATTTCTACTTGCACAAGTACCTTGCCTTGTGCTACCGGCACAAAAAGGAATATCTTCAACGATAGCCTACACCTTTCTAAAAGATCGTCATGGCGGACATCACAAAATTGTCGTACGCCTTACTAATTTGAAAAGTTTGTCCGGCGAGGGGAGTAACTTTTTGTGGATGATTCCTTGCCAATTCCACCAAATACGTAACAAAACCTTCTTAACCATCTACCCAGTCTTGGCCACCACTTGTGCCAACTCGTAAATGATGCACTTGCCATTACCAACTATCAGCCGCTTCAGAAATGGAACAATTTTGTTGTAATTCAGCAGCGATTCGCAGATGGTAATTCTTTTATACACAGCTTTGTTCAAGTGGTTTCAGACGATTATTTATGTAATGTTTAGATACTGGGCAATCGAAACAGTGCTCACGTGGCGGGTGGACTTAACAATTTACATTATTTTATCCACATTTTCGTCAATTGCTCTACCAGGCAGTGGTGCATATTTGAGATTAAAATTACGGAATCGAAAAACCAAAATTGTCCATGATTAGCTGTTACAACATCAGGGCATTAAATAATATTCACATTTTCAGAGGCCTGGCTTGCGTTATCGCCTTTGTTGAGGAAAAACTGTAAAATAAGGTATATTTTCTCTATACTGGTTTGAATTTTCAATCAATACTGATCAAGCAATTAGAAAACTGTCCGAGAAGGTTTTTGAGTGAGACCTCTCGTGTTTTTAATGTCACCTAACATAACCCGATCGCACTTATGCAGTACAAGATTTAGATTACTAACGCCGTCTACTGGGAAAATAATGAATTTCGTTTTACTAAGCTTATATTTATGTTGTTTCAAAAGCAATTATTATTATGATTATTAGTTAACAAGAAAATGTGGAAACAAATGTTTTCAATCTTTTGCTACAAAGAAGTTATTATCAACTTTTCAACTTTTTCCGCAATTATTTCAGGAAAGAAACAATTTGTATAGATTTTGACAAAAATCCGAATAAAAGTTTAAACTTAATATCAGCTTTTAACCGTTACTCTTTCAACATTAATATAACGAAATTGGCCTTAACATTCTTATTAATTAATAAATTTACTTTTTTATCCTGCTATGATTGTACATTTCCTCTTTAAGGAAAATCTGTTCTTGTTATTGGCCAAAACATTTTAGAGAAAGGAAAAAAGTAACAAAAAAAATTGTTTACTGACACACTTTTGTGCTCTTCCTTGATCATCCCTTTTTTATGTGAAATCTAATGCTATCGTTTAGTATTCTGGGGAAATCCCTTAGCTTACATTACTTTATATATACATATATATATATATTTTTTTTTTTTAATATATATATATATATATACTTAGATATATAAATAAACTTCCATAAAAATGTTGTTAACAATACAAACATGAGAAGAGAAGGGAGGTAAGAATCAAAAGATATGCATGCGGATGAGGAGGCTAAGGTCGGACGTGCAGAGAGACAAACTGTTATCCGGCCAGACGGACATTGGAACTCAACAATCAGTAAAATATCCAGTAGTTGCCAGGCAGGCAACCAACCTTCCGAACCGATATGAGTTGTGGCAGTAACTGTGGTAGCAGCAACAACTACCACAGCTTTGTTGCAGCATTTGCTGTGCTGGCTTTGTTGCCTGTGTAAGTATAGTTGAAGTATATGAGGAAGTCAATGGCTGGAAGTAAAGAAAAAATATATAACAGATATGGCAGACACTTGCCAGACACACTTCTATAGCGTTGTAGTTGTTGATGTTACCGTTTTTGAAAAGTTTTTATAAACATTTCTTACAAAAGAGAAAAGCAAAAAATAAAAAAAAAAATGTTGACGCAACATCAATTTACAAGATATCTGTAAAAGTAAAATCCTTAGCCTCTGACTAACAAAAAAAAAAAGAAAAATAACACAGAAAAATCTCACTTTTATGGTATTAAGGTAACAGATGTTAAAAAAGGCAGTTGAGTGAATTCTTCAAGCTGGCAAACACTAGGCAAGGAAACAGCAGTAAACAAAAATTGTTAGATCCCATAGTAAGGAATAGTTGAGTAGCTTCAACTTTTAATTTTGATTTTATGTTTCTGAGGACTTCAGAGTTTATAAATGCAGAGTACTCTCAAGTTTCTATAAAACAGAAACAAATTTGCAAATAGCGCAACTTTAAGGCAGTTTTTTGGCTGTGACCGACACTTTACGGCACGACGATTGGTTTAGGCGACCTTCAAAATTTTTGTTTGAACGCCGGTCACTTTTCACATTTCGAACACATTTCAAAAAATCTACAAGTCCAGTAAAACTTTTTCAGACGGACGTTTTAAATCGTCCTTCAATAGTAAGTTTCATTCATTGAATCTACAAATTGAATGCTTATAAGCTCACTGAATGTGAGTACCTCTCCATTATAACAATACATGGGTTGCAAAACAATATATTTTTCTGTTATTTTTTTTCATTCATTTGAACATTTTTAAAAATTTCTCTCCTAAATACAGGGTGTCCGTTTTGTTTGAGTTGTTCAAACTTTTCTGGTTTGTTTGCATAAGCTTTGCTTTTCAGATATCCCCGCAGAAAGAAGTCCGGAGCCGTCAAATCAGGCGACCGTGGAGGCCAATCAACATCACCATTTCTTGAAATAACTTGTTGTGGAAAGAGGGCTCGCAGTAATTCCATAGTAATCCTGGCTGTATGCGATGTGGTAGAGTTTTGTTGATACTACAAGTTAATCCAGCCAAAGCATGCAGTTGTGGCGTTGAAAAGTTTTCCATCATATCACAATATCGCTCCCCATTGGCAGTTAACGCTACGCTGTTTTCAGTTTCAAAGAAGTAAGGTCCAATGATTCCTCCTGAACAAATTGCACACCAGACTGTCACTTTTCATCCATTAAAAGTGGCAAAGGTGACTGATGAATAATTTGAGGGTTTTCCATTGGCCAGAACCGACTATTCTGTTTATTCACTTACCCATTCACATGCAAATGTGCCTCGTCACTTGGTATGATTTTTTCATGAAAATCGGGGTTGCCATGGGCAAGCTGTAACATCCTATTAGCATATGTACAGTAGCGTAAATGGCCTTGTGGAAGAAGTTCTTGTGTCAACTGAATCTTAAATGGAAACAAATGCAAATCGTTGTGTTGTTCTTTGAAGACCAAGCTCCTGAGCACGGCGTCGAATTGAGGTTGATGGATTGTTTTAAACACTTTCCTGAGCAGCAGTAATGTTTTCAGCTGATCCTGCAGTATGTTGTGGTCCATGCTTGGCCCTGTCAGCTACAGACCCTCTTTTTTCGAAATCATTCACTACACGATAAATAGTGCGTCTTGTTGACACGTTGTTTCTCCCAAAAATTTCACGTAACTTTCTCATCGTCACGGTAAACGATGATTGATTTTGATAAAATGTTTTAACGATTAAAACACGTTGGTTTATCGAATATTTTCCCATAATTAATTTGCAACGTCTCTACTTCACGACGGCCAAATATAAACTGTCAAGACTAATGTTTGCCCAAAAGGCGGAAAAACAAAATAGTATACTTTCCCGACGGACACCCTGTATTAGTTACTCTATTCAGTACATTAACATCCGAGACATTTTGATATCAACTGATTGTAGCAAAATAATCTGACAACTCTGTGTACATCAATGCGCTGACTTTTAGCAGGGCTATAAAGGGAATTTCTTTCATATAGAATTGCACATACATGTCGTCCCTATTTTCATTGCACTCCTGACGGCAACTAATAAAATATTATTTGGTAAGTGCTTCAATTCTTCTATAACTTGATTTAAGATTGAAGTGGTTTAATGAAAGCAGTGAATAACATGCGATATAATAACAACCGTAAGTGTTCCGTAACATGAATGGAAATGATTAGATAACAACCAGGGGAATGATTAAAGTTTGGGTTTATTTCTTAAGATAACAATTACGTTAAGGACTTACATATTATTGCTTGGCAAGTTTAGGAAATAATTTTAAATTGTACATTTAAAATCGTAATGGGCATTTCATTATAAAGTTGGCCTAAAGATTTCAATTAAGGAAAGGTACAATGAAACCTCGTTTCAACAACTGACCGTGAAATTTTGATGCTAAATTTGTTTATTTATTTTATTTATTCATGTCAATATATTAGGCTAAGCCTTTACAGATCCATTCTTACAACTATGTACTTAATTCTTACATTAATTCTTACTTCTCGTCACAACTTCATATAAACCATAATTGTAAATATCTACGAAAATGTTCATAAAAAAAGTTTCTCTCCTCAAATTCCTCGTAGAGAAGGAAAAGTTATTAGTTGCAGAAGCTCTGGAGAGTCAGTTTTACTGGCAATAATATCCTTGATAAGGTGATATATAGGGTGATTTTTTAAGATTTAAGTTTTTCAGGTTGGCAGCACTGGTTGGTAATGGCGTCCAAACATCATCTGTCTAAGTGGAAAGTGTACAGTATACTCTGCCATTTCATCATGGAAAGACTAACAAATGAACAACGATTGGAAATCGTTGAAATTTATTATCAAAATTCATGCTCTCTGACAAATGTGCATCGTTTGATATGACCATTTTATGGTTATCATAATCGTTCTGCTGAATCAACAATTCGTGCTGTTATCTCCAAATTTCGTACCAAATTTACTTTATTGGACATAAAACCATCAACTCGCATGCGTGGAGTGCGTACCGAAGAAAATATTGCAGCCGTAGCGACCAGTGTTAAAGACAATCGTGCAATGTTAATTGGTCGCCGTTCTCAGCGATTGGGCATGTGTTA
Source organism: Philornis downsi (assembly GCA_019455685.1). Lineage (NCBI taxonomy): Eukaryota > Metazoa > Arthropoda > Insecta > Diptera > Muscidae > Philornis > Philornis downsi. Next base: position 1,886,776 of record JAHXMU010000022.1, read on the forward strand.
CTCAACCACAAGGAATTTTCTTTTGCCCCAATTGACTGAGTTGATCTTGGTTGACATGTGGTTTCATCAGGACGGTGCAACATGCCACACTGCTCGTGAAACAATGGATATGTTGAGGGATGAATTTGGTGAGCAGCTTATCTCTTGATTTGGTCCTGTGAGTTGGCCCCCAAGATCTTGCGATTTAACGCCTCTTGATTATTTCTTGTGGCCGAAACCAAATGCTATTGAAGCCTTACTGGATAACATAACACGCGCTATTCGTGGAATACAGGCTGAAATGGTCGAAAAAGTGACGAAAAATTGGACCTTCCGAATGGACATTTTGGGACGGAGCAGCGGACAACATTTACATGAAATTATCTTTAAAAAATAAAATGGCAAAGACGATTTTATCGATTCCAGTAAAAAAATTTGATATATGATGCAATTTTGGGTGTTTTATTCGAAAAACTACGATTAAGAAATCACCCTATATTATGTTCTACTCTTCGCTGCATCAGAGTATTCAAATTGAGTAACTGACATCGAATTGTGTATTCGGGCATGTTAAACCAATCATATAAATTTCGTAAGGCAAACTTTGTAAATCTTCTTGAACTCTTTCAATTCGGCATTTATGTAATATATTATATCCTTAATGTGAATGGGTCTTTAAAATCTCTAGCATTTTGTTTCAAGGAACCTGGTTTGGAATTTACTTTGCTTACAATTTTGCCATTAAACAATACTACGAATTATCGCAAGGAACATTTTCTTAGGTGGCAACGCCAGCCTTTTTTTTTTTTTGTTACTTTCTAACACTGAAATAGCAATATTTCGCTTTTTTACTTCATAATACATTCGACAATGCGTATGTAAACTTGTACTTGTACTACTAGTACTACAAAAGGACGCAATTTTATGATTTTACGAATACACTATCGAACATATTATGAAGTAAAAAGATTTCTTCAGCCAATTTCAGTGTTGTAAACCAACACAAAAAAACTGTGCAATGACACCAAATTTTTCATGAGGAAAAAATGTTTTGTGGACTTTTTTCCCCGCAAAAAAGAATGTAGTACTTAAATAAAAGTAAAATTTTTACTCGCGGGTATCTTTTGCGAGTGTTTAATGTTGAATTAATTTCCACTGAAATTAACGGATTTAGAAAAAAACAACAGGGCTCATAAATTAGCTTATCATTATCGCATCATGCGAAAATAAATCGGACGTCTTCTTATTGTTCTCCACAGTCAATTCCACGAAATGAATTAACGCTTTATTTTGCATTGCCGCAATTTTTCTCCGAATAAGATGCTAAGACAAACTTTTCATTTCATTCATAAATTTTATGTTAAGAAATTTTTAAAGGTTTCTAAATATTTGAAAGATGCTTATCGCGAAAACACATTGTTTCAAAGAACACACATCACACTTGCTGTACTCGTACGTAAACTTGGCCCACAAATACTTGCATGAACAACAGCGCGAAACCAGTAAATTTTGGGACCACTAACATGCTGAACCAGACAACACACACCAAGGCCCCGGGTCGCTAAATTTGACGGCCATACACACAAATATGTTGAACAACTGTAATACCAGCAGCTCAGCAATATCAGCAACTTCAATTGTGGCAAACGTGAACAACATCAGCAGTACACAAAAAGAACACAAAAGAGGGAGCAAAGTAGGAATCGTCTGAAAACGCAGAACAATAAACAATCCCTCACACAAACACATGATATGGCCCTTTTGAGTCAATTGAGAATCCCGCCAAGATGGAAACCCAAAGTCATTCAAAAGTGTTAAGGCATGAAACGTCTTTGATGCGCGTAAATATGAAAGCATGGCATGTCAAGGCATAAGGATGGTAGAGGGAACAATTGGCAACCACAGCGATGACAATAAAAAGAAACTCAAAGTTGCTGGATGTGAAGTCCACAACTAATGGCAGTCAGTCCTCTTGCGTACCGCCACAATGGTCTCTCTGTAAACGGAAACTGAGATTATTTATTTATATTTTTAACACTCGGAAATGTGTGAGCGTTTTTTAAGACGCTCTGGAACGACAACAATGAAATCGAAACAACAGGGGTTGTGTGAAAAGTTGGTTAAGGTAAAGCGAATGTAAAAGAATGTTAAGAAGAATGTGAAATGTAATTTGAATAACAGCAACTGGAATTAAACCAGTAAACCAGAAATTTCAGTCAAGGGAACTGGTATTGCATCGCTGCAGAAGTTTAAGCTGAGTCCCAAGAAATCCTTAAGAGGCTTTGTTACTTGATCGATGTTGGTGAAAATTTGCCTGATGGTACAAAGCAATGTAATGAACCAAAGCTAAGATGCTGTCGTCTTCGAATTAAGAGTTGCAGAAAATAAATTGAATTTCGAAAAAATCGATACCAGAAAGGACATAACAATGTGGCCCATTTTCATTCTCAGACACAGTCTTACCGAAACCTTAATGTCCATTTTCTACATTCGTCGTTTCAAGTGTTACAGAGTAAAATCTGAATTTGGAAAATCGGTTACCTTACAGGGGAGGCGCGACAATGAGGTCCATTTTCGTTCTCAAGGAATACTATTATAGTAAAACCTTTGCGTGCACCAAATATATCCAAAAAAGATCGTCATATTTGACTTATTATTAGCATACATTTTTTCACGTTTCCCCCCCATGAAAGAGGAAGAATAGAGAAGATTACTGTTTCAAAAAATTACCGGGAATTGGTCATTAAAATACAAAATAGTTATAATTTCTTCAAATTTATTGTATCGTCCCCAAAACAGTGGCCTTTTCGAAATACTTAGCACAATTATGGGAACGAATAATCCCATCAACAAAATATTTTTCAAATATGTTTTCTGGACGACACTTCAGCTGTCTCAGGGAATTTTTGTTTATATTCTTATATATACTGAAAATGCATGCCTCGAAGTTGTAATAATATTTGCTAAGTTTTTGGCCAGAAATTTGTTCGCAATGTTAGTCTTGTGAGAATGTGCGTTATATCCAAATAATCCTGTAAAATGCTAGGAATTGATGCGTGAGACACAGAAGCTTCAGTGACTATTTCCTCACCACATTTCGATCCCTTTCGAATTCACTATATCGCCATAAGACTTTCGTAATATTTTTCCCGTTTGCAATAAAAAAAATGAGACAAAATCTTTGTTCGATATTCATGTCCATTGTAAAGCACGAAAAACATACGTGATATGAACTGACATGTTCCGCATCAGTATAGAGAACAATTGAGCCAAGTTGACATACATATACTTTCACCCAACGCCCTTTCGTGTTGGTACAAAAGTGAGAAAGGCGACATGAGATTACGTGAAATCCCTAGGTTCTGATCCAAAAATACTCTGAATTGAAGCGCAATGAAAAAAAAGTAAACAAATCGATAACCTTTGACAATCCTTTGTTTAGAAATTATAAATCCACCAATGTTTGCATATATTTCAAAACTGCCAGTCTGGCAAGGCTGTCAGCTGTTAAATACCTCACATCTGAAGTGTTATTTATTTAGTGAAAAGTTTGCCATTTACGAATATGGGTCGTTTAACAACCGAAGAACGAGTAAAAATTGTTAAGACTTATTACAAAAGCGGTGACTCTGTGCTGGGAATTTGCAAGAATGAAGAGAAATTTGAAGAGACTGGAAGCGTTACAGATGTGGTTACATCTGTGCAGCATCGCAATTTATGTACTGCCGAAAATATCGCTTCTGTTAGTGAAAGTGTGGCAGATAATACGAATTTGTAGATTTCACGGCGTTCTCAGCAATTGGGCCTATCTTAAGGCTAATTATGGCGTATTTTGCATTTTGACTTGCACCTCCACCTATATAGAGTCCAACTTATACAGTAATTAAAGCCGGCTCACCAATTACAACGCCGCAGATATCCTGTTTGGGCGCTACAGGAAAAGGTTTTCAAAATGTTCTTCAGCGATGAATCTCATTGCTCACTCTGTGGTTACGTCAGCAAGCAAAATTATTGCATATTGAGCTCGCAGAACCCAGAAGTGATTGTGTGAAAGGCATTGCTTCCAGAAAAAGTGACTGTTTGGTGCGCATTATAGTCTGGAGGACGTATTTTTTCAAAAACTACCTCAAAAGGAACCACTGCTGCATTTCGTACATAATGGCAAGGTCCAAGCACTATAATAAAATATAAGTTTCATAAAAATCATAGCTTTATGTGTGTTTTATTTAACTTTACTTGAAAACGAAAAAGTGGATAACCCACTACTTCCTTTCCAACCTTAATTTGCACAGTACCTTGCTATAAATCTCTTCATATGATTTCTTAGCACGCCAAACAAAGAAAGACGCGTTTGCCGAAGTGACGACAAGAGAGTGATGTTGTCGCATCGCTTTCAAGCTACTTAAGACAACAAATGTCAACAATATCAACGACAGCCACAACTTTTACTTATTCCTGTAAGAACTTTAAGATGAATGAGCTCAACACGAAAAAGAAGAATTACACACAAAAAATCATAAAATATATAACGGAAGCGAAAAAGGCGTCTGTCTTATAGCTTTCAAATCCGCATAGATGGCATACAATATGGTTTAGCTCCATGCAGCAACATCAACAAAACACTTTGTACAACAATTTCACAAAAGCAACACTATCCCCGCCAGCAACAACCACATGCAACATCTATCTGCCGAACCGACCCTCAAACCGGCAAAAAAAAAAAAAAAATAAATAAAAAAATAAAAGGAAACAAAACGGGAGAGCCAACAATTTCCAGTAGCGCCACCATAAAGTGCCTCCTCCGCCACCGCAGAGTCGAAATGACGCAAACAAGTAAACGAACACTTGTGTTGTGTCCTCCACTTTTTCTAGTTGACACGTCATCAACTTTTACCATTTCTTGGTCTTCACGTTGGTTGAAGGTGATAGTGATGGTTGCTGCTTTCGTTGGTGTTATTTGTCCATTTCTGCTAGCTCTGGGCTTTGGTCCCTTTTTGTTTGCAACCATTTCATCCAGCAATGCTGGTACAGGGTTTAATGGAATATGTACCAAACTGGTACTTATTTGGACAAAACTATTATTAACCATGTTAACATGTTGTAATAAAGGTTGGGTGTTAGCGTTAGCCAATTCAAATTCCTTCATCCGATACAGTGAAGGTTTATATCATTTGATACGGCAAAAACTTAACACCCTAAGAGAAGCTTTTACACCACCAAGTACCAAATATCTTTCAACCAAATGTGTTTCAGAATTGTTCAAGTCGATAGAGCGATGCTCGTCTGCCTGGCTGGTAGGAAAGTAAACTACCGTACATCTTTATGGAACTTTTTAAAACTTGGCATAGTCTAATATTTTTCCAGATCGTAGCCGAAGATTGCAAAAAGATCTATATTGGACCAACTTTCTGGTGACTGACATTCAAATTGACCGATATTCCTTAACTAAAACGTTCCCCCATAACTGCTAATTCGTTGATAGCTGCAAACAATACTTGTGCCCATTGTATTACTATGTAATGCTTAGTCAAGTTAATCTTAGTTAAGAAAATCGACCATTTAGTCACATCTCTTCTGGTACCTAGATTCAACAGAAATAAATTTAGTTTTAGATGTTTTAAACATTTATAGAGATTTCAGTCAGCTTTGGGCCACTTCACTTAAATTTGGCGCTTTTACTTCTTCTAAAAATGAAAATGGATGGCATCGGCTAACTTATTCTGCTACCTCCCATATAAATAACCGATTGTATCCACATATTCTTAGGTTCACATTATTTTCCAGTTGCACAAAATACAAGTAAATTTAGTAAGCAAAGCGTTTCTCGAAGTAGGATCTGAGAAAGCCAATCGACTACATGGTCAGGCCACTGCTAGCACCACCCATACTAATTGGTTGATTTTCCAGAATTTAAATTGAATTAACCGATAATTCGCTAAAATATTTGAAAAAAATTTACCAACTTGTAACGACTTCTGTTACTTCTTCTACATATGAAGGATTTAACATATTAGGTGCGCTGAATTCCCACTCTTTGCCAATAGATGGCGCCAGCTGTAAATGCTAGTCAATTCTGATATAACCGAAACGTCTTGAACCAAGCTTAGACTTATGGTAAACACACCGCCTCGACACATTAGTGATTTTCTTTCGACGTTATATTCTTTTGGCTGTGTGAATATGTATGATATGTATGATTTTGTGCCAAATAATCGTCATATACGGGAAGTATTAATTTTTTTCTTTCAATCGAAGCAAACGGCGGCTGAAGCTCATCGAAATCGTTTACGGAAATGCTGCTTTAAGTGAAACAACATGTCGAGATTGGTTTCCTGGCTTTAAAGACGGTGATGTTGATGTTGTTCGCGTGAAGGAAGACGAAAACTCATCGAAGACACAGAATTGACTGCATTGCTTGATGCGGATCCATGCCAAGTGCAGATAAAGCTTGCTTTAGTACTAGAAGTTACCCGACAAGCCATTTCCAAGCGATTTCAAAAGCAAGGAACTTGGATTCCTTTTGAGTTGAAGCCAAGGGACATTGAGCGTCGTTTTTTCGCCTGTGAACAACTCTCTTAGCGACGAAAAAGGAAGAGTTTCCTTCATCGCATTGTAACTGGTGGTGAAACCAGTAATCCAAAGAAAATAAAGTCATGGGGCTACCCTGTCACGCTTCCACGTCATCGCCTCGGTCAAATGTTCACGCAGCGAAGGTTATGCTCTGTATTTATTGGGACCAGATCGGTGTTATTTATTACGAGCTGTTGAAACAAAGCGAAACCATCTCCGGGAATCGGTATCGACTTCAATTAATGCCATTGAGCATTAATTATTAATGCATTATTGGCTTTGTTGTATAAATATTAATTTCGTTTTCTTTCGTGCAGATTATTCAGATTCATATAAATTCGCGATCATGGCCTTTGTGGCATTTTGGGTAGTCAACTAATAAAACTATAAACCTTTGACGACATTAATGAACCTGCAATGCTCTTTTGTATTTACACAAAAGTGGGCGGAGTGGCAGGCGTGTCTTATCCAAAATCTTACCTCAAAATTAATGCATAATACTGCAATCGAACGGAAAATGCGAATCGCGGAGTATGCGTGCTAAATTAGGTAATTTGTATTGGAGATGCCAGAGATGGCGGTGATATCCGGTCTATTTTTAAAATTTAAATTTTTTAAATTATTTTTTAAATTTTAAAATTTTATCAGATATTACAATTAAAAGGCATTGGCAAAACGTAAGTCAGTGCAGTCTACTCATTAGGGTTTGCCTTCTTAGAACTAAGTTTTATCAAATATCAATGCAATGTAGGGTACTGCGGCCTATTAATGAGAAATTACGAAGGAAATATTGAGTTTCAGAAAATCGGTCAATTTGTATAGGAGGTTCCAGAAGGAGCGTGGCAGTAGACTACGTATTCGTCCTGAGAACATAAATTGGCGAATGATTAACGCTTAAATGAAATGAAATGGAATGAAATGAAATGAAATGAAATGAAATGAAATGAAATGAAATGAAA
>JAHXMU010000022.1:1894293-1924360 GCA_019455685.1 Philornis downsi
ATGAAATGAAATGAAATGAAATGAAATGAAATGAAATGAAATGAAATAAAATGAAATGAGACGAAATGAAATGAAATGAAATGAAATGTGGTTATTCGGGAGAATTCTAAAAAATAGTGATGCTATAGTTTGAAAGTGTCACAATTCTAACCAATTGCTACAATGGTAAAAAGCTTATTAGCAAGTTTTTTTATTGCATCAATCCAACTCTAGAAAATCATCTTTTTTCTGGAATGTTTCTAAAATTGTTATTATTTATTCACTGATTGACAGCAAAATAATGGGCACTTGATAAATAAACAAAGGAACAAAACCAAAAACTTCAGCCGTGCTGTCCCATATGTTCAACTTTGAGCCTGTTTACTTATCAAGCTAAAAAATATAAGTCAATACAAAATGTTTGTCAGCTAAGTTATAACCTTTAAAAAAAGTACTTGCACTAAACATTTTCTCATCTCTCATGCTGTTGGTGGGACTACAAATTGTTTTTTATGGCCGCTAATGTATTATCGGGTACTGATGCGGTTGCTCTTGCCGTTTCTGCTCTTACTGCCACTGGAGACGTTGCAGTTGCTGTGGCTGCTCCTGCTGCTGTTGTTACCGCTATTAGTGGTATGTAGGTGTCTATAATGATGTTGTTTAGTAGTGGCAATAGTTGTTTTGGTGTTACCAACTGTTTGGTGTTTTTAGCGTCTATGTTTCTTTTAGCGGAGGTGATGGCCGGTAAAACAAAACGAAAAAGGCAAAAAATATGATGATGGTGTCTTTGAGTTGCGATTTGAGACGACGAAAATTAAGTTGTTTTTCATTAACACTTTTTAGGTACGATTGCGGAAGGTAAATGGAAAAGCTATTAGACTGCCAAGTTGCTTTTAATCACGAATGGACCCAGAAATGGTACAACGGCTATGTGATAACATGACCAAAAACATTGGGAACTTTGTTTTATGTTAACACTCAAGAAAGTAAATTAGGCGTTACCCACAAATGGCCAAATAGTTAATCGACAAAACGGTCTTAAGGCGCCAATAAATACATTTGAGCAGAATGCTAATATAATGAAGTCCTGCTATAGATTATCCATTTTCAATGACAAAAAGAAATCAATGACAATAAGCATCTCGCCAACACTTTTTGTTTTTATTCTCTTTTATTGTTTTACCCAGCCTGTGATCGTTTTCTAACAAAGTTGCTCATCTTTTCCCGCACAAAAGTGTTGCAAACCTCCAACAAGAACAATTAAACCTTTCCATAACCCTTGATTATAATCTATGCTAATTAAAATCCAATTTCTATAGCTTAGCCATTACTTTCCATCCCGTTCTTTCGTTGTTGTTGTTATCTTTTCCTACAAAAATTTTATTACTGCTATTTCGAGGTGTTAAACAAATTAAAAACAATCTTAAAACACCCACTTAACGCCCTCAAAACATTGAATGCATTCGTAGAGTATCCGCAAAAAACTGTTGAAACCTTTGCCACAAATGTCAGGTTGCCCCCTCTCTCGGCCGATGCCAACCATCTACATATATAAGTCGCCCACTGCCACAACAGAATAAAAAAATCTCACTGCCTTACCAAAACTCATTAACGTAAATAAGAAGAAAAAATTAACAAAAGGAAATGGAACGTAATGTTAACCGACACTCTCTCACACAAATATGCCACAGAGTTTACACACAGAATACTTACAAACCACAGAGGCAAATATGTGGAGTTTTGGCAACGCTATCCTTAGAGTTGATATTATGCGGAGATTATCCTTTCGGCGGAAGGTAGAAAATTTATCCATGTAAGAGCGATAGTAAAAAAGAAATGAAAAAGAATGAAACTGATATAAATTAACCCATTAGAGGAAGGAAGGATGACATGGAAAGATTACATTTAATTGGCACATTTTGTATGTTATGGGAACGCTGCGATAAGAAGCTTGAATCCAAGTTACAATAACAAATATGATAGCAAGTATCAATAATGACGCAGATGTCAAAATCCAATTTTCAGCTTCAGCAATTGCATTTTTAAATATTCAAATTTTCGAATGTAAGGTACAGTAAAAATAAATTCATTATTGTTTTAATATTATGTATCTTAGCGCTGGAATGCGCAAGAAGGCATTCCAAGGGCAGTCCCAAAACTAGACAACCTAGACGACACAAAAAAGTTGGAATTTTGTTTTTCCTATATTTTTCAACATACTCTCCTTTTTTCAGACATATTCAATGGTTTCTATACCCTTTTTATAGCAAGAACTCTCAAACTCCTTAAAATAGCCATCAACCGCAAACTCCACCTCTTCATTGTTGGCTAATCTTTTACCATCTATCCATTTTTTTTCAAGTTTGGAAATAGAAAACAATCCGTGGGAGTTAAATCTGGCAAATAAGGTGTGTGATGAAGCAATTCGAAATTTAATTCATTCATTTTGACCATCGCAATAGTGGATGTGTGAACTGGTGCATTGTCTTGATGAAACAACATGTTCCTTTTTGCCAAATGCGCCTTTTCTCCATAATTTCATCACCTAAACGTTGCAATAAATTGGCATAATATTCGCCGTTGGTGGTTTTTTCTTTGTGAAGATAATCACTAAACATAATCCCATGTGCATTCTACAAAAGAGACGGGATAAACTTGCCTGCAGATGGAACTGTCTTCGCCTTCTTTGGACGCGATTCTTCCATTCCAGTCTACAGATTTTATTGTTCCTTTATCTCAGGTGTGAAATGCTCTCATCCATGTTTATAAATCGAGGCAAAAATTCGACTTTATTACGGTGAAACATCGCCAAACACTCTACTGAAACATCTGCACGAAGCTGTTTTTGATCTATTGAAAGCAAGCGCGGCACCCTTCTTGCGCACAGGTTTTTCATCCTCAAATCTTCGGACAATATACAATGTACAGCACTTTTTGAAATGCCTATAATTTTTTGTGGATTTCCTTAAACGTGTCCGGCGTGGAAACATCAGTTAGAATCGTTAAGTGAGTTGAAGGAGCAGACTCCCCTGGAGTACAATCTAGCTAGGCAGAGAAAAAATTGAATTTGGAAAACCGATTACCTTACACGGGATATACCACAAGTGGCATGACAATGAGGTCCATTTTCATTCGCAGATACTACCATAGAAAAACCTTAGCGTACACCAAACTTATCGAAAGAAGAATTATTAGTATATGTTTTTTTTAACGTTGTCCACACGAAAAAGGAAGTACAATACTTTTTCAAAAAACTACCAGGAATTGGTCAATACAACACAACATATTTATTATTTATTCAAATTTATTGTATCGCCTTCAAAATGTTAAATATGGAGTTGTGAAATTTGAAGGTAATTTTTTCCACCAGACTGCTATGTTTTTCGGCCGGAAAATTTGTTTAAGAGGCAACGCTAATCTTTTGTTTGTTGATTTCCAATACTGATACAAGTCTGCATTGTTTAACAACCGAAGAACGGGTAAAAATAGTTAAAACTTACTACAAAAGTGGCGCATGAGACGTGGGCACTTTTCGTGCATTTCAGGGTGATTATGGTCGTCATAATCGACCTATTGTGGAAGGAATTGGCAAGAAGAAATTTGAGGAGACTGGGAGCGTTGCAGATGTGGTCAGACCTGTGCATCCCCACAATATACCCACTGCCGACGATATCGCTTCTGTTAGCGAAAGTGTGGCGGATATTCCGAATTTGTCGATTCCACAGCGTTATTATTAATTGGATTGGATTAGCATTTGGAGTTGCAGCTCCATTCACATAGAGCTTAACTCACGCAACAATTAAAGCTGGCTGATCATTCACAACGCCGTAGGCATGCTGATAGAGCGCTACAGTTGAGACCAAATGGAAATATTGAATTACATAACGGTAACCAATTGAGAAACGATAGCTGACACATTCCCCAATAACTAATGATGAACGGAATATGTATACTACCCATGACGGCGGGTAATTGCCTACGAATAAAACTCACTACTCATCGGCAATGTACAACTGACATCTACACATCACATACTACCCATAGGAAACCAGTAGTCGCCATGGGTTGCTATCTGCGTCCTTGTGTAGTTACATTTCTCATGAATAACATGCATTTATACACATCACACACAGCCGTGGCTAACTCATGGTTGTAGCACTTTTGTGTGAAAAACCAGAAAAATAGCCGCAACTCAAAAAAGGAGCATCTAATTGAAAAAAGTTCATTTTGTGCTTTTCTAAGGGAACTGGACAAAAAATAAGTCTTTACGTAGACTTAAAAAATAATCAAAAAATACCACTACAATTTCAAGTTATCACTAGTATTTCCAAATGGTATAACTCGAAAATAGAGCATCCAATCTTGAATGTAATACAATTTTTATTTGAAAGTAATAATATTTTAGCTTATAGCAGGCGATGTCCTCCACATAACGTTAAAGGATTTTCGAAAAATCACATAAGGATAAGAAAAATTGCTTAAATTGAAATACGGTCCAATAGCGTTTCAGTGGATGTTTCGCGGACAGCCTCATTATGCAAATTCATACGTCATGTTCGTAAAGTAAAAAAGTAAAAAAATCAATTTTCAACATCGTAAATCCACAAAAACTTTTGCACAATGGGAAATATTGTATTTTATTATGCGGTAAAATGAGTGTTCTTGAAATAAACTATTCTGCCAAAACTCCACATAAATAAATGCAGACAAATTCAAATTATGCTCCGCCAATAATGTCAGGAAAATATGGTAGGCAAATGGAGGAAACTTAAAATTGTTGTAACTATTAAAAACTTACATTTTACTGGAGCCAAATAAAATTCCATTTTGCAATCTTATTTCCAACACCATATTGAGCCTTTTTACACTAAAAGAGGATTTAGGAGGGGATATCGTGCAACCTCTTCAACACACTGTTGGAGATGATTATGAGGAAAGCTGCGACTGGTGCCATCTTTATCAAAAGCCATATGTTTGTTACTCGCATATGCAGTTGACATAGACATTATGGGCAGAAAACTACTAGATGTTACTGCAGCCTTCTCAAGGATCGAGAAGGAAGCAGCGAAAATGGGCCTGGTGGTAAATGAGAGCAAAGCAAAGTTATTTGTTTCAACGAACAAAGAGTCTACTCGTTTGGAACAACTGTGTGAACGTTGACAACCATAATTTTGAAGTGGTGGAAGAATTCATCTACCTCGGTTCCGCTGTAAACAAAACGAATGATATCAGCATGTAGATAAAGAGGAGAGTATCGCTTGCTAACACATGTTAGTATGGGCTAAACAATCGATTCAATAACAAAGCCCTCTCTCGACAAACAAAAATGCGTCTGTACCAGACATTGGTTCTATCCGCCTTGTTATATGGCGCAGAATCCTGGGTTATGGCGCAAGCGGATGAACCAGTACTGGCAGTTTTCGAGAGGAAAATACTCCGTAAAATATATGGACCCATCATCGTTAACGGAGAGTATCGGCGTCGCATGAAGAGCTGTATGAGCTATATGCCGAAATCGTCGTCATCAAACGCATTAATATACAGCGATTGCGTTGACTGTGTCATGTTGTGCGGATGGACCCAAATGTTGCGGCACGGAAAGTTTTCAACAACAAACTCGATGGCCGGCGCAGAAGAAGGCAACCAAAACTCCATTGGGAGGGCCGCACTTTTGAAATACTATCGAAACTTCGTGCGACGTTTTGGAGGGGAAGCGTAGAAGATCGAAGCGCTTGGAATTATTTTCTACGGGCGGCGTATAATAGATAAGTATGCATATTCCAGTCGGCACCTGAGAAAAAGAAGGAAATTGGAAACAAGTTTGATGATTTGTAACAGAAAAATATGCAATATAACGTATATAGGATGGCTGATGACTGGTGCTACGAAGTTGTTATGATAAAAAAATTTAATTTTTCCGGAGCAAAAGGGCCAATTTCAATTTGGAATGGTTGTCACTCTGACAGCCCTATTACATCTAATTGCCGGCAAGAATTGACAAATAATCTGAATCTTGAGTTTCGTAATATAGCAACATTTGTTAGTCACTCTCCACTAAAGATATTTTACAATAAATCAAGACTTTAAGAATATAGCGATATTTATTCAATTACAGAAAGATATTTCACCAATATTTCCTTTTCATATGACCCTATAACCTCTTGTAAAAAAGTGTCTAAATGTCCAACTAATCTATCCAAAATTGAGTGAAAAAAATATATTAATGGGTTAATTTTTCATAAACATCCTAAAACGGAAGGAAGACCCTATAAACACATTATCCTTAAATGAGTGCGATAGAAACAAAAAAGCTGACACCACGACTCTATACAACATGTTAATTACCTTCTGCTTGTACTTTCACTAGCAATACTACTTTTGTGCATTCCAGGACAGACAAGGCGCTCGCCGTTATCAAAAAAGAAAAAAAAAGGCCAGAACAAAAAACGAACAAAGTAAGGAATCAAGAGACGACCTCATGTGAGTAAACCACCAGAAAAAACAAGGATAATTGTAACCCCTACATCCAAAAATTAAAATCAAAACCTTAACGAAAAAACTGATGTTATTTAAAGCAATTAAAATTATTATTACAATGTCAACACTTTGGAAATCTAGCAAAAAATGGACGAAAGGATTTGTTATTTTCGGCTGAAAAGGAGAAAAATTAAAAAAAAAGTCAAAGCGAAGCTAACCTTTTCACCGATTATGTGCTACCACAAGGATGTACAAAAAATTACTGGCAACTGGACTAGCAGCAATAACAAAAAGGGATTTATTTAAACTCAAAAGAGTTAGCAAAAGAAATATAAAAGTCGGTATTAAATAGACGCAAATGTAAAAAGAGCTTTATGCTTTTTCACACTCATGGAGTTGTCAACCACTTTGGCAAAAGGGCAGAGAAGATTGTAGTACGCCTTTGGCTTTTAAACAATTTTGCTTCACGTTTCTTGTTATACTCGTTTACATTTGCTCAAGGAGCAATTCTAATGTGAGGTATTGGTCTGTTTCGCTCCCTTAATGGGGTTGTTTTTTTTATTTCTGTGGCACATTAACCGGCGCTAAGAAATTCTAGTAGCCGCATTTGCCAACGATTTCTTGGCGTTCGTTTGGTATACAAAAATCTAGTCTAAGGGTTGATGTTGCAGTTCTCGTTTGTGGGTCAAAAAGCGTCGTGTCTGGTTTAAAGATAGAAAACGTAAAGTTTGTGTTCGTATAATATATAAATTTATTTTTATATACATATATAGTTATAAGTATTAAGTATATACATATTTCATGTTTTTGTTTTGTTTTGACGGGTATTACATTTTTACTGGGAGTATGATTTATTTTTCTTTCTGCTGGAACTACATGCCGCTTTCTTGGTGTTGACAAGGGTTTTGTCAAGAGGATTGGAAAGCGGTTTCAGATTTATGTTTTGGCGATCAATTTACTTTAGACATTTTCAGGAGTGGGAAATACATTTTCCAAAAATTCTGGTTCAAAAAAGGCCGGCTTAGCTTCTCGTAATTCACAATAGAATTTCGGTGCTTAATAGGGGCGGCATAACATTTTGTATCATCTGAAAAGTGTCTTTGTGAGAAAAATTAAAAACCGGGTTAATTGCCTTAATCCAATGTTGGATGAAAAATATGCGGAGTATCAGAAAGCACATGGTAAATGGTTCGATTTTTTCACATTTTATCGACTATTTCAATTAAACGCAAAAAACATGAGAAAATTAAATTGCGCTGAATCGATTAATTCGTATGAGAGGTTCCCAGATATTCATGGTACTCCAGCCGATTTTTTCGTTCCCAGAACTAAATTTATGAAAAGCTTGACATATGCCAAATTCGGCTGAAATCCAGATATATTGAGTTGATATACACGAAGCTGAGAATATGTGGGTTAAATCGATCATTTGTTTGGGAGGACCAGAAAATGCGCCGTGATTTAGTCGATTTTACTCAGATTTTACCAGACACTATAAAGAAATACAATGAACAAAATTTTAACTTGCTGCGGTCAACGAATTAGAATTTAAAGGGAAAAATTTAATTTGTGGCACCTTCCATATAAATTGGACAATTTTTCCCAAGGGCCAGACAATACTCTCCATTTTTATCCTCAAACGCTACCCAAGCAAACGGAATTTATTTTAACTATATAAAAGATACGAACCTAAGAATATGGGGGTTACCAGAAGGAGCACAGTTAAGGGATAAATTACCTAAATTTGACTAAAAATTACGGGGCAAAATAATGGACAAAAATTTAGAGAGTTTCCGTTTATGTATCGGAGGTACAGGGTCAAAATTTAATTTAAAAGAATCGGTCAATTTGTGCCGGAGACATCAGAAGGAGCGTGAAAATGCACTTTTTTTCTTGAACACTACCATGACCAACTTATAGCCTGTTCTAATTTTAATGTTCCGGTTAAGATTTACATGAATAAAATTCAGTTTCAGAAAATCAGAGTGGAGTGGTGATACAGCCTATTTACAATCCCCGAACAAGGTTTTAAAAATCTTAAAATCTTGAAAGTCTTAAAAATCATAAAAATCATAAAAATCATAAAAATCTTAAAAATCATATAAATCTTAAAAATCTAAAAATCTTAAAAATCTTAAAAATCTTAAAAATCTTAAAAATCTTAAAAATCTTAAAAATCTAAGAAATCTTAAAATTTTGAAAATCTTAAAAATCTTAGAAATCTTAAAATCTTAAAATTCTTAAAAATTTTGAAAATCTTAAAAATCTTAAAAATCTTAGATATCTTAAAAATCGTAAAAATCTTTAAAATCTCAAAAATTTTCAATATCATACAAACCTGAAACATCTTAGCAATTTTCAAAATCATAAAATCCTAAAAATCGTAAAAATTTTAAAAACCTTAAAAACTTTAAAAATGTTAAAAATTTAAATACTTTAAGAGTTTTGAAAATCTTAAAAATCTTTAAATCTTAATAATCTTTAAAAACTTAAAATTTTTAAAAACTTTAAATATCTGAAAAGTCTGAAAAATGTTGAAAACCTTACAAATAATAAAAATGTCAAAGATCTTAACAATCTTAAAAATCATGAAAATCCTTATAAAATTCTTAAAAGTCTTAAATATCTTAAAAATCTTAAAAAACTTAAAAGTTTTAAAAAATCTTAAAAATTTCAAAAATCTTAGAAACCTTTAAAATTGTACAAATCTTAAGGTCTTAAAAATTTTAAAAATCTTAAAAATCTCAAAAATCAAGAATTCTTAAAAAAAACTTAAAAATCTTAAGTTTTAAAATCTTTGACATCTCAAAAAATCGTAAAAATTTTAAAAATCTCAAAAATCTTCAATATCTTAAAAATTTTAAAAATCTTAAAAATCGCGAAAAACGTAAAAATCTTAAAAATCTTAAAAACTACAAAAATTTTACAAATCTTACAAATCTTAAAAATCTCACAAATCTTAAAATCGTAATAAATTTAAAAATCTTAGAAATCTACAAAATCTTAAATCTTAAAAATCGTAAAAAACTTAACAATCTTTAAAAACCTCAAAAATCATAAAAATCTTAAGTCTTAAAATACATAAAAATCTTAAAAATCTTTGACATCTCAAAAAAAAAGTAAAAATTTTAAAAATCTTCAATATCTTGAAAATTTTGAAAGTCATAAAAGTCGTGAAAAACGTAAAAATCGTAAAAACTACAAAAATCTTACAAATCTTAACAATTTTACAAATCTTACAAATCTTAAAAATTTCGCAAATCTTAAAATCGTAATTAACTTAAAAATCTTAGAAATCTATAAAATCTTAAATATTAAAAGTCGTAAAAAACTTAAAAATCTTTAAAAACCTTAAAAATCATATAAATCTTAAGTCATTATCTTACATAATACATAAAAATCTTAAAAATCTTTGACATCTCAAAAAAAAAATAGTAAAAAAATCGTGAAAAACGTAAAAATCTTAAAAATCTTAAAAACTACAAAAATTTTACATATCTTAACAATTTTACAAATCTTAAAAATCTCACAAATCTTAAAATCGTAATAAACTAAAAAATCTTAGAAATCATCAAAATCTTAAATCATAAAAATCGTAAAAAACTTAAAAATCTTTAAAAACCTTAAAAATCGTAAAAATCTTAAAAATTTTAGAAATCTTAAAATTCTCTAGAAATCTTAAAAATCGCAAAAATCTTCAATATCTTCAATATCAATTGGAACAAATGCGTATAAAACACTTGAAGAAATCGCTTAAAATTTTGGGTATTGTCGATTTTTGACTGGGTTAAATATTTCACTTACTATGACTCTCTAGAAAAGTTCCGACTAAGAATTAAATACATCTCCTTCCCCCAACTGCCAATTTAAAGGTTAAGGATGTTCCCAATATTTAATTTGACAAAACACTCATAAATTCTACAGCTTGTTGCACTCAACCCGTTAGTCAAATAGACTAACAACTATTTATGTCCGGTTTTGCAATTTGAACAGATTTTCGTTTCAAGAAACTTTTATTTACTTTGGGCAAGAAAGCTAGAAAGTGCGAAATAAAGTGCAGAAATAGTAAAGTAAAATATATTTAATGAAAATTTTGGGCAGTTAATGAAAACTTTAATAGAACCCCGTTACTCATATTTTTGTTCATGTATCGTGTTTAACATTATATGAAGTAGGCTTTTAATCTTTTAATTTTTTTCTCGTATATACGATGACTCCACAATTCATCGACAACATGTTGCCATATGTTGCTTGCCATGCCATGTTTTATTTGGTGCTGCTGGTGTTATCGTGTTGTTGTCTGTTTGTCCGTCCCCATGATCGTTTGATGTAATGCCTCAAAAATAATCCATAAATTGCCATAATTTCTTTTTCGGTCTGTTAGCAAAAGGTGCAGTTTGTTGCTCCCTCTCCGCCTCTCTGTGTCTGGGGATAATTATAATATGCAATTTTTAAGTAGCTTTGTGGCAAGCTAATTATATGAGCGCCAAACAATATTTCTACTCGAGAACAAGATATTTAATAATGCTAAGACGAGGGCAAGCAGCGGCAACAGGCAACAATAGCGCTAGCACCAGCAACAATTTACCACATTTTTTTAATGGTCTCGATTTTAATTGCAACATCAAACAAACAAGACTGTAATAAAAAACAATCTGCAGTTTTTCTCGTCTCTTGAAATCAAACGAAAATTGAAGCAATTAAAGCAGAAATATAAATATTTAATTATCTTTAAAAACTATATACTCGTATGCGTTCTCATATGTGCGCAGTATATGTAAAGAAATTGAGTCGAATATAATCCAGTGCAAAATTTGCACAGAGATGGGCCACTAGAGTATTTAGGATTCATAATGTAATGTTATAATGATTTGTAGGTCAGAAGGTTTGGTAATAACAAGGAGAAGTTGAAAGGATAACATGGAATGTTGGATTTGGTCGAAGGAATTACACATGATGTATGAGCGCTAAACATGTAATTTGTTTGAACTTAATTTTCGGACAATGTAATTTTCGACAACACATGTTTTACTCGAAAAGGTCGATTGTACCATTTACACTATTTTGAACTATATATTATTATGCGTATAACGATAAGACGTTATGAAAATGTAAATTAAAGCAGTTAATTTTTAGCTACTCTGGTTTTAAAACTACAAAGTTTTTAAATTTTAGCTTTGCTTTAACTACTTTAAACATTCGCCTTTATAATAATTTGTCATAATACGTGCACATATCTCCCTACCCAGACAAACATTTTATAAACTTTTTTTCCGCGAAGGCAGCCTAAGTAAGAAAATTATGACGCCGAAACAAATCGAAGTCAGTATGTAAATATCGCTGCTTAAGAGCATCAAATCGACAGAACCGGACTGCTTGGCAGCAGAGCTGTTCGAAACCTGTGCACACGGCTTGTCCTCCTATAACGATTGGACAAAAGAAAACTCCTAAATTTGGGTTTAGTTTTAATTATTTTAAATCTTTGCTTTCATAGTAATTTGAAGACAAAAATTTTATAAACTTTTTTTCCGTGAAGGCAGTCTAAGTAAGAAAATTATGACGCCGAAATAAATCGATGTCAGAAAGTATATGTAAATATCACTGCTTAAGAGCATCAAATCAGCGGATGCGGACTGCTTGCCAGCAGAAGTATTCGAAACCTGTACAAACCTAAAATTTCCCATAAAACTACCGATATAACCCATATATTTTTAGTTTTTAGTTTAGTTTAGGAATTTAACACGCCTCTTCTATTACTTCGCCCACTTTTGCATCAATGCAAAACTACTTTGGTGAAAGTATTTGTAAGTCAGTTCCCTGACACAAATTTCTGTACCGGTTTGCATTTAAAATTCATTGGCACTGAACTCAACGGCCGTCGCAGAAGAGCCTCTAAAATCTACCTCCCATAATCTCCCTCCCATATGGTCTTATTTAGAAAAATTCAACACGATTTAATACACCTATAGTCTTCCCTTTAGAACGAAATTTGGAAGGAACAGAAACATGTATTCTAGTACCTCTCATAACTTTCTTAAAATTATCTATGAAATTAATATAAATTTAATATAAAAACCTAATTAATTATTTAACACTCCCCCTCTAATACCCTGCTAATTTTTGCACCAATGCAAAAAAACTTGAGGTGAAGGCATTTGTAAGTCAATCCAGCTGATTGAAATTTCTATATTGGTTTGAATACAAAATTCATCTGCAATGAACCCAAAAACTCTTTTGAAAGTACCATGAGATACTACTAAAAATTGTTGCAACGAATTGAAGATGAAATGCAGAAGGTCGAGGTGTTTGGAACTGTCTTCTTAGTAAGGCGCATGTTCATCAGTAGCTTATATTCTTACAGTATTCACACTTTTCCTAAACAGGTCTATAATTGTGCGTAGAGCAAGATATAATGATATTTAAAAATGTACCATCGTCCTAAGGGCCCCGAAATGTAAACACCAACCGCACTCTATTGATCGACTTGATTTTGATTAAATGCTACATGAACTTAACGCGTTCATTATCTCCACCTGTGTGGAAAATCTGGTCGAAATCGAACCTTTCCTTCGTGTGTCTACCGTATGAAAGGATCTATGGCCACGAAATGTAGTCGCACTACAAAAATCTTTTAGATGATTCGATTTTGACCAAACTTTATACCGTGAATGACCCTATCATTTAATGATTTCAAATCCGCCAGTTTGGCAATGCTGTCAGCTGTTAATACCTGTCAACTGAAGTGTTATTTATTTAGCGAAAGCTTTTACATATATGGATAGTTTAACAACCCAAGAACGCGTAAAAATAGTTAAAACTTACTGTAAAAGTGGTGATTCAAACATGGGTTTTCAATCGAACAACAATTTCTTCAGCGTTGAGGCTTATTTCTCATTCAGTTACGTCAACAAGCAAAATTGTCACATATGAGGACTGCAGAACCCAGAAGTGATTGCCGATTAGCCATTGCATCTGGAAAAAGTGAAAGACTATTTGGTGCACAATATATTTTAGAGGTATCACTAAACCGTATTTTTTTCGAAAATGCTGCTGGAGGAACCTCAAAAGCAATTTTAAAACAAGGCTGTCAGCTGTTAGATACCTGTCATCTATAGTGTTGTTTATTTAGTGAAAGGTTTACCATTTACGAATATTGATCGTTTAACAACCAAAGAACTCGAAAAAATACTACAAAAGGGGTGATTCAGGCGTGGGCACTTTGGGGGGTCATTATGATCATCATAATCGATCTACAATGCAAGTATTTGGCTATATTATATAAAAATTTCAATAGACTGAAAGCGTTACAGATCTGGGCAGGCTTAAGCATCATCGAAAGGTAAGTGCTGCTGAAAATATCCCTTCTGTTAGTGGAAGGGTGGCGGATAATTCGAATTTCAATTCAAAGCGCTGTAAGGCTGTTTAATACCAAACTTTTTTGGCCTGCCATTGAAGATATGCACTGTGATTTAAACAAGACAGTGACATGACCGACATAGCACCACCGACTTTGGATTTATTGCATGAGAAGTTTCACGTTTTAGCGACACACAAATCGCATGATCTTAGTGGCCAGATTATGCGATTTGACGCCGTTAAACTTTAAATAGACTGGAAGCGTTACAGATCTGGGCAGGCTTATGCATCCTCGCCGAAAATATCGCTGCTGTTAGTGGAAGGGTGGCGGATAATTCGAATTTCAATTCAAAGCTCTAAAGCCGCATAATGACCAACTTTTTTGGCCTGCCATTGAAAATTATGAACTGGATGATATGTGATTTCAACAACACAGTGAGACGACTTTGGCTTTATTGCACGAGAAGTTTCCAGAAAGTGGAATTTCACGTTTTAGCGACGCACAAATCGCATAACCTTAATGGCCAGATCATGCGATTTGACGCCGTTAAACTTTTTTTGTAGGGCTACGTCATAGCTCGTGTTTACGCGGATAATCTCCAAACGCTTTAACATTTGAAGACCAACATTCACCAAGTTCTTGCTAAGATACCGTCCGAAATGTGCGAAAAAATGGTGGAAAACTACGTCAAAAGGATCAACTGATGTAACCAATCCATAGGGGGTCATTTAAATGGCATTGTATTTCATACATAATGGCAAGGTCCAGACATTATAATGAAATAAAAATTTAATCCAAATCATAGCTTTACGTGTGTTTTATTTAATTTTATTTTAGAAACCGAAAAATGGATAACTCGATATTTTATTATTACAAAACTGAGCTGCAAATTACATTATATGGAACAAATACCCATTTCCGGCCGCATTTATGAGATACATATATAGCCTGTTTTTTTCAGGAATTATTTGAATGATCGTATTATTTACAATGAGACTGAGCATCACTTGCATTTAAGTCTGCGTACCTCACATTGCCCACTTCTGCCATTCACAACATTATCTCCTTAAATGTTGTTTTGCAATTATTTAGCGCATAATTGCATTTAATAAGGTCTTTGTCTGCCTAATGCATTAAAGATGTTAATCTAAGATCTTTACACGATTTTACGATATTTCTATAGAATAGCCCGCATCCAATAAGTTGCACCAATGCAAACGGAATTTAATCGCTATTAAAAATAATCCATAAAAATGTTAAAATTATATTTTAAGTAGGTGGCGGAGTTGCCATCCGCTGTACGACAGAGGCGATGGTGGCGCAGTGGCAGTAGACGGCGTCATAAAACATTTAATACAAATGTAAATGGTTCATTTCGACCTCCAGTTTGCTGAGAGCCACATTGGGCAACTTTGTGCCGCCACAACGATGGTGTTTTAAATGCATTCTCCAGTGGTCTAAGCAGCTGTAAATAATTTTGTCGTTGTTTGCTTGGCCATTTGCGAGTAATTTCACATAATTACATACACGTTGAGGTTTTTTTTATGAGTCACTTAGTTAATGTACATTTGTAGAAGTTTGCAGAGACCATAGTGGCGCTGTGTGTTTATAAACTTTAGTCGTATGCATTCTGTTGCATTTGACAACATGACGCCGGCGACAAGAGGACATAGAGCAAAATTCGACCAAAAGTTTCTTATTAAAATCTTTTGATTTCCTGTTGGTAAGTCATAAAATCGTTTTTGTTTTCTTTTTTCAAAAATTACATTAATTAATAAATGGGAGTTTTATTACTTACTTAAGTTCACTAAAGAGGGCGACTTTGTTCTTCATACAAATAAGCGATTTAGAAACGTACCTGTGGGCGGAAGGAAATAGAGAAAGTTTAATTTAAATTCTGGGAATAGAAAAACGTAAAAAATGTGGTATATGCATGAAATGTAAGCTATGGAAATAAATGCAAAATTATTAAATTATAAAACAAATCCAAAACTATGCGGTCTAGTCGCATTACCTTCAAAATGGCTGCAAGGTATCGAACAAAACCGTGCATATTTGGTCATTCTAACTATATAAATAAAGCCTCCAATGTCACGCTAAAATTGTTGTCTTCTTTTGAACAAAATATATTGAATTGAATATTGAATATACCGCAAATTCAATATACTTTGTTAAATAGAAGACGACAACTTTAGCGTGGCATTGGAGGCTTTATTTAGTATAGTTAGAATGACCAAATATGCACGGTTTTGTTTGATAGATTGCAGCCATTTTGAAGGTAATGCGACTACACCGTTCTCATAGACATGTTCGTATATATTAGCAACAAAACTAGGACTTTCGATTTTCACAAGCTTTCATTTGCCATAACAGGAACCGGTGGTAACCACAAAGTGTCAGATCTGGATTAGACGGTGAATGCGTAAGAACCTTCATACCAACAGAGCTTCTAACGAATCAATGTCAATGAGAGTGACCTGATGTTGTCCTAATGCATCACAGTTCCTTCAATTCCTAAGCTGAGCTACACGAAACGACATTGGAAATATACGATTTCTTGCGGAATTACGCGAAAGTTTTTCAAACCGCCAAATGATTGCTTACCTCAGTATTGTTTGAGGGCGCGTCAAAGATGGACACCATATTCTACAGTTTTTCTTCGATAAGGGCGGAAATGCGAGCCAGGCGGCTGAAAATTCGAGTAGCGTTTATGGTCCTGATGACGTAACAGCTAATTATGCTCAATTTTGGTTCTGTAGATTCCGTTCCGGAAATTTTTGACATCAAAGAAGCGCATAGCTCTGGAAGGCCAATTGTCGAAAATACCGACAAAATAGTTGAAATCATAAAGTTAGGTTGCCATCTAAATGCTGTTGCAATAGGCCAAATGCTGAACTTTGGACAAAACCTGAATAAAATTAAATACAACAAAGAAGTTCGATGTATGGGGCTAAATGAGTTAGCGCAAAAAAAAAAATCTCATGAACCGAATTTTCATCTGCGAATCGCCGCTGAATCGCAACAAACACAACCCATTTCTGAAGCGGATTTAACCTGGTGCTAAACTTTGTCACTTACGGCAATATCAAGCGAAAAGATTATGATCGAAATGCGGTGCGCCGGTGCAAATGTTGGGCGTTAAATGTTGGCCAAAATTGACGGTCAGAAAGGTTCTGCTGTATCTTTGGTTAGATTGGTATGGAATCATCAACTATAAGCTGTTTCATGTAATAATCATTCAGGCCTGTACTGCCAACAATTGGACCGTCTTAATAAAGCCCTGGTTAGACCAATAGAAGAGTAATTACGTTCCATCATACCAATCGGGTCACACTTATCGATAATGACTCGCCAGAAGGTCGGGCAGTTTAGCATTTGCTTGTCAAGGCGAATGATTTTGCAGGTGGCAAATCAACTCAAGAGCAGCTGTTGCAAATCAACTGCTCCAATTTTTTACTAATAGAGAGGAGGATTTCTATTATATTATAGATGCATAATGCAATTTCCTTCAAAATGCCAACAAGTTATCGAATATAGAAATGTTTACTTGAGCTAAGTCGCCTCATTCTAGCTATGCTAAATGAAGCATTCAATGTCATGCAAAAATAATGTATTTCTACTCGCATTTACATGTTTGTAGCAAAATCTAAAAGTGATCAAATTAGTTCCATATTCTTTTTAGAATGATAGGTCTGTAATTTTCGTTTCAGTTCTACCATTTCAAATAATCTATAATTTGTGGACTTTTATGCGGCCATCTCTTTTTATACTTCATATAAAAATTACTAACAAACATTAAAAAAAGAAATACATTTGGAAAATTGTCACTTCGTGTTAGAAAATTCGTTACGCGTGCGAAATTGCACCAGCCGATAAAAAAAAATGTTTGCCCTTCTATGCGAGGCAAGGGGTAGTTTTTGTTTCATATTCTTCAATGGATTATTAGGGTAGGTATTGATATATTGATTCGCCCACAGTTTTCATGATGCCTGATATCGAAAATCCATTACTCAACTACGAGTCTCTAACAAATAATTCCCTTATTCGGCGTAACGGTAAGTATTGCTTTCCGTTTTATGAAGACTGCGGGATCAATATTTTACAAATGCCAGTTCCATGTGCAACTAATATAGCAGAAAGATTACTAACACAACTTCTTGGTTAATTTTACACTTATAGGGTGGAATACTGAGTTTACCATTTCAATTTTAACTGTTGAAAGCACTCGGAAAAGAACTCGCAACGTAACTTAAAAATCGTAATTTATTAAAGAATGACTTTTCATCCAAAACCAATCGTCCCAATGGAAGAGTCCAGGAGAGGCAAGACCAAAAAAAGCACGCCAAGTTCGAACAAATGTCAAGGTTTTGCTCACTGTTGTCTTCGGTTGCCATGGCGTAGTGCATAAGGAGTTCTTGCCACAAGGTCGTACGATAAATAAGGAGTATTACCTTGAAGTTATGCGCAGTTTGCGTGAAGCAATACGAAAAAACGCCCAGAATTGTGAAAAAAAATGCATGACTTTGGCATCATGATAACGCATCTGCTCACTCATCGTTGCTTGTCAGAGATTATTTGGCCCAAAACAAAACAGTTATCCGTATTCACAAAGATTTGGCTCCCTGCAACTTCTTCTTGTTTCCAAGATTGAAGAGACCCATGAAAGGGCGGCGTTTTGCGGCGATTGAGGAGATAAATATCGAAGAAGAAGCAGCGATTATTCCAAATAAAACTATAAAATTTTGCAATAATTTTCAAGTGTAAACCTAAAATAACCTCACGTATGAACATAGTGCGATATTCAGGTTAAAACTAATATGTTTACGATCATTTTTATCCGGTCAACAAGCTTCCCATAATAGATTTTTAATTGAAATTCTGTTTTCTTAAGTTGAAATTTAGCATTGATGTACGTAAGCATTGAGTACATAAACCTGAAAATCACACCAAATTGAAAAGGATAACGCTATACATATTGTGATTTACAACAACTAAAATCCATAATAGACAGCCTTTGTAGCTTCAAAATTTTCCCGGGGTTGTTAATTTAAACCTGAAGTGTTAAGTTTTAAAAAGTTTAAAAAGGTCAAATGTTAATAGGTATCCTATAAATTATGCCTCTCAAGTCTTTTAACATTTGATCGGCGATTCCATCCAGATAAAGCAAAGTAAGCTTACACATTTCTATCATCCCTCTGCGTTTTTTTTTTTGTTTTGTATTCAAATACTAAATAAATTTCTGATTCTCCACTGAAATTTTGTAAAATTGATAATTGAAATCTAGATGATGAAACAAACCTTTCATTAAGTTTTCCATTCATTGATGTTTTGCCACTTAAAAATGTAAAATATTCAAATTTTGTTGTCCCAAAATGTATTCATTGTCAAAATCTTATGATTCTTTAGGAAATTACAGAGTAGGGGGAGGACAGCGTCACAGCAACCCACGTTATCGCCAGAACTCATAAGATCGCACTCACAACGACATCATCCATTACTGGCTAAGTCACCCCTGCTGTTTTTTTCCTCGAGCGCTGCGACAAAAAAGGAAACGTTTGTGGAAACAGCATATATTTAGGTGTTGAAACCACCCCTCACTTAAGTGCATGGTTAGAGGACAGGGATGTCGCCGCTCGTTTTTTTTTTCTTCTCTTCTGCAATTATACTCCATGCATAGGTAATTAATATAAAAATGAAAAAAAAAAAAAACCGAGCGGGACATTTGAAATCTGTGCGGATGATTACTGCTTCATTGATTACATCTGACAGGGGTCCCCCTTTGCAGCGAAAGCGTGACACTAATTAAAGGGACATGAGTGTTTGGCGACAATATATAAGGAAAGGAATATGGTGAACTCTTAGATGTAAAAGCAAGCAAAGAAACATGACATTTTTTAATGTTGAACGTACATTATGCTCGATGTCAATATGCGTAGCAAACTTAACAAATGTCCTTTTGGAAGTTAGCAACACTGTTGGAAAGAAGCGATATATGAAATTTCCTTAGGAATGGCGAAAGCAAAAATAAAATGTATACTATACATAATTCTGCTCTAATTATACCCATCTTTGCTAAGAGGATAATGAAATTTGAGCAATCCACTCTCGGCGGTGTAAAAATGATGGGAAAACGCAGAAAGCACAAATTTTATACGGCAACAAAGTGTCAATAAACGTACTTTTGTGGAGCTGTTTAAAAAAACGAATACTAAACTGTTATGTATCAAGAACAAAACTCATTAGCATCAGCGATTTAAAATTAGTTCAATCCATTTTGGGTTTTTTGTTAAAAAATATTATGAGCACTGAAACGGTAGCTTTGGTTATGCCAGCAATATATTTATAAACATTTCCATTATGGCTTAATTGCAATTACTTCATGGAATTGACATTTGAAATTTACGAAAAAAGTTTATATGTTTTATTCTTCGATTAATTGCTCGCTTTAGCTTTGTGGAAAGTAATTAGAAAACAATTTTAACTGGTTTTTTGTTACCAGTATGCTTAAAGATGTCTTATACCATGTCATTACATAGAAGTTAAACGCATTTTTGTCAATCATAAAGCATAATGTAAGAAAAACAAATGCTGACTATATGCGCATTATCTGGAAATTGTGTAGAAATTATCTGAACTAATACACAAATTTTGGTCCGGTAAACTTTCACTAAAATCGATTTATCTTGATAGCAAAACTTCCGGCGTAAACCTGAATCGACACACAATAAAAGAAGCAAAACAATAACTCAATGATGTCCTTCGCTTAGAAATTATAGAGGAATCAATAAATAACTGTGTCAAATTTTCCTACTTGTATGGGGCGATCCAAGATATCACAAATTTTCTTCAGATGTTACCAATTACTTTATAACAAAATAAATTTTGACAAATCGATCAAATTATATGGGATTCAGAGTAGGAGTGGCAATGCAATATTTACTCTCAGAGTCAAGTTTATGCAGCACATAACGTTTGCCAATTTTGACTGTACTCAGTACAACTACTTAAATGGTATGGAACTATAAATACAGAATGGTGCACGAATCGTGCTACAACTACAATGGCACTGTCAATGAGGATTATTTAAAGATGTTGAAGCAGTTTTTTTTTTACCCAGAACTGCGCCGAACACGTAACCGTCGCAACAGCATTTGGCTCCAGCAAGATAGACCGGTTATGTCCGTCATAACCTCCACCGAAAATTTCCAAAGAAATTAATATCCAGAAACTCCACTTTCCGCCGGCCCCCTAGGTTATATAACCTGACTGCACTAGACCGCTTTGTATGAAGTTATGTCAAGCAAGAGATGTACAAAATAAAATCAAAAAATTTTAACTGAATTAAAACAATCCATTTAAACAATAGTTGAATCGATCCCGCACTGAATAATTTTGTGATCAGATGTCGCATATGAGTGAATAATCATGGAGGTCATTTACAGTCTGTCATCTTCAAAACCTATTAAAATAAAATTGAATTTTCTATATAAAAAAAAAATTAAATACATCGATTAAAAACAAAGTTATTTGAACTACTTATTGTAGCACAATTGGTGCGCCATCCTGTACATGGGCTAAATTGTTAAGGTACCAGAAGGGACATCGTAATTTGGTTGCTTTTTTCCAAGTTATATCACTCATTGTAAGTCCTTAAAATGAACGAACATCCAAGGACTGGCAGTTTATTAATTAGAAATTACAGAGGACAAAATGAATTTTGCAAAATTTAGTGCAACTGTAAAACAGGCTGCAAATCCAATAATTTATAAACTGAATCGCCCAGGACAGCCTTAATGAACTGGTCATTTATTTTATTATATTTTATTTATATATATTTATAATTATATATGTATAATTATATATATAATTATAAGTAAATTACAATATGCAACAATTCATCTATTAGATTGAATATGTTCAATCATATAAATTAAAATAAAATTAAAAAAAGTAAATTCAAAAATTAAAAATTAAAATAAATTAAAAAAATTAAATATAAAATGTATATAAAATGTATAATGTATATAATGATTTTTAAGAAGGTGTGATTATTAAGGACAAAAAATAAAAATATATGAAAAAATACTAATTTAGAAGTCAGTCGGTGTATAATCTAGAAATATAAGGTAATCGTTATGTAATGAAGGCTGCTCACAATTTAATTGAAAACTAAATTTTACAGGAAAGTCTGAAAGTGTTGCAGAATATGCCATAATTTAAACCATTTTGAAAGGCTTGGTATTGAATTGTAAATTCATGGTACTTTTACTACACTATTATTTTTTTTTTTTTTTTTTGTTGGATTTCAGCCAGAAAAATAAATGGACAAATCTTCAGGTCTCCTCAATTTATTGGCTAGAAGTTGCAGGAGCAAAAATGCATTTCGAAAAATTAGCCAATTTGTACCTTCCACACAAAGGGACCAAAAGGGTATATTCATTATAATCTATTTGCAGTTCCTGCTCTAAAGCTGTGCCAAGTTTCATGCAGTTTTATAAACACCTACCGCAGATACAGTGGCTATCAGCTAGCCAGATAGACGGCCACCGCTTACACGGAATGGAAATGTCATGAAACATATTTAGTCAAAAGATATTCGATATTTCAAATGTTTCCTTTTCCAGGGTTACGTTTTGGCTATCAAATTATAGACAGGGTCGAACACCTCTTATGATACAATAAGAAATGCAAAAAAAAATTGTATTAATTTGTTTGGGAATTTTCATTGGAACTCTGGTTTGGCTATGTATGCAATTGCTACATCTTACTGGAAGCAAATGCTGTTAAAACGGATACCACTTTGGCGCTGTTATGAGTAAAAACAACTCTTTCAATCTCTATAAACAACGTTACCCATTGATCTACCGTCTTGTGTTTGTAGCACGATTCGTGCGCCACCCTGTACCTTCATTGCTCCAGATAAAGGCATATCAATATCTGACAAATACAAAAATTAAACTATAATCGTTCGTAACTGATCACCCTTATAGAACTAAAATTTATGTACTAATGCGTTTCTACATGTGCTTTTATATTATTGACGTTAGTTTAGGAGATATGTCAAATACCTTTTAGACATGAAAAGGTATCAAAATTTTGTAAAATAAAACAAAAATCACAAAAAGAATGGTACACCGAGAATATGAAGAAACTTTTGTCATGCATAATCTACAATGTAAATATCAAATTACTGACCGCACAAAACGATTCGAAATAGAGCCTTTATAGCCACATTATATCTCCAAAACTAGGCCACATTATATCTGCAAAACTAGGGCAAGCAAAATTGGCGATGCCACTAAAATAACAACAACAGACTTAATTGAAATCAGTACATTTGTGTAATTAAAAACGAGTTTTTCCAGAACTTCGTAATGTGAAATATAGAGTATAGTAAAAGGAAATTCATTATTTTACCAAGGGAAGTATTCAACAGTCTGTATCTCGCGTTGTATAATTGCGATCGGGTTAAACTAGCTGATGTTATGAAAACCGGATTTCGTACACAAAAAACTACTTAGACAGTTTTATGATTGTTTGACTGAGTATTGCTGGAGGGCGCGTCAAAGATGTGCACTAGCAAAAAAAAAATATTTTGCAGTTATTATTCGAAAAAGACAAAAACACCAGCCAGGCGTCTGAAAATTTGAATAGTGTTTATGGACCTAATACTCTAGCAGACAATCATGTTTAATGATAATTTTGATGTCTAAAAAGTACCACCTTCTGGAAGGCCGATTATCGATAGAAGAGTGGAAATCGTCAAGACTGACCATCATAAAAGTACTGTTTCAATTGCCTAAGATCTGAATCTTGTACACAAACCATTTGCTTACTACTTAAACGAGGCTGGGAACAAAAAGAAGCTCTATATGGGCGCTGCAGAAGTTAACGAAAACACTTCATAGGCGGAATTTTCATCTGCGAATCGCTGCTGAAATGAAACAAAATCGGGCCAACTCTGAGGCGGATGAAGACTTGTAATGAAGAGTAAGTCGGTTACGACAACATCAAGTGAAAACGGTTCTAGTCGAATTGGGCCGGTGCAAGCCGTGGCCAAGCCAAGAAGTTATAGTTTGTGTGTTTGGTGGAATTGACAGGGAACTACTGCACTACTATGAACTACTCAATTGGACTGTTTGAAGAAAGCAATAGCGTCCAAGCGGGCAATTTTGGCCAATGGAAGACTAATTTTTTCCATCAGTATAACACCAGACGATACAAATCGATAATGACACGCCAGAAGTTGTGGGAGCTTGGTTGGGAGATTCTTATGTATCCACCTTATAGTCCGGACCTGGCACAAAGTGATTACCACCTGCTTCTGTTTATGGTGGAAGATTTTGCTGGTGAAAAATTCGCGTTAAGTAAAGCTTGTGACAGTTGAAAGTACCAAGTTTTTGTTAGTAAGGAGGACGGTTTCTATGACTCTACAGAAAATACTTCCCCATTTCATCAAAAGCAATCATATGCGATTTTGAATTCCTACATTATGCAAACTACATTTTGGAAACCTACTTATTAGTTAGGGTACTCCAATCAATGTCTGTTTCTACATACCTGTACATTACGAGGGCGGTCCCAAAACTAACTTAACCTACCAAAGAAGACGGAAAAACCTACCAAAAATTGTCTACATTCTCAACATAATCTATTTTTAGCTCGATAAAATTTTTCTAGCAACATTTAATAGCTTCTGTACCCGGCTAATAGTAAGATCAGTAAAACTCCTTAAAATAGCCATCAACCGCAGACTCCACCTGTTCAATAGTGGATGTGTTAACTGGAACATTACCATGAAGAAACAACACTTTCTTTTGCGCCAAATGCGGCATTTTCTCCATAATTTCATCACATCAAAATAAATTAGCATAATGTTCGCCTTTGATGGTTTTTCCTTTCTGAAGATAGTCAATGAAAATAATCCCATGGGCATCCCAGAAGATGGACTTAATGACCTTGCCTGCAGATAGAACCGTCTTCGCCTTCTTTGAATACGATTCTACCATTCAAGTCCACTGCTTTGAATGTTAGTTTAATTTAGGTGTGAAGTGGTGGACCATCTCTCATCCATGGTTATAAATCGATGCAAAAATTTAGCTCTATTGCGGTGACACATTGCCAAACACTGTACTAAAACATCTTCACGACGCTATTTTTGCTCTACTGAAAGCAAGCGCGGCACCCATCCTGCGCACAGCTTACTCATCTTCAAATCTTCTGTCCGTACACAGTTTATAGTACTTTTTGAAATGTCTACCATTTCAGCTAGCTCATGCACCTTCAGACCACTATCATCCACTACCAATTTGTGAATTTTTCTTAGCCGTATCTGGGGTGAACACTTCAGTTGGTCGCCCATTACGACGTTCGCCTTGACAACTTGTACGGCCTCGTTTAAATTCTGCTATCCAATATTTTACAGTCATAAGCGAAGGAGGAAACTCCTCCAGTGTAGAATCTAGCTCGGCTTTAATATTAGTTGGACTGAGACCTTTCAAATGGAAATATTGAATTACATAACAGTGACCAATTTTTTTCTGTGTTTACAAATTCACAGAGATCGTTTAATTTTGATGGCTCAAATAAAAATACTAAACAACGTGGCGCATTGAGACTTAAAACATATGTTTTATAAGATACCGTGTAAATGTCAGGTCGGTTAGTTTTGCAACCGCCCTCGTAGGTCAATGTTATCACATAACCTAAAATATCAAATTTATAACAAATGTTACGACAAATGTACAACATTAAGAAGAAGACATAATTTTTTTTGTTTTGTAAATATCAGTCAAATACATTTGGTCTTAAAAAGTCTTAAAAAGGAGAAAAAAAACTAAGTACTAACAACTAACTTTAACCTTATAAAATAACAACATAAAGCATGGCAATATGAGAGAGACCGAGGCAACAAAAGCTAGATAAAGCGAGATAACAATAGAGCTATTGTTCTGTAATTTTCTTACAAATTACCTTTCACACCACATGGGCTCAGACAAAGGTACAATGATTTTGTTTTTCAGTCTATTGTGACTCAATGCCGGAAAAACAACAAACACATATAAAAAACGAAATGTCATGTACAAAAAAAAAAATCTCAAATTCCTCTCCATATCTCACCCTCAACATCACCCTGGGAAGTGAATTGAGGAAACACAACACATTTTTTTTTTTCTCTGCAAAAACCATCCCTCAGCTGAGGGGTAAGTTTTTTACTTCCTCTTACTTACAAAATGCTCATTTTGTATCAGAGGACATAAAAAACGTCTGCACTTG
Organism: Philornis downsi; assembly: GCA_019455685.1. Classification (NCBI taxonomy): domain Eukaryota; kingdom Metazoa; phylum Arthropoda; class Insecta; order Diptera; family Muscidae; genus Philornis; species Philornis downsi. The sequence continues at coordinate 1,920,383 of JAHXMU010000022.1, forward strand.
ATTTTTTCTGTAGTAGGCTGAGGTCTCAAAATGCGAGAACATTACCCTTAAAAGTAGCCCAGAAACCGGGAAACATACGAAGATGCTCTGCCACCCAAATACATACACAAAACTTTTGAGCGGAATGATAAAAAGTTTGCAGAGATGGTAATTTCAGGAGAATGAGATGAGAATTTCCATACAATTATTGTATTTGTATACATGAAATCCCCCAAGGAGTTGCAAATAGCAGGGAAAATTCAGGCGAATCTAACCCACCCCACCACAGAAGCAAAGTGAATGAAAAAGTTTTGAATGGGAAAAGAAATACAACTTCAAACGTTTTTTAATGAAAAAAAAAAATTAATATAAACAATAGGTATGTGAATATGCGATTGAAATGGTACCGGGTAATCGCGATGTGCGAAATGGAATATCATATGAAATAATGAAATCAATTGAAATCAAGAAATCAAGACAGTCAGGCAAATAAATTCATATATAATAAATTTATCAGGTAATAAAATATTCAGATAATATAAAACCTTACGATCAAATCCAGCAGCCAAAAAAATAAATAATAATAATAATAATAATAATAATAATCTAGATATGAAATTAATGCAGAATTTTCTGTTCAGTACGAAGCTGTGGATTATGTAGGTTAAATTAAGCAATTTGTATAGAAAATACCAGAGCGGATGCTATTTCATTCTCAGAACTAGTTTTATCAAGCGCACGACATATTCCAAATTTGACTGAATTTAATATAACATCTTGAAAGATATGGAATTATGGAGTGGATATACAGTGCTTACCATCAATAAAAATTTGTAAATGCGTTTATTTAATATAAATACTTACATATACAATGAACAAAACTAAATTATATTTTTTATTCCCTATTTATTCTATTTTATGATTATATATTTAAATGCTCAAAAAAAAAAAATTAAACATTTCTCAACACTACAATAAAAACAAAATGTAAACTGGTTTTGAGAAACAAAAAGTTAGTGCTCTCTTATTTTGTTTTCCATTTGTACGCAAATAACTGTATTTGAATAAAACAATAACTTTATTAAAAATAATACAGAACAATATTAATATGTTTTAAAGTCAGTTTCATATAATTTTTTAATGGAAAACAACTATTTTTGAAAAATTTAATTAAAATGCCCCCCTAACGTAAAGAGACTACAGAATCGGAACGAAAAACTATCATTAGTTTGCGTGATTCAAAATATTCTATCAGAAAAATAGGAGAAATTGTAAATAGACTCTATTCCACCGTAAAAAAAATTATAGCCAAATATAGTAATCAAAACACTTGCAAACGACCCCAGACTCGGTCGCCCAAACAGTACTTACGGAACATGAAAAACGATACAAAATCCAAAGCTTCCACCTACAAAATTAACAAAAAACGTAAACATAACTTTGGAGAAACATGTATGTGTCAATACCATCTGGAATGTGCTGTATGATGCTGGTTACCATGGTCGTGTGGCTAGAAAGAAACCGTACCTCAGCAAGGTCAATGAGAAAAATGTCTTACATATGCCAAAGAACATCGAAATATCCTATGGAGTTCTGGAATCGACTTATTTTTATGGATGAAAATAAGTTTAACATTTATGGTAACGACGGAAGGTGCACTGTTTGGAGAAAAACCAATGAACAATTAAAAGATGTAAACCTATGACCAACTTTTAAACACAGGGGTGGCTCAGTGCTGGTGAAGCGATGTATGAGTGCTGAAGGTGTTGGTGATTTGTATATAATCAACGGAATATTAGATCACAAGAAATATGTCGACATTTTAAAAAGCCATCTAAAGCCAAGGGTACAAAAAATAGGTCTACCAGCTGATTACATCTCCACCCAGGATAACGACCCAAAACATACGGCAGCCAAGTTACTACTACTAAGTTGGCAATCTCCTGACATAAACCCCATAGAAAATCTATGGGATCATTTGGAGAGACGTATTAGAGAAAAAGAAATACGCAACAAACCCGATCTAATCAATGCTCTACAGGACGAATGGTATAAAATTTCAGCGTAGGTAACTCAAAATGTGGTTAATTTTATTCCACGAAGACTAGAAGCCATAATAAAGAATAACGATTCTCAAACTAAATACTAATGTAAGCTATTACGTGTGTTCTTTATGATTTTTTTAAGACTAATCACAAAAGAACACTCATTTTTTGGAGTACAATATTAGACTTAATTTTTTTCTTTATTGAAATATTTAAGATGTGGAAAATCGCTTTATTTTTTCTTTTTTATAAATTATCATAAAATATATGAAATAAGCAATAAAAAATACTAACTATGTTTTTAAAAAAATGTGTATTTTTGTTAAATAAATAAGTTTAAAAGTTTAAATTGATGCTGAGCACTCAGCTTTTGGAGCAACTGTGTAGGCCAATTTCGTCATTCGGCACTGCAGGTACCGAAAGGGGCGTGGTCACATGATCGCCTTTTCTCCAGTTTTGTTAAAATTTAGAAATCTGTGCAAATTGACAGATTTACGAATTGTATATCTTTCATTATAATTCTTAATTCGTAAGCTAATGTTACATAAACCTCTGTCAATTTTACTGCATTATAGTGCTGAGAAAATTTGAAATATAAGCCGAAAAACACGCTTTCTTCCCCATTGGATATTACCTAATCTAACCCATATAATATTAGAATCATATCTTCTATAAAAGTGCCCTGAATTCGGTATACTCATAGTTTAGCACTCAATAGTAATTTAGGATACTTATCCCTGCATTATAAATGGACTGCAATGCCAGTTGTAGAGCATCAAATACACAAACCAGCCAATTTAACAAAAATCACTTTTAAGCGAAGGTCTTCGGGAAGTTTTAACTTGTTTTTTTTTTTTATTTTATTGATTTTTAACTCAGAGCATTTTTAATAGCCATTTACCATTCCACTTCTGCCCGCCCCTCTCACTTCTGTCAAGAAGGTGGGCGTAGAGTGAAGGTGTACGTAAATCTGTTCATCTGATTAAAATTCTATACAGTGGTTATATATGTTCATAGACTTGAGCTGAAAAAAGTCTAATAAAAATCATAACAAGCAAACTAGTAAAAACCAATAAATTGTTTATCCAATTATGGCAAAATGTGATCAAATCGTTTCATTCGTAAAACAGATAACGAAATCATATTTCCATTTTTAACCTTAGTATTAATTGAAAAGCAAATGATTATATATTTCCCCGAATTCGAATTGTGGAAAATGTCATAATTTTTTTCTGTTACTTGACCCTCTGTGGCACTAGGTTGGCCTTCCGGCTGCTCGTCGGCTGTCAGGCTGGTTCTCAATCCGCCATAATCCTAGCCCAAAACATGATAACGAAAAGAAAACATTCATATAAAGACAACACTGATACTAAAATTAACACTAGCTTGATGTTTTCGGTCCCACACTTGCCCTCCCTGCCGCGGCCCAATTAAGTCTTCGCTATTTACGAGGCGAGGTATATCACGTCGCCTTCGGAAAAATCGTTTTTTCATTATAATGTCATTTTCTACAATTGTGCTCATTATTGAAACCTTAAATATAGGGATAGGCTTCCGAAGTATTACCAACTTCCTGCAACTGTTATAACCAAGCGGCTAATGACAGCGCTCTAATGTTTGCGTAGCACGGTTTGTTTTTTTTACAAGAAAAGTTTCCAACCTCTTTTCTTCACACCAATGGCCATCGTATTGCCCAACCCAATGAAATTTTCCCTATAGTCTATTCTGGAAGTCAAAGAATCAGCTAAAAAATATGAGACGAATAACGAAAAAAATACCATCCAACCACATTCGTGCAGCATGTGAAGCCGGACAGATTTAGTAATATTATCCGCGCTAGATATATTGATTGATATATTTATTTATTTATTTCATTTCATTTCATTATTTTATTTTATTTTATTTATTTTATTTTACTTTATTTTATTTTATTTTATTTTATTTTATTTTATTT
>JAHXMU010000022.1:1932714-1961604 GCA_019455685.1 Philornis downsi
TTTTTTTTTTTTCATTTGACTAATTAAAAATGTTTGAGATCTCCTTGGCACATGTTTTTTTCCTGCGCTTTGTTTTTTGTGTGTTTTTCTTTTAGTATTCACTCAAATATTTTTGTATAGCATTAATTTATGGTAACATTGTGGGCAGATATGGATGAAAAAATAGCAGTAGCGAGATGACTTAACAATCATTCATATGTGATACAAGTCCTTATGATATATTGATGTCTAAAACCTGGCGATGTCTTTAACTATTCAATATATTATGACATGGAAATGTGATGGTTGAATTTATGGCACATGCCCCACTTTGCTCCTTTTTACAAATTGCTCCTAGAAAATAATGAATTGTTTGATATTTCATTGACTTTGGCTGCATCCGTGTCGGCATAGTTTTGAAAGGAATTTCATTCTGCCAACACGCATTAACGGTATCCTCCATTTTGTCTCTTAATCCTTAATTGAACATCTCAATGCCACTATGTTTGACAACCGGTCTTTCTCCTATCAACGTCTGTTTTTGACTCCATTTCCAATCGTCCTTAATTGTATTTATAAAGGAAGAGTAAATAGATTGCTGGAGTAATTTTTTCCCTTTCGTTTTAACAAATTTTTACTAAGCGTATTTTTAATTTTTATTTAAAATTTTAATTATCCTTATCTTAAATGTTAGTTAATGTTATATAATTTGTATATATTTAGTTCCTATAACTGTCGATATTTCCTGGAACCAGAAATATTTCGTACTTATTTCATTGACTTTGACTGCATCCGTGCCGGAATAGTTTTGCAAGAAATTTCATTCAGCGAGCGTGCATTGACTGTATCCTCCATTTTGTTTCTTAATCCTTAATTGAACATTTTAACGTCCAATTGAACATCTTAACGACTGATCACAGCCGCACTGTGACAGCAGTGGGACAACCAATCTGTCTCTTATTAACTTCTGTTTTTGGCAACATTTTTAATCGTCCTTCTTTGCATTTAGAAACTTTAGTTTGGAAATGTGCACTTCTTACATTGTTTTTTGTTGCTGCCTGCATACAAATTTTTTTAAAATAATTGTGACTGTGGAAAAAAATTTTAAAAATTACTTTATAAATTTAAAGATCCAGTTCGAAAATTCATCAAAAACCCAAAAAGCACTGATTAAGTAAAAGAAACTTCACTAACAAAATGTGTTTCAAGGATTCGATGCTTAACCGAGATCAATTCAAACAAATTTCTGGCAGTTTTTTAAAAAAATAGTTTAAAGAAGAGGCGCCTAATTATAAAAACAGATAAACTAAGAATTTATTTCAACTGTATTAATATGGTATGCCATTGTAGTTGTGGGGCACCGCCTCTGCTTCAAATATAGAAAGAATATAAAGGCGTCAAAATAAGATCTTACGAATGATCACAGCCGCTCCCTGGTATATTAAGAATACGAAAATCCACAAAGATTTAAATGTAACATTGGTGAAAACTGAGATCACGAGATACGTGACAGCATACTCGTATTTGTGGAAGCTGGAATATCATTCAAATCCATTAGCCCGCACCATGAAAAAATGGCAGAGAATATGCGAAATTAAGAAGGAGGGATACGATTTTTCTCAGCCGAATACTACAAGAATGAACGCAGATAACAGCAGTAACAGTACAACATAACTTTTGGTCCAGCTGTGGTTGAACTTAACTAATTATTAGTTATTAATTAAGATACGAAAACTTATTGTTAGTTCAATTAATTTTAAAGATACTATAAGTAATGTAATAAGTAATAAGTATGACCAGTATGGAATGAGCTTTCAAATCCAAAAGTATTTATTTTGTATTACCATGAGAAACTTTACACTATAGATTTTATCATTTCCATGATTAAACTATAGAATGCTACATTTCTGCACACAACTGTGCTGTATTAATTATGCATTTTGTTCGTACTACCATTTTTGTACTATATTTTTCCAAATCAGATTTTCATTAAACCCAAAACCTGGAACAAAATAGATGAGAAACATGTTTTAGGTTGAAACCGCCTCTAATTACCTGTGCAACAAAAGTAGTTCCATAAAAAACAGGCGATTTTTGCAAAAGGGCAATAACCTAACCAGCAATGTGGCAAATAAAAAAAAAACTCAACTGTTAGTGCAAAAATCAACTGATCACCCTCCGTTGTACAGAAAAGTTTAGACTTTCACTCTGTTCAGCCACACCAAAACATTCTCTCATTTCACTCACCCAGCATGGAAAATACTCTCATGAAATATATCATTAGGGGTAAGACAGCATTTTTTATTTTTGAAAATATTTTTTGTGTGATACGAAAAACAAATGGTAGTGAAAGCGTTGCACTTGATTTAGGGTTTCAAGTGCTGGAAGCACTTGAGCCATTGGCCGGCAAAAGAAAGACAAATAATTAAACCAGAAATATATGGTAAAATAAAAGCAAAGCAGGACAATTAGCAAGGTGTTTTAAAAAAGAACTAACTAACTTACAAAAAAAAAAAAAAAACAAAAAAAACAGCTGCAGAATATGTAAATCAAGTTGTTTTATATAAAGTTTATTAATAGCATTAAGCATCAAATTCGTATTTCTAAATTTAAATTATTACTAGAGCTTTACTTGTTTCTTTCCAATTTCAAATGTGAACCCCTAAGCAAACATCATTACGTTTTCCTTCCATCAAGTTAATTTTATTACCACTACTGCCGTTGGGGGTTATTACCAAGCGATATTGACATTTTTGACAAAAAAAAAACTGTAAAATCATTGAAAACTGATCAATATTCAACCCTTTGGTTAAGAATTCCTCACACCATGCGGAAAGGTTGCCAGCAAACGCACACATACATTTTTGAGTGGAAACCACCCCTGATGTGGGGGTTTAGTCGTTTTTTTTCTGCAACGGATTTTCCACGCAGTGGAAATTTTTTTTAATGTATTCAGCGAATAAATATTTGTAATCCAAATGCCCTACACTTTAAAATGTATACGAGAATTTTGCAGACGACTCGTAACACAGCAAATAAGAGGTTATTTTTCACAACTACAAAAAAGTAAATAACCTATAAATATCGAAACTGTGGCCTGTAAAAGACACCGCTGAATTGAAATAATCATAGGGGCTATAAGCTAGTCATTCATGACTTAAATTTTGTTTCAACTGTTGGGTACAGTGTTGCTGTTATTATAGAAAAAAACTGCTTAATAACCCTCTCTCTAAAAAAAAAAGAGAAAAAAATCCGGGAATTGATCAGCTTAAAACAATTGTCAAAATCCTTTCTGTCGCTGAATTGGCACAACTGTCCCCTATACCGGTACGGTTTTAAGTGCGGTACGTCCTACAGTGCTCATTTTCGCCACTTTATCTCACGTATATCTTGCGCATTTTACATTGGATAAAAATATCGAACAAAGTAATTGTCTCGAATTTTGTATTGCAAATGGAATTTCGTGTGGAGAACTGCAGAATATGTTAACGGAGGCCTGCGGCGAAACGTCTTCAACTAAAGTTAACATCGATAAAGTGATGGAAGCGGTTAGTAAAAGTCGTCGTTTAAGTTTGAGTGGGATAACCGCTGAACTTTCTGTATCTCACAAATGAATTTGTACCATTTTACACAAAGGTTCGGACATGAAACGCATTGTCATTAGATTCGGAAGACCTAAATTTTGTTCAAAACCCCAATCGCTTAAAAGTCGCTGGAGATATGCTGGAATGGTTCAATTCCTATCCAACATTCATAAAAAAAATTGTAACTGGTTGTGGGACATGGGTTTACAAGACTGGCATGCAATTCTGTCAACAAGCTGTGGAATGGCGCTTTTCAATTGAGCCATAATCAAAAACGAAAAAAAAGTATAGATGATAATGGCTGCTTCCTTTGGTTATCGCGGTGTTATGCACTCGGAATTCTTATCAGAAGGTTGGACGATAAATAAAGAATACTATGTGGACGATATGGGGCGTTTGAGAGAGCAAATTCGAAGATTTGTTAAGCAAAAGCTCATGGATTTTTCACCAATACAACGCAACACCAAACAAAGCTATCATTATAAACTAATTCCTGGCCAACACATCAACTAAAATCATCGACCATCCACTATATTCTGATCTGTGAACTGATCTGTCTCCAGCTGACTTTTTTTCACATTCCAAAAATCAAATTACTATAGGTATATCCATTTTCCATTTTTTACTCGGTAGAAGGGAACTGAACTATTTTGGTTAACATGCATTTGGGTAATCTTTTGATGATAAGATTATCTATGGATACATTATTTCCGGAGGGGCCTACTTTCAGGGCGAAACAATAAATTTGAATGAATAATAAACATGTTTTGCTCTATTTCAATTCCAATTCCCGGAAACCTTTTGGCAGAATATGAACACTTACGGATGGATCATTTTTAAAATACTTCATAAGACTTAAAAGCTCAAATTACTTTAGAAGTTTGAAGTACTGGAAAAAAGGGATATAACCGAATTGGTTTCTGAAGCGCAGTTGGGATGTAATTAGATATTTTTTTTCCCTGAGCCGAATCAAAACCGCGTTTCGAGAGAGAGAGAGAGAGAGAGAGAGAGGGAGAGGGAGAGAGAGGGAGAGAGAGAGAGAGAAATTGCGTTTCACAAACCTAGCCTTGATTTCATGGTTTAACAAACTCCGATAGTTTGGATGGTTTTGTAATCTTAAGTACTCTGTCCGTTCTCCAGCAAATAGATTAATACGGAACGTTGAAGCATTTCGTGAGAAGTATTACTAAGAGACCTTTGGCCAAGAATTGGATATTTCGCGAATCTGTTTACAATGTGTTTTACAGAACAGTTTGCGTCTTCATGCTTACAAGTTCAACTAGCTCAATAACTGACAACTAACTATGAACAGTGCAGAGAGTTGTTTGAGTAGAGTATGATGCAATGAGAAGCGAAAGGCGATTTTGCTTGACAATCCTAGACCATTCCTCATAGAAAATGCGAATAATTGACAGGATAATTCAGTTTATTTGTTGGTTTTTTTTTTGCCTAAAATTGCAGTATACAGATATCGAGGATTTTTGGTTTCAACAAGACATTGAATTATGTTATACAGCCTGAGAAATTATATTGCAGAAACTTATATTTTCGAAATTGTTGAATTGCATTTCAAAACTTTTTACTTTCTTTTAGAAATGTTCAAATGTCTAAACTTTAACACTTTAGCCATAATGTTAAGATTATATGTATTTGAATTTATCATTACCATTCTTTAATTTATATTAAAATTAACCATTTTTTTGGTACCTTAAAATGTACTTTTGTACCGATATTATTGTGTATAAATTCAAACTTTTGCCCACCAACTGTTTACTTAACTCCTTTCAGTGAGAATATGTGTACTAAATTTTACTGAAGTCTGAATTGTAACATATAAAATTAACCCCTATCGGATGTTCTGTAATGAGAAAAAATCATTTCAGATCTCAACTGGCAAGTATAACTCGTTGCCTTATTAAATCTTCTTTGAATTGGTACCAATTCTCATCTTTTATTTATTGCCACTTGTAATTTCTTTACGATTTGATTTGATTGCATATAATTTCAAATGACTGTTAAATTATATGATCCAAATTACGGGATCCAATTGTGAGTTCTCTGGTAGAAACCAACTGTGAAATTGGTCTTCCTAGCGACCATGGCTATTGAATAAATAGCAATACAGTCCAACATTTTAATTCCACAACTGCAACGAGAGAGGTGTCAAATTTACTAGAGGGTTGCCCGCTACTCCCCTTGCCAATATATTGTTATATATATATATCTCTTTCAATCTATCACCACCTCTGTACAACAAACTTTTTATTATGTTGTAGAAATTTTTCAAAAATCATTGATCACGTCAAACATAAAAGTTTCGGAGTTAGGTGTAAATAAAGTTGGAAATTGTAAAATTTGGATACAATGAATATTTATACGAGGTGTGTTCAAAAAATAGGGTGAATTTTTCATTTTTCTCAAAAAATATTTAATTCATAATAATTTTCAATTTCTATTTTATCTCCTTCAAAGTAGTTTTTGACAATTATCGAAGCAGTTCTCATATGCACTTTTTGGTATGTCCTTGAGCTCTCTTCTCAGCGGTTCGGGTTTTATCTAATATATTTAACTCATAATAATTTTCAATTTCCATTTTATCTCCTTCAAAGTAGTCTGCCTCAGATATAATACACTTGTGCCAGCGTGTTTTCTAATCCTCGAAGCAGTTCTGATATGCACTTTTTGGTATGTCCTTGAGCTCTCTCAGCGGTTGGGTTTTTATCTCCTCAGTCGTCTCAAAACGCCGTCCTTTCATGGGTCTCTTCAATCTTTGGAACAGGTAACAGTCGCAGGGGGGCAAATCTGGTGATCACGTTGGCTGAGGCATGATAACGGAGTTGTTTTTGACCAAATAATCTCTCACAAGCAAAGATGAGTGATGTAAAACCCACGATATTTTCCCACAATTCCGGCTGCTTCACGCAAATGGCGCATAACTTCAATAGATATGACGTATAAATATTCTCGTATATGACGAATTTTGTAAATCTCTGTCTTGAATTTTAATGCATCACTAAATTAGAAAGCGTTTATGTGGTCTTCTGAGAATTTTGGTGTTCAAAATATCATGAAATTTATGTACTATTTTTTCCGCGAAACGAATAGATTTTGGGAAATGCACATAAAATGTTGCGAAAATTTAAATTGTATCCATCTTACACTGAACTTCTCCATAATGAAAGTGTTTTTGTGGAAACAAGTTTGTAATTGAAATACTGTTTAAAGTCACTGTTCTATATAGAACGTGCAAATGAAGACGCTTTCATTGACTAAAAATATATACTGATAATTTTATAATATATGAATTGTTGCTATGAGTAAAATTTTCAATATCAAAAGTTTGCACAAAGGCAGTTTTTTCTATATGAAAAGTTTGCATGTGGAGATTTTTGTAGTTGTGAAGTGTCTAAGAATACATATTTTTGACTGTTAGGTGTGATATGATAAATCATTTCAAAGATGCTTTTCTAATGCAAAGAGACTTGTTTTTCTTTGGTCGGTTAGTAGCTATAAAACATACGCATTCAAGCCAAAAATTGGAAACTATATCAATTAAACTATAGCGTTCAAATACCCGAATTTTTTAGAAAATCCACTTTTGAGTTATTCGTAAAATTATTATACTTTTTTTTCAAAAATCTGTCTTCCGGGTATTCGACCAACACAAAGAAAGAGCTGAGCAATGCTAGTTTTTCGGATTATCCCTATAGAGCAGAGTAAAAATGAAATACATATCTACATTTCTTAAGAAAATACACACTATTTTTAAAATCAAGGGTACCTACATAATAATTGAAAATCAAACTGGTTGGAATGAGTTAATTTTCAACCCTCGCCGTGTAACAAAATCTGTCTGTCTGTCAATACCAGAAAGGTAAGAAACAACTTGTTAAAGTTTACCCTTAATCAGATGTATGATTGAGGAGCCTATGGATGGGAAATGCATTAATAGCGGCTTATATTGGTTGTTGCCAGAATATTACAAACAATTTTTATTATAAATATTCAATTAAAAAAAAACTACGAAACATAAAAAGAATATATTTGTATTTTTAAAAAGTAGAAGCATGGGAATTTTTAGGACTTAAAAATAATGTTGTCCAAATGGCTTCCCACGGCTGCTTGACACTCTTGGAACCGAAGTCGCAAATTTTGGAAAACTTGTTGAAAAGTTGTTCTCGGTATTTTGTTACTTTCCTAAATAATGTTCCGCTTCAACTGCTCCAAATTGGTCGGATTATTCTCGTAGACTACCGATTTAAGGTAGCCCCATAGAAAATAATCGCATGGAGAGAGATTGGGGCTACGTAGGGGCCATTCAATATCCCCCCTTTTCGAAATGAGTTTTCCAGGAAAAACATTTTTTAGCAGCTCTATGGATACCCAAGCCGTATGACATGTGGTCCCATCCTGTTGAAACCACATCCTCGAGGTATTGCCTTGAAGTTCTTGCAAAGCTGGCACCAAAAAATCTGCTAGCATGTTGCAATAATTGTTCGCTCTAACCGTCGTGAACTGAAACACGAACACGCTCCACAATGTCGGCTGATCTTGCAGAAACTGGGCGACCACGAACCGTAATTGGTACTGTTGAGCCGGTTTTTCCGAACATTCTGATCCATTTTCGTATCACATTGGCGCTTGGAACTTCACTTAAATCGTGTAAACCGTGTTCATGCCGACACAAACGTCGTGCAGTAATCACTGATTTATTGTTTTCGTAATACGCTCGGACACAAAATGCACGCTGCACTCCCGTGTACGGCTCCATGGCGACTAAATTTGCAGGAAGCGGCGCAGCGAACACCATATCCCCCCGCCACCCCGCGCCGCGCGTTACCGAGAAATTGAATATTTAAACCGCCAACACTCATATGGCCCACCCTGTACAACATAAACACTGAGTTGCAGCCCAAAGGATGTCAGACAGTAATTATGAACGAATGAAAGTCGTTGAAGTTTATAATGAAATCATTAAGAAACCTAGTAGGATAGGATAGAACAGGATAGAGGAAGATACATGTAAGGCATTAGTTTTGGAAGGAGATTCTTAGAAATGAATCAATTATTTAATAATTAACTTGAAGAATATTGCTGACTCATTTACATAATATTATAGTGATAATGATATCATAATTTTATAAAGCTTTTATACTAAGTTCTAGTTTATAAAATATCGCTTAGAGTAATTTTACGGTAATAACAGCTAAATATTATAAATTTTGCTTTGTTGCGGTACCAAAATTGATTGTATTCAGGAAACTAGTTCTTAAATTAAAAAAAGAAAAAAAATCCGCTTGTGTCCCATCAATAAAACGTGAAAGAACTTCTTACAATCAGTGAGCTCACACGCATTCAATTTTTAGAATCATTCAACGTGACCTGTAGCTTAACTACGCTTCCAAACGTCACAGGTTGAAAAGCATTAACCAGACTTGTCGATTACTCGACTACTCGAAGTGTTCGTCAGACATATCGAGGTGACAGTCGCTCAAATAATGATAGGTGGCTGCAAGCGGAATTGAACTCTGGATCATGCAAACGATAGTCGCATATACTAACCATCGCCTAATGGTCGGTCAGTTCTTAAGTTGTTACTTCCATAAATTCAAAGTAATGAAACTTTTGGAATTATTAAAAATCTATTATTTAAAGATTTTATATCGATTGTATATCAAGTATACGCATTATCGTCATGAGAATTGTTTTTAAAATGGTACAAGATTTTTCTTTAACAATACGTGTCTGTAAAACGTTCAAAATGTAAAAAGTTTTAAAGTTGTGCAAAATCTAAACTTTAATGCCGACTACAGAAAATTATAATGTCTTTACCTCATCACAAAAATCTCTGCAACATTCAAGATCTATGTTTTAAAGATATAATTATGTGAATAGACAATGATTTACAACCAGTTTGTGATAATTTTTATGAATGATTTTGGTGCTTAATCCGGTTCAAGATCGTTTTTCTATTATAAATCATTCATGAGTGCTAACAGAATATAATTCAAAATTTTAATTCGTCCAGCTGCCAGCTATTTTAGGTATTCGCCAAAACATCATCTTCAGTTTCCATACCAGTTTGTTCTTTCTCGTACATCGTCGCCGACTTGCGGGCCTACAAATTAGATTTTAGTTTATAATTCCTCAGAAAAACGGCATTTTGAAAACATTTTCGTAATTTTTAAATTTTTTTTACTTGAAAATTACAATTTTTGAAGACTGACATACGATTTCAAAGAACAAAAAGTTTTTGGCAGTTTTTTTTAAATCGTAATTTTCAAATAAAAAAAATTGAAAAATTTCAAGTGTTTTTAAAAAACCTTTTTGACTGACATACGATTTGAAAGAACAAAAAGTTTTTGGCAGTTTTTTTTTAAATCGTAATTTTCAAATAAAAAAAAAATTTGAAAAATTTCAAAAGCGTTTTAATAAAACCTTTTTGACTGACATACGATTTCGTAGAACAAAAAGGTTTGTCAGTTCTTTTACAAATCGTAATTTTTGAATACAAAATAAATTTGAAAAATTATGAAAGTGTTTTCAAAACTCTTTTTGACTGGCATACGATTTCGTAGAACAAAAGGGTTTGTCAGTTTTTTTTTTTAAATTGCAATTTGCGAATAAAAAAAGGTTTGAAAAATTTCAAAAGTGTTTTCAAAAAACGATTTTGGAAAACAAGGTTTGTCAGTTTTTGCCGAAAAGTGGTAATATTTTGCGAAATGAAACGCAATCATATGCATTTTACTTGACGCATCAATAAAAACTTCAAAAGGTTCATTTAAAAACTTGAGTTTTTTTTTTAAATTGTTCCATGCGAAAATTTTGAGACTAATGGTTAGCACAATCAAATATCGCGGGTTTGATCCCGTGATCAAGCGAACGGCGACCACCACGTCGCCGTTTTGGACGAATACTTCGAGTAGAAGACTAATCGGCAAGTCTAGTGAATGCTTCTCAAACTATAACGTTCGGAATCATCGTTAAACTGTAGATCTCCTTGAGTAATTCTGAAAATAGAATGTTTGTAAGCTCACTGAATTTGATAAGTGAAGTTCTCCCATGTCTTATTCATGAGATGAAAGAGGAATTTGTTGTTATTGTTGTACATTTAAGAACACCCCTCCTAAAGCGAATATCGCGGAGTTGATCCCGTGATCAAGCGAACGGCGGCCACCTCAACGTCTCTGGCGAATACTTCGAGTAGTAGACTAATCGACAAGTCTAGTGAATGCTTTTCAAACTGTAACGTTCGAAATCATCTGCAGGTTCCCTTGAGTAATTCCAAAAAGTAGAATGTGTGTAAGTTCACTGAATATGTCTTATTCATCATATCCAAGAGGTATTTGTTGTTAATGTTGTAAATTTTAGAACACCCTTTCTTAAGATGCATTTACATTATTTTCTACAGTTTCCACAAAAAAAAAAAAAAAAACTCAATTATTTAAAATAGTTTTAAGAAAAATTCTACAAAAGAAAAACCTCAATTATGAAATATGTATTTTATACCAAATTTGTGGTGGCAATCAAAATGAAGAAAAAAATGTCTCTACCATAATAATCATAAAACCACAAATGGAAGGTCCACCCGAGTAAATGATTAAGACAACTTGTACGCCCAAGTAAAAAAAAAAAAGTTAAACAAAAACAAAAAAAAAAGAACTTAACAGGGATACACGAAACATATCCCTCTGACGAACAATAGAATTTTACCCGTTCATTAACAACGACACCAACTTTTTACTCCAGTTTAAAATACAAAGCACAAAAAATTGGGCCACGTTCTTTTTAAATTAAAAATCGAATTAGGTATTCACCCGAAATGTACGAGGGGGAAAAGGGTTATAGCCCACAATCACCCACCCCAGCCAACGGGCACCCCAGCCACTCACTCACTACCAGCCAGCTAGAAATGCCACTTTGCTATTACTACAGAAACGCGTACGCGCTGATGTGTAATTTACTTACGCGATTAATTTCAGGCAACGAACAGAGGAACTCAAAACCCACAGAAGAAAAGAGAAGAAAGGGTTATTACTGCAGCATTGTAACTCAATATTGACAAAATGTAAATAAACGTCGCAGCATAAAGAATAATATCCATTCAATAAAATTCACCCTCTCAGATGTTTTTTTTTTTCTACTCCACAGCAGAGTTGAAAATTTCAAGACTTCAGTAACAGTAACACCAACAAAATACTTCCGTTAGGTGTAAAAAAACCACCACTGACACATTCGATGAAAAGGAACCGCCGAGTGGAGCGAGGCGGTGTGAGAGGGTGGCATGAGTACAGTGCCAGTACACCAAATGCGTAACACGCACCATGTATGTAAGTATGGCAGGCAAGTTGGATGGGTGTTTTGGCGTGTGAGTGTATTTAATGCCTCATGCTGGAAAAAGAGACGAAATTTCCGATTTCTGTTGATGATTTTTGTTTTTTATTGATGATGCCTTCCATAGCGCATTTCTAAGATTAATTTCCCCTGTATGCTGTTGTTGTGTAGTTGCTTATATATGTACATATTTTACAGACCTACGGTGTAGCACGCGTCATTAATGATATTGGCAATGCGTGTGTGTGTATGCATTGCCTGACGGGATGCCTAAGTGGCATACACAGCCACCCACGGTTCATGTGTATCCCGAAAAGTTGCACGTATATATGCAAATATTATAGGACTTAAAGGATTTACTCAAAGCGTAAAGGGAATACACGAGAAATTGCTGTATTTGATATAGAGCAGTATATACTATACAATGCCACGCCCTCTAATTTCCTTTAGAAAGTTAACATAAAGGTTCTCAACAAATTTTAGATATCGACAGAAAACACCGCTTAGTGTTCATTTTAATATGTTATGGAAATGCACAAAGTGCCGCCCAGGTGCTGCCTTTTAGTGTTTTTTATATCTTCTACTGAAGGTTTCTGTTTCAAAAGAAAAGCTAAATAAAACACACCTAAAGCTGCCATTTCGATGAAACTTTTATTTCCTTATAATATTTGGACCTTGCCATAATGTACGAAATACAAATTTATTAAAATGACCGCCTCTGGATTGGTTGCAGCAGTGGATTCTTTTAAGGTAGTTTTCGGCAACTCTTCCGCACATTTTGGGCGGTATCTCGGAGATAACTTGATAAATGGTGGCTTTAAACATTAGGCGATTATCCGCATAAACACGGTCTCTGAAATAACCCTACAAAACAAAAAAGCCAAACAGTATCAAATCGCATGATATTGGTGGCCAATTGACGTCGCTAAAACATGAAATTACACCTCTGGAGACTTCTCACGCAACAACAACCAAACTTCGTGGCACGGTCTTGTTGATTTCACATATCCAGTCTAGTTCACAATATTCCATTACAGGTCAAAAAAAAGTTGCTTATCATAGAGTTCTGAATTGACGGCATCATTTAAAAAAAAAATACGGCCTAATGACGCTTCCAGGCCATAATGGGCACCAAACAGCTACTTTTTCCACATGTAATGGCTTTCCCACACTCATTTCTGGGTTCTCCATGCCCCATATGCGATAATTTGGTTCCTGGCATAACCACCCAGTGAGAAATGAGCTTCATCGTTGAAGAAAATTTTATTCGAAAGATCAGCATTGGTGTAGCACCCACCCACATACATATCTATGGCGTTGTAAATGATAAACCGGCTTTAATTGTGCCGTGAGTTGAACTCTATGTGGATGAAGGTGCAAATTCAACTGCAAAACACGCCACAACGTGCCGTAAGATAAGCCCAATTACTGAGACCGCCGTGGAATCGACAAATTCAGATTATCTGCCACCTTTTCACTAATAAAAGCAATATTTTCGTTAGTGCATGCATTGCGATAATTTACAGGCCTGACCACATCTATAACGCTTTCAGTATCTTTAAATTTCTTTATAATCCTGTTATACCGATTATGACGACCATAATCATGCCGTAGTGCACGAAAAGTGCCCACGTTTGAATCACCATTTTTGTAGTAAATTTTAACTATTGTTACGCGTTCTTCGGTTGTTAAACGATTCATATTCGTAAAGGGCAAACCTTTCACTAAGTAAATAACACTTCAGATGACAGGTGTTTAACAGCTGACAGCTTTGCCAGGTCGACGGTTTAGAAGCTAAACTTCACGCCTTCTAAGCAGTTGCATTAAATTCATCCAAATTTGCAAAGCATCATGCTTTTGGTCGCCTTTCTTCGGAGAGTAAAAATGGGCAGCATTTTCATGGCCTTTGTGGTATCTCCCATATAAATAAGCTTTTCTGCATTGAGTAGTACTAAATTCAATATAACTTAGTTAGCTTCAAACTTTTTTTAAACTTAATTTCACGAATAAAAATGGTCTCCATTTGCCATTCCCTTAAGGTGTCTCACGTAAAAGTTAGCTGATTTAGCAAGAATCAATATTTTCCCTACAATTTCTATGCGAAAAACTGTACGTTATGTTATTATTATTAGGCTAAATTAGCTAGAATCTTGAATTAATGAATTAATTTACAGCTTTTGTTGATAAGAACCTTGAGATTTACTATGCCCCTTCCGGGCATCTGTACACTTTTTTTAAATGGATTTCGGATGAAGATATTTGTCATTGGATTTACGTGACGTGATGTTTTCAAATACAGTTGACACCGGAGATAATCGAAGTCCACCTAAAAATCATATAACCGAAATGGATTTCTAGCAGTTGCCATTTCTTTTCATCTCTTCCTACACACTTTCGCTTAACTGATTCCAATTTTCAGTAAAAAACTGAAAATTGTGAAATTCATATAAAAGTAATGGTAGTGAAATTGAATCTAAATTTACCAACACTGATTTGTAAACAACTGATTTAAACAGTTGGTATAAACAACTTATTGCACATATCATTTCATAAGACTGTTTTAATTTTTGAATGTTATCTTTCAATAACAAAATTCTAATTCACGCAATGGGCATATATATTGTCGGCCATGCTACGACGAGGTAAAAATGTGTCCCTTAGATTTTAGTGTTGGAAACGAACATATCGCTTCATAAGATTTTATTAACATTCTAATGCTATCTTTCAATAACGAAATTGTGATTCACACAATGGACATACGAGTATACTCGTATATTGTCAACCATGCTATGATGAGGTAAAAATGTGTTCCTCAGATTTTAGTGTTGGAAACGAACATATCATTTCCTAAGACTTTATTAACTTTTTAATGTTACATATCTTTCAATAACGAAATGGTAATTCACAAAATGGGCATATGTATAAATTGTCGGCCATGCTGCGACGAGGTAAAAATGTATTCCTCAGATTTTAGTGTGGGAAAGTAACAAAAAAAAAGGTCTTTGTAAAAAGAGAATAGTACCAAGCTGAAACTCCACTTTCCCAAGTCCAGAAAGTCACCAAATCTGACCGCACCAAATTTAAGAAAGAAAGAAATTTGACTGAATTAAAGCAGTCTATTAAACAATAATTAAAGCGATCCCGACTCTTAAGTCCGCAAAGAATATTTTTCTGATTAGATGTCGCATACGCGTAAATAAGTATGGCCTATCATCTTTGAAACCAATTAGTTTTTCAAAATAGAATTAAATTTTCTATACAGTAAAAAAGAAGTGAATGAAATTGATTAAAAATGAGTTATTTGAATTTCTTATGATATTACAATTGGTGCCGCACCCTGTATTTTGTATGAGAAAATGAAATTTAACCAATTTTTTGTATAACCTAATTAGACCAGATTCTTTGTCATTTTTCTTTTTCATTTTTTTGATTAACTGTTTACCTTCATTGAAAGTGTGATATAAATCGCGAAATAGACTGGAGACGTTGGCAGGTTAAATTCGATTCTTGGTAAAATCGAATCTGTAAGAAAAAATACGCCCATACCCACCTCTTTTCAAATGTTGATTTTACAAAAATTCTTCCAACAATTTTTCCGTTTATTCATTAATAGAAAGTCATTTGCGATTTCATAGTATATATATTAGAAAGAACCATCAAGATTCATGGATATTATTTTAAGAGGCCGCCCTAAATGTGGGTATGATTACATAAAAATAAGTAAAAGCATACTAATTTTCACTGAAAAACGGGTTGCATTTATATCTTATGTATAAGAAGAGGACGCTTTTGCAGCAGTCATTTATGTTCAATGTACCGGTACAAAGTCCACCACATTGGAGACCACAATCTATGACTTTTGGCACTCCCTCAAACTTTTCGCTCCTGGACAAAAGTGCAACTTCTTTAACTTTGTTTTATACAAAAAAAAGTCGAATAAAATGGGATTTTATGTTAGTTGATTAACTGAAAATCGAGTTTTCAGAACAAGTTTTTTAAACAACTCGGAACTCATTTGTATGGAAAAGTTAGATATTTGAACAGGCTAGAAGCATCTTCCATGCATAGGGTCGAATATTAGCACAGCACTTCAGCAGTATAATACTGGTATTATGCTTCATACACGGAAAGTAAATAATGAATATAATTCATTATGCCATATTCATTATCGTGTTCGCTCATAGCATGTCGTCTCTAAAGCATTATGAAATAATATTCTAAATAGCTGACAATATTTAGAAGAAATAAATCCGTTCTGGCACGCCCGCTGTCGCGTCATAGATATTTTTATGTCAGTTATAGTCATCCATTACTACATAGGGTGATTTTTTAAGATTTAAGTTTTTCGTCATCTGTCAAAGTGAAAAGTGTACAGTATACTCTGCCATTTCATCATGGAAAGACTAACAAACGAGCAACGATTGCAAATCGTTGAAATGTATTATCAAAATTCGGCCTCTGTAACAAATGAGTATCGTTTGATACGATCATTTTCTGAACGACATAATCGACCTGCTGAATCAACAATTCGTGCTGTTATCTTCAAATTTCGCACCAAATTTACTTTATTGGACATAAAACCATCGTCTCGCATGCGTAGAGTGCTTACCAAAGAAAATATTGCAGTCGTAGCGACCAGTGTTAATGACGATCGTGAAATGTCAATTCCTCGCGTTTTCAGCGAATGGGTATGTATTACTCAACCACAAGGAATTTTTTTTTCGCCCCAATTGTCTGAGTTGAACTTGGTTGACATATGATTTCATCAGGACTGTGCAACTTGCCACACTGTTCGTGAAACAATATATATGTTAAGGGATGCATTTGGTGAGCAGCTTATCTCTCGATTTGGCCCTGTGGATTGGCTCCCAAGATCTTGTGATTTAACGCATCTTGATTATTTCTTGTGGGGTTATGTCAAGTCGTTAGTCTATGTGGACAAGCCGAACACTGTTGAAGCCTTACAGGATAACATAACACGCGTTATTCGTGGAATACAGGCAGAAATGCTCGAAAACGTGACGAAAAATTGGACCTTTCGAATGGACATTTTGAGACAGAGCCGCGGACAACATTTACATGAAATTATCTTTAAAAATTAAATGGCAAAGACCAATTTATCGATTCCAATAAAAAATTTTAATATGTGATGCAAACTTGGGTGTTTCACTCGGTTTTTAAAAAATTACGATTACAAAATCACCATTTATTAAATATACGGTGTACAATAGCATATCATTATTTGTGTAGTTCGGATAACACGTAATAGGCTATTTAAAACTCTCAACAATACCACAAAATTTCTATTGTGAATACTATCGCTATGACAAAGAAGGCATTGACAATTTTTTCATTTTAATAAAATTTCGCCACAAATAACACTAAGAACAATGTACACAAAGTCTTTTAGTCCATTCTGATCGAAGGTCATTACTGACCTTTATTTTCAAATTCCACCGTTCTTTGAACATCATCGCACAAAAGGACAATGGACAATGGGAATTGACGCGTATACACAAAATCCTTTCAAAGTCATGTATTTATTGATGTTTTTTTTTCGCTACAATTTTTGCACACATTTTTCTTGAAATTTTTGCAAACCTTTATGCGGAAACAAAATGTGGCGCATACCGCGCTTCATAAATCGTAAAAAACACGCGCTCACTAGATGTGTGTACCCCATTCAACCCTTATTTTTTATCGATGTCACATACACACATTGCTACGTGTAGAATTAGGGGATAGAAACTACCCCCTCACATGTGGCATTAATCTCTTTTTGCATGTGCACATTTTTTATGCTGCCTCCTGCCTGTGCCTCATATGGATGCTTAATGAGAGACGGCTAAACACACACAAAAAACAAAAAAAAAAAGAAACAGCACACATACTTAGCACATGTAGATGTGCTGATGAAATGTGGCATCAACAGGGATGGCAAATGACTTTATGAGGCTGATAGGAAAATTGTAGTTTTTGTCAGCAGTTTCGTCGAGGAAAAAGGTGGGGCAAAACTACTCATTTAAACAGAACATAATCTGTGGATGTACGAGTATATTTATCTGAAGGAATGAAGATATATATCATTTTGATATGCTCACCCGAAGGAGCTCATTTGTTACTGCAAAACACACAAAAAAAACGTTCAAACTACCAACAATTTTTTTAACCAAATTTTTTTTATAACTTTTTAAAATGATTAAGCAATCTCCACCTGTCTGGCTGGCTGGCAAGTGGGCACCATGTCGGTTGGAATCCTTTATGAAACTTCTTGAACTGCTTGTATTTTAAATGGCCGATATCGATCACATACTTCTGATACCTCCTATACAAATTGATCAATTTTCTGAAATTCAGTTTTTCGGTTGCAAGTCCTAATTAGTTGACTTATAATGCAAAGCAAAATGTGAAAAATTCGATAGGAAAATTCCAATGCAAATGGGCGAACAGACGCATGCATATTCAGGAATCGTGCTACAAACCCAATGTCAACAGTTTTTTTTACCCAAAACTACGCCGAAGACGTATACGTTTCAACAGCATTTGGTTTCAGCAATACAGGGGCAACTGCACCCGTTTGCTAAAAGGCGGTCTGGGAATGAGTATTCATGAACTTTTCATCTTACAGAGTGGCGCACGAATCGTGCTACAAACACAATGTCAGCGTCAATGGACATCGTTATTTAAAGACGTTGAATGGGTTTTTTCTACTCAGATCTGCACCGAAGATATGTCCGTTTCAACAGCATTTGGTTTCAGCAAAATCAATTAACTGCACACATTGCCAGATCGGTTATGGCGGAGCTCCAACGAAAATTCCCAAACACATTAATGTGCAGAAACTTCAAAGTCAGCTGATCTGACTGCACAAAACTTTTTTATGGGGTTATTTTAAGCAAGAGGTGTACAAAATGAAACCAAGGAATTTGACTGAATTGAAGCAGCCTATTAAAACCATAATTGAAGCGATCCCGATTTCAACCTTCCAGGCCGCAATGAATACTTTTCTGATCATGCGACGAATATGCGTGAATTAGCATGGATGTCGTTTACGATCTATCACCTTCAAAATTAAATAGTTATATAAAATGAAATTAAGTTTTCTATACAACAAAAAAAGTATGTAAAATAGATTTAATACAAAAAATATTATTTGAATTCCTTATTGTATCACAACTAATATGCCGTCCTGAATACACTGAATTTAGTTGGATTTGGCACACACCATGTACTTGATGAACTATTTTCTGAGAATAAATATCTGATATATATCTCGCATAAATATCCGGTTTAACACATAAGTTCTTAGTTTCATATCTTTCAGGAAATTTCACTGATATCAGACAAATTTGGCACACGTTAAGCGTTTCGAGGTTAAAATTGGACTGCATTAACATGCCAATTCGGATACCTACCATACAAATTGACCGATGTAGTGAAATTTTATGTTCCCCCTGTTATACCTAGCGCGTAGACTTCCGTAGCTTGCATTCTTGTTCATTGTAAAGCTTTATAATGCTTGATAAAATATGAAAAAATATGAATATGAATAATTCCTAACATTCTGGAACCGACCACATAAGTCACCTTGATTTAGGTTTTCTATCATAACATTTCTTCATTGTGGCCGACGTTGGTGCGATACTTAGTACCCGCGACTATTCAGCAAATTATCGAGTGCAGCCCCAAAACATTTCTTTGTGCGACGATCACTCTGATGTGTCTGACAAACATTTCGAGTAGCCGGTTTATCGACAAAATTAAAAAGATGATTCTCCCTATGTCGGTTATTATTTTTTTAAGTTTTTTTGAAGTTTAAAAAAACTTCTCCAACTTACGTTCTTGTTTTTAAAACTGCTGCAATCCAGAGAGTCATTTACGTTATCTTCTAGACTAGAGAGAGTTAAAGTCGCCATATCACCTTTTCTAAGAGCTAACCAAAGCGATTGCATTAGAGGGATTGCGTTTTCGAATGAATAACAATGCGCCAGCGCGATAGGTCTCCAACAATAAAGTTAATGGACAGAACAGAATAGAGTTTCCAAGTCTCTGTTGGAAGAACTATATTAGTGGACACTCGCATAACCCTTTGCTTAGAGCCTTTTTCAAGGTTTCGTGCTTTTAAGTGTTGAAGTCATTTCGGTTAAAGTTCAAGCTATTTTTTTATCTATTAATAATATCTGACACCGAAAATTTATCGACTATTCGTGTGACTGATTGAAGAAACTGCTTTCGGAATTATCCCCACTGTGTGGTTAAAACTGCATCTTATCATTGAGTTCGTATTGGCCATCTAAGTATTAAATTATGTAAAATATGCTTACAAAACAACTTGGCTGCATATCTCGTACTTTTGGACATACTATTTCAAGTGATATTTAATGTAGGTAATGTAGGTAAATCGCCAAATATTTGATCAATTCGACTGAAAATTATAGCCTAAAATCTCGAACATGCTTATTTCTATGTGAGGGTCATGCATGTCGAATTTTCAATCTGCTTATTTAAAGTACTATTATTTTCGTTTTCTATTAATTTTTCTTCATGCTTTATGCTTTAAGCTTATTTATGTTAGAAGCCGATGCCGTTCCCCACAACTGGATATTCATATTGGCTTCAATATAGTTTCGTAGATGGTGATTTTATTTTCCAAACTGAGAGCGGACTGGGAGCTAACAAGCCAGTGGAGTTGAGCCATTTTTAATTTCAATTCAGTGATTTTTAAGTCAATGTGATTTTTCCAAGTGAGACGTCGATCTAGGTGAATACCCAAATACTTTACATGGTTATGAACCGTGAATAGTGAGACTAGGCAATTGTTCTGTCTGAGAGAAAATGTAACCTGTACACTCTTAGGGGCATTTACTTTTATCTTCCACTTTTCCAGCCAAGATTCTACAGTATATATATGAGACTGCAGTTGTCTAGAAGCCATTAATGGGCAAGTGCTGGTGCTGATGAACGTAATGTCATCAGCGAAAGTTGAAGTTTGAATTAGGGAACGAACAGGCATGTCAGAGGTGTAGATGGTATATAGTATAGGGCCTAGTAACTCCTGCCTGGGGAACTCCTGCTGAAATATTTCTGTGAGTTGAAACAGAGTCCTTAGATTAGACTATTGAAGTACTATGCTAAAACTGACAAGGATTTTGTTCGATTTTGTTCGATAGTAATCCAATAAAAAAAATTAACAATGTTTAAAATTATGAATTGCAAAGATATATGGGTTAAAGGTTTCACGATTCCATATATAAATTACTCATTGGCTGTTTCACTACTTTTCGTTGGGGTTAATAACCTCATCGAAAATTAAAGAAGTTTTTTAATCAAACACACACACAATTCCCTAAAATTCGTGGCTGATAAGCAGTCATTAATAATTCTAATGTGCAAGTAAATTTTTTAATAGAAATCAAATGTACTTTTGTACAAAAAAAGTACAAAACTGTGAAAAAGTATATGTTGTACTTTGCCATCCCTTGGCACAGCATTCAGTTTTTTATCCTAAATGTTATGTTTTTAACACATCTGAGTATGTGTGCGTGTGATGTAGCATTTAATTATCCCTTGTGTAGGTGATATCGAGCGAGTGAAAAACATCGCCAGAAAGAACTGTAACATATGTACGAGTGAGTACTCATATGACAGAGCTCATATATTTCAAAAGTGTTCACTTTTTTTTCGTGACAAGCTTGTGACTCGACGTAACATTATCTCAAATGAAGTAACGCCAGCGTTTTCAGAGATGTCAGTTAATTTGAAGGCGTAGCTTCAGTGGAAGAAGTTGCCAGGTACACGTACTGCGGTAGTAGGGGGAGATCAAAAACTACCCTTTACGAATAGGCTTAAATGAAATTTTAGTTGGAAAAATATACGATTACAATTATATGCAAAAAAAAAAAGGAAATTCTAATCACATTTATTATGGAAAAAAACAGTTTGATAGAAATTTCCGTAATTCCTGGCACACAGCTTGTAGTAGAATATAATTGGTTGTCATTCCTTTTATAAAAATATCATAATTGAAACCTAAAAAGCTTAAAATGTAATGCCAAAACTCATAATTAGAACGGGTTTAACTACAATGATTTGCTGAAAGTTTATAATTGTCAATCCGATTCTGGCAATCCATAATTATACGGATAATAATAATTAATAATAATAATAATTATTTCCAAAAAGTGGCTACAGCAATGTGTCTAGTAGGGCAAGACCTTGTTTAGCTTCCTCAAAACTGGGAAGCACCATTATGCCATTCAAAAAGGTAATACGAAAATAATGGAAAACTATTTTCTGACATAAATATAATAATATAAAACTGTCAATCCGATTTAGGCACATCATAATTATGACGGACTTAACAACAATGATTTGCTAAAAGTTTATAACTGTCAATCCGAATCTGGCAATCCATAATTATACCGAACCTAATACTAATTATTTCCAAAAAGTGGCTGATAGTAATGTGTCCAGTACGGCGAAACTTTGTTTAGCTTTCTCACAGCTGGGATGCGCCGAAATGGTAAACGAAAATAATGGAAAACTGTCTTCTCTGACGTTTGACAAGTTTAAGCTGGGGACAGACTGAAAATTTGCAGAAGAACTGTCTGCACATGCCCTCATCCGACATTATTTTGCAATTGTGCTACAACCAGGAAAGTCCCAGCAGCGGCCATAAAAGTTCACCATTATACGCTTGGAATTGACGCACAATAAGAGCAGCAAAATTATGACTTACTGCAATTACTAAAACTTTACGCTTTTCACTTAGAATTGAATGAATGCGATATACCGTAAGCAGCGTTGTAAATCAAACCATTTTTGCTCGGAAAATTAAGTTTACCATGGGTCTAATGTCAGCTAAATTACACGGAATTTAATGATAACGAATGAAAGACATGAATATAAGAATATATGGGTGAAATTAAGCAATTTGCATTTGAGATGCAAAAAAGGCCTGGTAATGCGCTCAATTTGTTCATATTTTAGTGAGTATTTGAACATACGAGTAAAACAATTAATAAAAAGTTTATATCACTGCAATCTACAAATTTGTGATTACCTACTTACTTACTTAGATGGCGATTAGAATAGACATACTTATCTATTATAAGCAGCACGTAGAAAACAATTTCAAGCGTTTCGGTCTTCTGCGCTTCTTCTCCAATCCATTACACTATGTTTCGATAGCACTTCAAAAGCCTGATCCTTCCAACAAAGTTTTAGTCGTCCTCTTCTGTGCCGTCCATTAAGTGCGTTGTCGAAAACTTTTCGTGATGCAGCACTTGGGTCCATCCACACAACATGACCCAACCAACGCAAGCGCTGTATATTAATGCGCTTGACCACGTCGATGATGCTGACGAATTTGTAGCTACAGCGGAAAGATTAAATTTCTTTATACTCGTATATGCCAGATAC
The DNA here is from genome assembly GCA_019455685.1 of Philornis downsi. Classification (NCBI taxonomy): domain Eukaryota; kingdom Metazoa; phylum Arthropoda; class Insecta; order Diptera; family Muscidae; genus Philornis; species Philornis downsi. The sequence continues at coordinate 1,956,033 of JAHXMU010000022.1, forward strand.
CAGAATACTCCCACTTTTACTCTCAGAACTAAATTTAGCAAGCGCATAATGTGTGCCAAGTTCGTCTGAATCCATTAGTCTGAAAGTGTCTGAAAACTGTGAAACTACTAGAAGAGGCGTGCCTACTTGATCGATTTTGTTCAATAAAATGGACAAAACCGTAGGCGAATGCAGTCTACTCGTTAGAAACTGGAGGGGAAAGATTGCGTTTTTGAAAAATCGGTCAATTTATATGGAAGGTATCAGAAGAACTGTGGCAATGCACTCCGGACCTACTTTGGCACATTCTTAACGTATGCAAAATTTGATCAAATTCAGTGTTACTAAATGAAGGATATGAACGCTGCTATATGAAGAGGTTTTTTTACAATGCAAGTTTTTAGGGATAAAATTAAGACAAATGGCTAGGCCTAGCATTACGAAAATGGGTGTCCATGTTATTTGAGCCTTTAGGGGGAAAGAAGGGACAAAGGGAAGCATCTGGTACCATCGCCCAGAACAAATAATTAGAGTTGTCGTAGAATCATGAATTGGTATCCATAATTCATCCACAGAATAGAAATGTGGAAGAGATTTTTCGAAGTTCATGCTTTAAGGGTAAAATAGGGTAAAAATGGACAAATTAAGTACCATAGTATAATTTACTATATTAGAGCTAGAATAAATAAAACTGATGTTCATGATTAGACACGCCAAAAAGAAGATGATTTTCAAATTCATACTTTAAAGCTAGAGCTAGAATCGTTTCAAAGGGCCATAACGCCTTTCCAGACTAGACATGAACTCCGTTTTTAAAATGCTTCCATTTAGGGGTAAAAAAGGAAAAATCTGGTATCATCGCTAAGTTTAAACGGCTAGAGTTGAGTCACGGAAATTGGTGTTACTTTTTCTCATATAGCCTAAAAGCGCGAAAAGGAGCAACTAAAAGAAGATTAAATGGTGATAAAGGTCAGACTGAAGGTAAACAAGTAAACTTAGAATCATGTAATTCGGTGCGCCCATTTTCCTTAAAAGTTAGGAGCGGTTTACGAATCATATTTTACAAAATTTGTACTTTCAGGGGACAAAACAGGGGTGAAAGTGAACAGGAAAACTTAGAATCATTAAAATTGGCGCGCCCCTTTCCCCTAAAAATTGGGCGCGGAGTACGAATGCTATTTTACAAAATTTATCTTCCAAGGGTTAAAGCAGGGGCTGAAAGTGAACAGGTAAACTTGGAATCATTAAAATCGTCGCGCCCTTTTCCCCTAAAAATTAGGCGCGGAGTACGAATGACATTTTACAAAATTTGTCTCACAGGGGATAAAACAGGGGATAATGAATTAAAATAATTGGCAGTGTCCATTCTTCTTAGAGAATATTTTTATGGGATAAAACTGATAGGTACATGAGAAAGATGGTATTATCAAATAACAGTAAAGGATCGAAGCTAAGATCATCAACATAATAGTGGCCATTCTTCTAGCAGAATATATATGTGGCCCGAAAATTCTTAGCTTTAGGAGAAACCAAGGGTAGAAGAGGGACAGGATCATCACTCATAACAAATACTTGAAGCTAAAATCATGAAGCAGCGTTTTTATGCTCTGTTGTTATAGAGTGGTCGAGCTCAAAGAGGAAATTTTTCGAAAATCATTCCTTTAAAGGGTAGAACAAAATTAGCAGTATCGTCAAGACCAAGAGAGTGAATATACAGGGTGGGCCTTAAGGGTGCTGGCGGTTTAAACATTCAATTAAAAAAAAACTACGAAACATAAAAAAATATATTTGTATTTTTAAAAAGTAGAAGCATGGGAATTTTTAAGGCTTAAAAATGATGTTGTCCAAATGGCTTCCCTCGGCTGCTTGACACTCTTGGAACCGAAGTCGCAAATTTTGGAAAACTCGTTGAAAAGTTGTTCTCGGTATTTTGTTACTTTCCTGAATAATGTTCCTTTTCAACTGCTCTAAATTGGTCGGATTATTCTCGTAGACTACCGATTTGAGGTAGCCCCATAGAAAATAATCGCATGGAGAGAGATCGGGGCTACGTGGGGGCCATTGAATATCCCTCCTTTTCGAAATGAGTTTTCCAGAAAAAACATTTTTCAGCAGCTCTATGGATACCCTAGCCGTATGACATGTGGCCCCATCCTGTTGAAACCACATCCTCGAGGTATTGCCTTGAAGTTCTTGCAAAGCTGGCACCAAAAAGTCTGCTAGCATGTTGCAATAATTGTTCGCTCTAACCGTCGTGAACTGAAACACGAACACGCTCCACAATGTCAGCTGATCTTGCAGAAACTGGGCGACCACGAACCGTAATTGGTACTGTTGAGCCGGTTGTTTCGAACATTCTGATCCATTTTTGTATCACATTGGCGCTTGGAACTTCACTTAAATCGTGTAAACCGTGTTCATGCCGATACAAACGTCGTGCAGTAATCACTGATATATTGTTTTCGTAATACGCTCGGACACAAAATGCACGCTGCACTCACGTGTACGGCTCCATGGCGACTAAATTTCCAGGAAGCGGCGCAGCGAACAACATATCCCCCCGCCACCCCGCGCCGCGCGTTACCGAGAAATTGAATATTTAAGCCGCCAACACCCTTATGGCTCACCCTGTACATATAGAGGTATATAAATAAGGAAGAAAGTGCAAAGTCTAGAGCTAAATGCCAGAAACCGTAGTCGTAAATTTAGAAGTATACATTCTGCCAGGGTATATAAAGTTAATACAAAATTTCGAAATCGTACAGGAAATAAATGGATTTAAAATTTAACCCGACTAAATCTGTAGTCTAAAACTGGAAAGACTAAACTAAAGGAGCCAATTCATCTTGCGCCTTGCCACAATTTATGAAAATCTTAATTGAAAATCTACATACAAAATGGAATGAAAACAATCGCATCGTTTACATTAAAAAGCTGAAGTGGCAGTAAAATGAGTTATATTGTCTGAAGCTTACCGGAACCGTTGAAGTCAAAATCATAGAAATTGGCAAGTAGATTCCACTGACAGTGATAAAGCAATTGCGAGGGAATTCGACGAAATATCGGACATTTTCTAGTATTACAATATTTTCGTAAATATTGCAAGTAATTCAGCATATTTTTCAAGTTATGACAACATATATCTTTGAAACAAAATTAATCAAAATTCCTATGTTTTCTACATCATTTAACCCATATTGCACATGCATTACACTTGCATGGCACAGGCACGCACATTGCAATGCATTTCTTTCACACTCGTAACTTTCACAATATTTTTTTTTTTTTTCATTTTTCTCAGAATTTGACATTACAGAATTGAGCGTAAATGGGTGACTGTGAATGTATTGGTGATGATGTTCGTTTAATTTTCTAAATTAATTTCAATTAGCATTTGACGTCAGAATAACATTAATTTCTCCATAGAGAGAAATGTAGACACACACACATGTATGCACACGATACGTGTAAAATCACATACACATGTGTATAGAAGATAAAGTAATAATAATAATAACAATAATTGTGTACTCTTTTTTTCCTCACTTGATTATTAATATACATAAATAAACATATTAAATGAACAAAATAAAATGATAAACAATATAAAAGAAATTATACATTGTTAAATAATCATACTGTGGGTAATGGCGGCCCCCAAAACTGAGATTTAAATTCTTTGAGAACAAGTTGGACTAATAAATCGTTCTCAATTTTCGAAGTCAGAAAATCCTAAATTTATGTTATGTTCCGTTTTAGAAAATATGAACACCAGCTAGAACAAATTCGTGATAGCCATTTTTAAAACAGCAAGTTATCCGTATCTCTGCTCTCTTAAGTTTTTTGAAATAAATTCGTTATTTTTGCTTGACATACAAAGCTTTATTTATCACAGCTAGAATGATCCGATTTTGTTTAAATATGCACCGTTTTATAAGGTAACTTTTCGGTATTTTGTAGGTAATTCCATTATGCGTCCCTCAACGAAACCCTCGTTTCTATCAACAAAAAAAAAACAGGGCAGTCGATTTTTGCAAGATTTTTCTTTTTTACCAGAAAAATCATTCGCCATAGACAGCACCAGGCACTAATCACTTGGTACGAGGTCAGGATTATAAAGTGGAGACATAGAAACCTCCCAACCAAGCTCTCTAAGCTTCTAACGAATCACTACTGGTAAAACACAATTCTTGTCTTATTGGCCAATGCTGATCGTTTCTAACCGATTGCTTCTTTCAGGCGGTCCAATTGTTGATTGCACAGCATCGAATTAAGAGTTTGAGCAGAATGTGATCTCTTATCAATTTTACCAAATACACAACTAAGCCTTTGTGACTGTCAATCCGGGCTTGGCCACCGTTTGTACCGACTCAACGCTATTTGACCACGACCATTTTTGCTTAACATTGTCGTAGATGACCCACTATTAATCACCAGTCACCATCCGCTACAAAAATGGGACAATTTTTTTTTGCGATTTTTCACAGATTCGCGGATGGAAATTCGGTGCATTGAACATATTTTTATATTCAGCTTTATTTAAGTGATTGAAAACGGTTTTCTATCAGGGCCATTTTCGCTTAACGTTGTCGTAAATGACCCACTATTAATCACCATTCACCATCCGCTACAAAAATGAGACGATTGTTTTTTGCGATTTGTGAGCGATTCGCAGATGGAAATTCGGTGCATTGAACATCTCTTTATATCCAGCTTTATTCAAGTGATTGCAAATCGTAATATTTAGTTTCTAGTTAATCGAAACAATGCTTACATGACGACCGATCTTGACGACTTCGATCATTCTAGTGATATTTTCGACAGTTAGCCTTTCCGAGTGTGGTGCATCTTTGGCATCAAAACTACCAGAATGGAATCGATGAAATCACAAATGCGCATGATTGACTGTTGCAGTATCAGGACCATAAACACCACTCACATTTTCAACACTCTGGCTTGCGTTTTCGACTGTGAACTGTAAAATATTTGCTCTTTACTGGTGTCCATGTTAGACGCGCGCTCAAGCAGTACTGAGCCAAGAAGTCTCAAAACTGTGTAAGAGGTTTTTCGAGTATGAAATTTGGTCTTTCATATGTCAATTCGATCACACTTATACAATGCAAAATGCAGGTTAGCAGAGCCCCCTATTGGAAAAATAATGACTTTCTTTTTACTATACTCTGCATGAGAAGATATAAGTCTTTCAGGCTACAATATTTGCCTATAAATCCGTGGATTTAAAATTATGACAATGATTACGTTTATTCGTTGGATTTAACTTCCTGAAACTGCAATTACGAGCATCTATTTCCACTAATCGCAGTGGGATATTGAGTCAAATTACATGTTTGTCAATCTGAAAGTTCCACTGTACAACCAAAAGCTTAAATAAACATTGATTGAGCATTAAACCACTGTCTGCGGCCCCACCACACATGTCGTCCGACCACCATAAACAACAACTGCTTGTATCCAACGCTTATAGTACGACAATAAGACGATTTGGTTTTTTCTGCATCGGTTTTTTTACGATGTATCATTTAATAAGTTTTTTTCCCCCCTCTTGTAAGCTTACTTTTTATATGAATGTGCG
>JAHXMU010000022.1:1961614-1971763 GCA_019455685.1 Philornis downsi
AAATAACGCGGTTTCAAGTGAACGAAACATATCACAAACCACACACAATTTTTTTTAAAGAAGGAATCCAAGACGGCAGCTACTTCCGGGGATTTATTCAAGCCTCAAAAAATCATCACCCACAACGTCAGAATAAACGTCATTGTGTTCAGATGTTTCACAGTAATTTTTTGCACCATCACGATAACTATCGTTAATCTTTACGAAAACTAAAACTTGGCCCTATCAAGATTATAGATCGCCGACCCTCCCCTTCCGATACCTCCTGTACAAATTGATCGATTTTACGAAATGCGATTTTTTTTCTTGCAACTTTCTATCCGTTGATCAAAATAATGTACATTTTCGCTCATTGTAAGTCAGCAAAATTTGAAAAAATCTACCGATTAGCCAAGCCTCTTCAAAAAACCTGTATAACTCTTACATTGAGCTTATTGCGGTCAATGAATTAGGAGTTACAGTAAAAAAAAGAAACACAAATGAACTTCAGAAAACTGGTCAATCTCTATAGGAGATCGCCTACGATCCGTCAATAGTATAAACTTGGAGTTTTAATGACTTTCATAAAAATTTACGACAGTTATCGTATTTACCAGGCAGTCAGCCAGACAGACGGTCACTGCTTAATCGACTTAAAAAGTCTTGAAACACGTTTGGTCCAAAATGGTACTGGGTACTTTAAGCGTCTTACACTGTTGCCATATCAAATGACGCACATACACTTGCCCGCACAACTCTGCGTACAACGTAGAAAATCACGTTAACATAATTTAAATCCCAAATATCTTAATACAAGAAATTTGTATTGAACCAAACAATATTTCATTTTATTGTTTATACATTTCTTTTAATTAATAACATCTTTACCGATTTTTAATAAAAAAAATTCTGGAACTTACAAAAAAAAAACTCACAAGAGCCTGCATACAAAGTATTTTTAATGAAGAAAATGTTGCTCTTTGATGTTTTAGTAACTAGAGAGGTAACACTTTGTCATTAGAACTCATGTAAGACGTCTTGACATGGAATCCATATTTTTTGTTTTTGTTTTTTTTTTTTTTTTTTTTTTTTGTATCTTCGACTGTAATTTTCTTCACTCTTCCACTTTAATATCCTCTAGCATCCTTTTTAATGTAATGGTATATTTTTCGAATTTTGCGTTCAAGTAAGTCCCATTAATGCTGTATTGGATTAAGGTCCGGTGATCTTTACACCCAACGAAAATTTAGGCTGGGCGACAGTCCATCATGCGACCTCTTCAACATACTGTTGGAGATGATTATGAGGAAAGCTGCATTTAAAACGACTGGTATCATCTTTAATAAAAGCCATTTGTTACTCGCATATGTACATATAGATAAAATAGTATTGGTAGAAAACTGTGAGATGTTACTGCAGCCTTCTCAAGCATCGAAAAGGAAGCAGCAAAAATAGGTCTGGCAGTAAACGAGGACAAAACAAAATTCAAACAAATTCAAAATTTCAATGAACAAAAAGTGTCTACGCTGTGTGAACGTTGACAAATATAATTTTGAAGTGGTGGAAGAATTCATCTACCTCGGTTCAGCTGTAAACAAAACGAATGAATGGTCAGCATGGATATAAAGAGGAGAGTATTGCTTGATAACAGATGTTACTATGGGCTAAGCAAGCGACTCAACGATAAAGCCTCCTCCCCCGACAAACAAAAATTCGACTGTACCAGACGTTGGTTCTACCAGTCTTGCTATATGGCGCAGAATCCTGGGTTATGACGCAAACAGATGAATCAGTACTGGCAGTTTTCGAGAGGAAAATACTCCGGAAAATATATAAACCCATAATTTTTAACGGAGAGTACCGGCGTCGCATGAACAATGAGCTGTATGAGTAATATGCCGACATCGGCGTGGTCAAACGCATTAATATACAGCGATTGGGTTGGCTGGGTCACGTTGTGCAGATGGACCCAAATGCTGCGGCATGGAAAGTTTTCGACAACGAACTCGATGGACGGCGCAGAAGAGGGTGACCAAAATTCCATTGGAAGGACCAGGGTTTTGTAATACTATCGAAACTTTGTGTGACGAATTGGAGGAGAAGCGCAGAAGATCGAAGCGTTTAGAATTATTTTCTACGGACGGCGTACAATGGATAAGTATGTTTATTTCAGTCGCCACGTAAGAAGAAGAAAAAGACTGGGCAGGGGTTTGTACTGATTCTTAACATAATACAACAGCCAGAGCTTCACATTATATGGGTTTTGGGTCGTTGTCTTTTTGGAATCTAAAGGCTTATTCTAAATCCAACTGCTAGATACTTTACAGTAAATTATCCCTTAAAACCCTTATCCTTGAAACCCATTTGGTCCATTATACACTCAATGAATGTAAGTTTCTCCACTCTATTTGGTACCATACAACACCAAACCATCATTCCGCCTCTGCATTCATTTTTTTTTTCTTTTTTTTTTTTTTTGATGATGTCAAATTTTACTTTCCAAATGCTGTGCCTCTCTTTCTCCATACCAGCTTTTCTCCCTCTTCCCTTTTATGCCGAAAAAGAAAACTTTGCTCTAATCTGAGGAAATTACCTCGTTCCAAAACTCTTGTGGCTTTAAAACGTTCTCATTGGTAAATTCTATTCACTTCTACCTATTAACATCTGATATGTTAGGCTTCTCACAAGATACTCGGCTATGATACTCAGTTTTCTCTTTTTCAAAATTCTGCGGACTGCATCATCGTCCTTCCGTCTCAGATTTCAGTTGTTAGTGGCAGTTATCCTTGAGTAATGGCGAAGTAACTGAACGATGTGTTTTTTTTTCTTGCTCGCCTAAGCAAAAGACATTGACGACCAGCACGTGGTTTTAAGAGTGTGGAACCAGTTGAAATATAATTACTTGTCATTCTCCGGACTAATGAGTGAGCTCTGCCAACTGTTTGCTCGATTTCCGTAATGATTTTGCCTTCTACGTGTAGTTTTATAATAATTTTTCTTTTCTCAACATAAATTTATTTTACCTCCTTCTCCCATCACAAAATTTTTTATCAAAATCTGTCACGAAGTGATTAAACAATAAATAAAATATTCAAGTTCAGGTAAGTACTGCATGATGACTTTTAATGGACAGTTAAGTTAACCTCTTAAGTCCTAAATTAAGTATTTTATTCGATCATAGTAGGCACTTGTGTTCAAACTTTTACAGGAGTGTCTTTCTTGTATTACGTATCAGCAAAAAATTAATTAAAACTTTATTTTATTTTATTGTATTTATTACAATTATGGAAAAATATTGGGGTAAGAAATATCTAAAAATAAAATATTGCCTAATACCTAATAAATTAACTGAGACATTTTTGATTAAAGTTATAGCATCAATTATTTTCTTTTGTCCTGTACGCACAGATATGCGGACAAATGTACATATATTTATAATTGTATTATTTTTTAAATTAGCAAAGAAAAATTAATGTATATGAATTGAAAACAAAAGTTAATTGAGTTTATTAATGGGCCACATGGACATTCAGTCCGTACAGAATAACTTTCATGTTATCCTGAGCAAAAATTTCTTGACTCATTATGTGTGCTGGGATATAATATATTATTACTTCCATGGCATTCCAGCTGTTTACTTACACACAATAATATTAACTACAATGTAAAACGCAACTAATATTCAATTGCTTAATTACCTAAGACGTTGTAAGAACTACACTAATAATTAAATAATTATTCACTTCTATACACGTCGCTACGGCCTCCCTATTCCGTCCTGACATCGAACATATAACGTTTAATCTCACATAAATGACATTAACTTATAATTAAGCGCAATATTAAATGTTTTGAATTATTAACTCAATAAATATAAATTAAACAAAGTCAAAACTGTTTATGGCGACCATCCCCGGCTTCAACATTTAGTGGCCAACTTTTACAGGTGATCAGCGGTTTTGGTGTGTAATAAGATTCAGCTTTGATACAAAATACAGGATGACCGTCGGGAAGGTATACTACTAATTTTTGACTAAATGAAAGAGAAAGGATTTTATATTGATAAACGTTTTATTTAATGTCGGCAATTATGTATGGAATACAATATCAGATAAATGCCTGCCTCTGTTAGCCTCACAAATGCGAGCCCTTTTAAGCACATTTTTCATTACATTCTCACACATTTCACGCGGTATTTCATTAATTTTATCACGAATATTTATTTGAGTTGCTCAAGCGTTTCTGGTTTGTTCGCATAAACCTTGCTTTTCAGATATCCACACAAAAAGAAGTCCGGAGCAGCCAATTATCAGGCGACCGTGGAGGCCAATCAACATTACCATTTCTTGAAATAACTTCTTGTGAAAAGAGGTCTCGCAGTAATTTCATTATAATCCTGGCTGTATTCGATCTGGCATCGTCTTGTTAATATCACATGTTAATCAAGCCCAAAGCATCCAGTTGTAGCGTTAAAAAGTTTTCAATCATATCATGATATCGCTCCCCATTGACAGTTACCGTTCCGCCGTTTTCAGTTTCAAAGGAGAAAAGTCCAATGATTCCTCCAGACCAAATTGCACACCAGACTGCCACTTTTAATGGATGCAAAGGTGACTGATGAATAATTTGAGGGTTTTCCACTGCCCAGAATCGACTATTCTGTTTATTCACATATCCATTCAAATGAAAATCAATACTCGTCGTTACGATTTTTTTCCAGAAAATCGGGGTTGTCATGGGCGAGCTGTGACATCCTACTGGCATATGTACGGCGACGTAAATGGTCTTGTTGAAGAAGCTCTTGTGTTAACTGAATCTTAAATGGAAACAAATGCAAATCCTTGTGCAAAATTGTGACCAAAGTTGTTTGAAATTTGAAGACCAAGCTCCTAGCACGGCGTCGAATTGAGGTTGATGGATTGTTTTCAACACTTTATTGAGCATCCAGCAATGTTTTCAGCCGATCTCGCAGTACGTTGTGGTCCATGCTTGGCCCTATCAGCTACAGCCACTCTTTCTTCGAAGTCATTCACTGCACGAAAAAAAGTGCGTCTTGTTGGCACGTTGTTTCTCCCAAACACTTTCTCATCGCCAAAGTAATCGATTATTGTTTTTGATAAAATGTTTTAACAATTAAAACACGTTGGTTTCGCGAATATTTTTCCATACTAAAATTTGCCGCGTCTCTACTTTACGTCTGCCAAATATAAACTGTCAAGTCTAATGTTTACCAAAATGGCGGCAAAACAAAGTAGTACCTTCCTGACGGACACCCTGTATTACAGTAAACGAATATAATTTTTTTGCATATTAAATATTTCGTATTTATCAAACAAATATACAAATCACAATCAGCTATGTCAATCAACATCCTTGCTAACTAAAATATCAATTTGATTCGTCTAACGAAAATGATCATACCATTTCTGTTTTATGGAGCTGGAGGTGTGGGAGGTACCAGAATGGGCGTGGTTAGTAAGTTGATTTTATCAAATTCTATCAAGCATTATAAACAAATGCAATGGACAATAATTTCAGTTATTCCAGTCCACGAATGTGGAATTGCATGTACAAAAAGAATTTCAGAATTTTGGTTCGTTTGTATAGGAGGTATCAGAAAGGGTAAGAATGATCGATATCCTCGGCTACAATTTAGCAAAGCATTAGTTTTAGGTGTAAGAAATTCTATAAAGATTTACAATTGACAAGATAACGTCAACCGTCCAGCATGATACACGCGAATACCTCAATCGACGTCATTCCCCGTGCTTAAAAAAACTGAATTTCTTAATTTCGTTTAATTTTTATGGGAGGGTCAAGAGGGGGTGCTTCGATATCCTCGGGTACGATCCAACAAAATATTAGTTTTGGCTTTAAGCAGTTCCCTATTAACGACAGTTGTTTTGTCTACATTCCTCTAGATGAAGGTATAAATATGAATTTGTTCTGAGAAAAGCGCATTTTTGATACCTTCGTTCTGTACAGCACTCACAAAATAATGACTCCCAGGTGCCACAAATGAGAAAAATTGGGCCAGAAGAAAAAAATTGGTTGTTGAATGATTTAAAAAAAACTATAATCCACTGAGAAAATAATACAAATTGATGTGTTGGTGTGGAAAGTGTCCACCTTCGGCAAAATCATTTGTTTTACAATGGATCAAACTCAGTCTGAAGAGAAAAAGTGGGTATAGAAAAATTTATTTCGCACAAAAGCCATTTTAAATTCATGGTGGTTTTAGAAAAAAGAAATGAACTAAGCACCAAAATCTGCTCAGAACCTTATAGCTCTGCTTTAAAATGTTGTAATATAACTCAATATTATAGTAATTTGCCTGAGAGTTAAGTGCAATTTTTCATACAGGTTTAGCTCAAAATTTACTGTTAATCTCTTATTGAGAAGCTTGTATTGAGAAGGTTTTAAGCCTTTGGAAGCTTTAGCATACGTATTATGTTGATGCCTACAAGATACTACTGAATTTGTAGTTCTTTATATACACATACTCGCAAATACAACCTAAATGCGAATTAAAGATTTTTTATTTTATTTATTTATTTATTTATTTTATTTTTTTTGTAAAATTATGAATTTCTGGAAACTGAATCAACTCCCCTTAAAGAAAACGATGTAAATTAAATCTGCCTTAGGATATTATACAATTGTGAAATGCTGCATCTCATTCTGCAAATAATTCACTCCTTCTTAGAAAATGGCAAAATTAATAAACAACATCAAAAAACAACGTTTTATTAAACGTCCAGAAAATATGTAATGTAAATTCAACAGAAAAATCAAACATTGTAAAATTTTCACTTGAATCCAGTAAATTTTGACAGCTGACGCAACTTTCAGTTTTCCCATTCAATTTAATTCATTTAACACCAAAAACTGGCGTAAAATTTTGTAAAATTTTCACTTGAATCCAGTAAATTTTGACAGCTGACGCAACTTTCAGTTTTCCCACAAAATTTAATTCATTAAGCACCAAAAACTGGCGTACAGATGGTGCCAGTAGTTTGAAAAAAAAAATTTTTTTGGTGATGTTTTAAGTTTCAAGACGTCACATTCTTTTATATTTTGATTTGAGCCATCGACAGTAAGCGATCTCAGTGAATTTGTAAATATGGGTGAAGTTAGTCACCGTTATGTAATTCAATATTTCCCTTTGAGTGTCAGTGTCAGTCCAACCAATATTAGATTCAACTCCGGGGGAAACGGCTCCTTCGTCCACGACTGTAATATATTGGCTAACAAAGTCTAAACGAGGTCGTACGAACTGCCAAGACGAACACCGTAGTGGTCGATCAGACATGTCCCCGCCAGAAATGGTTAAGAAAATCTACAAAATGGTATTGAATGCTCATCGACTGGGTGAGCTAGGTGAAATAATAGGCATTTCAAAAAGTGCTAGACATCGTATATTAATCGAAGATTTATAGATGAGAAAGCTATGCGCAAGGTGGGTGCCGCGCTTACTTTCAATAGAGCAAAAAAGTAGCGTCGTTGAGATGTTTCAGTAGAGTGTTTGGCGATGTTTCACCGCAATAAAGCCGAACTTTTGCATCGATTTATAACCATGGATGAGACATGGCTCCATCACTTCTCACCTGAGACAAAAACATAGTCAAAGCAATAGACTGAAGTGGGAGAATCATGTCCAAAGGAGGCGAAGGCAGTTCTATCTGCAGGCAAAGCCATGGCGTCTGTTTTTTTGGAATGCGCAAGGGATGATTTTTATTGATTATCTTCAGAGAGGAAAACCATCAAATTTATGGAAAAAGTCCGCATTTGTCGAAAAAGAAAGTGATTTTTCAAAAAGACAATGTTTCAGTTTACACATTCACTATTGCGATTGCCAAAATTAATACATTAAAATTCGAATTGCTTCATCACGCACCTTATTCGCCAGATTCAGCTGTCTCTCAGATGATTTTCTATTTCCAGACTCGAAGAAATCGGTTGGTGGTACAAGATTTGCCAACAATGGAGAAGTGGAGTCTACGATTGATGACTATTTGAAATAATTTGGCAGTTCTTACTATAAACAGGTTACAGAAGCTATTGAATATCGCTGGCAAAAGTGTATTGAGCTAAAAGGAAGTAAAGAAAATATTTCCAAATTTTTTGTGTCTGGTTTCTGTGTTAGGTCGGCTAGTTTTGGGACTACTCTCCAATACGTGAGACAGTCCACCTGACTAAAATTTCTGTACTGATTTCTAATTTCTATTAAATTAATTTCTATCAAAAACATATTTTATTTTCGGTTTCTAAACGACTACATTTTTGATTATCCCGAACTGATTTATGGATAAAAAAAAGACGAAATTAGGCGTATTTTTACGAAATCGAAAAGATACTATTGTACTTATCTAATAGTGAATTTTCTAAAAGAACACATTGTAACACCACAATTTGTCAACCCTCTGAGGAGGAGGTGATGCCCACAATTATTGCTATATTTGTTGTTGTCAACAACATGTTTTAAATTAAAATGCAAATGATAAATATTCTCAATTCAACGCGTTTCAGACGATTCAACGATCTTCATCATTATATCTTCGGTGGGGCCACTATTAAGTGAGTTTCTTATCCAACAATTGAACGAAGAGTGTTGCATGCGAAGCCAGATTATTATGCCGCCAAGTGTTTTGTTATTCGCTGCGATCGCTTGTGCACACTCTTCCATCCATTCATTATGTGGCATTGTGAAAAGTGCGTGCAACATTTTCAGAATTTTACTAAACGAAATTTTAGTGTGTGGGTTTGGTATGCGTTGATGGATTTTCTTAAAGAGAAAATGTTTAACATGCAATTATAATTAAGAATATATTGCATAATTTCATGAAACGAAAACTATAAGCAGAAAAAGAAATTATAAATGTAAAAAGATTAACCTCAGCGACATTTGATTGTGCCACAAGATGTGGCACACTTTTCGTTTTGCGGTTAGTCGGAAAGCTTACGAAATTAGAAATTTACAAGATGCGAGAAGTAGCGTGTTGAAATTGATTAAATTGGAAGGATGTTGATCAGTGCGACTCTACTGGTAAACAAAAATATGTATAAAAAGCATTTACTGCAAAGCAATCTGTAGAAATATGACAAAGATTTATATGACATTCAGAAGATTATGTTGAGTGTAGCTCAGAGCTCTAGTATTTAAGAATTAAGATCGATTTTATGTGCCATTAAAAGGCGCAAAATAATCTTCTTGAGGATTTCTAGCCTCTTAAATATTTACGGAAATGATAAAGTAAACCGTTTGGCAAAAGATTCGTTAGGGGGGAAAAAGATGGGGAAGTCAAATTTCAATACACGGATTACATAATATATACTAGGGAATAACGTATTCGGTTCATAAAACGAGTAATTGAAAAGCCACAATAACTCGAAACTGAAATTTAGAAAATGAAAAAAAATTAATATGAATGAATGTTTCTGTAGATTACAAGGCAAATAAATGCATCACATTCAGGAGATTATGTTTAGTAAAAAGTGTAGCTCAGAGCTATAGTATCCAAAAATTAATATTGATTTTATCTGTCATTAAAAGGCCGAAAATAATCCTCTTATGAATTTCCAGCCACTTAAATATTCACAGAAATGATAAGGTGGACTGGTTGGCAAAAGATTCCTTAGGGAAAAAATTGATTCTTTACGGAATTCAAATTTCAAAACACCAACTACATAGGATAGATTTGGGGCGCCATAACATTACGTTGGGTTCATCTCACAGCGTCAGTTCTGCTTACCAAAAGTGGCCTCACTGGGCACTTTATATCACAACCACAACCTTCAAAATTATCCTTCAAGAAAGGTGAACTTCTTACCTATTTAAAGTGTGAGAATAGGTAAAGGTCATTTCGACCCTAAGGCCTCTAATTATTCGCTTTACCACATAAGATTATTTTACATTATTTTTAAATGCACCAGCTATCAGAAGGGAAAAACCACAAAAACTCGAAACGAAAATATAAAGTCATGGCATCGGCGACATCACCTGCCAATATTAACTCTAGTTAAATTAAGTAGGCCTAAAACACTAGGCGACAAGGTTTTGGACTGGAGCAACCAAATATTTTTTCTAGGGTGATTTGATAGGCTGAATTCGAATCTGTAATTGCTTCGAATCTGTAATAATTGTAATTGCAAAAAATATGTTTTTTGTTT
>JAHXMU010000022.1:1971863-1991867 GCA_019455685.1 Philornis downsi
TTTTTTTTTTTTTTTTTTTTTGGTTCGGTTTCACGTTTTAAAGTCCAGCAATAGTCTCTCAGCCCGCTTTTGTCCCAAAATTTTTGATAATTTCTTCCAATTTTTATTAAATCTTGGTGAGCACGCTCCCCTTGTTCATGGCTCATCGCACTTAGGTTTTGTGGAAAAAAAAATCTAAATGCGAATGAAGAAAATGCATTTTGAGTGACATTCGTGCACCGAATTCATAATAATTTTACAATAATTCAGCAACAATTTGTCTGTAGTTGTCATCCTTGCTGTTTCCAAGAAAACTGTTCACGATGCTCTTGAAAGATTCCCAGACTGCATATTCTTTCTCCAATAAAAATTGTGAAAAATTGTCATCATTCAACAGCTTCCTGATCTGAGGACCAATTAATATGGTTTTTTTTGGTGTTAGCATAAGAAATTTTAGAAAAAACTGCTAATAAATATTTAAATGCTGCACCATCTTTGCCCACAGCCTTGACAAAGTTCATAAAAAGGCCTAATTTTATGTGCCACGGCGGGAGAAGAATGTTATTTTGATCAAATAATGGTTTATTTGAAATGTTTTGTTTTCATGGTGAATACCCAGTTGTTTTTGGTCACTCTGTTCGGACGTATTGATGACTTGGAGCGCGACTATCCCATAGACAAAGGAAACAACAATATTTTGTGAAGCCGCCTTGCATAGAAGTCAATAAACCAATGGCCTGAAACAGATTAATTTATAGTTATTTACGATGGTCTGTACTATATACGGGTATACAAAGAAATTGAAATCACACACCTTAAGGTCACCACAATCCTTCATTCATTACCATTGTGCTCGTATTTGAGTAATGCCAAAATTTCAGTCACTAATCCATAATTTTCCTTTGTTTTAACAGCATGAGGAATTGGCATGGATGATTTGTCATTCATTATTGATGACTCTAAATACAGTTTAAAGGCTCTTCTTTTGCATAGTGGAAAAGAATAAATAAATACAGTTGAAAGGCTCTTCTTTTGCATAGTGGAAAAGAATAAATGAATCCAGTTTAAAGGCTCTTCTTTTGCATAATGGGAAAAGAAGAGCCTTTAAACTGTACTTAAAACCATCAATAAATAATCTCGATTCAGTTTTGTCATATGGCTGGTTCATTTTTTGAAATAAAACATCAACATCAGTATAGTATAGAACAGAGTGTTTCTTTTCAAGATATGCAGCCAATTCCAAGCTTCTATCTCTATAGATTATTACTTTTGTCCCAAATGCTGGCTGTTTGCACGTAAAGCTAGTTATTCTGCGTCTTGCTTCGTTAAATGTAAATCCCGAATTAGAGCATTCAGCTCAGTTTGAGTCAATAAATGGCGTTCATCATCAGCCTGATACAAACTGCATGCATGAAGCTAGTAATTCTGCGTCTTGCTTCGTTAAATGTGAATCCTGAATTAGATCATTCAGCTCAGCTAGAGTCACTAAATGGCTTTCATCATCAGCCTAATATAAACTACCACCGCTGGTGAAAGATGTTTTGGACTCACTGCTTTTAGCACTGGGAATGACTGGTAATGGATCATTTGGTGGACGTTGAACTGCTATGAAAACCGATGGGACATTCGCGTAAGTTATACTTTTTCGATTTTTTGTATTGAAACAGAAATAATAATTAGTTTGGTGGTTACTTGACCCTCTCCACAGTACTGGTATAGAATAATCGAAATAGATCTTCTGACCACCTGCATAAAACAGTTCTGCAACTATTCCAAAACACTGTCAGTGTCCACGGTCTTTTCGTTTCTGATAGCAAAGCCCAAACAATGTAAATATGCATATTTTAATGATTGTGATATTTTATATCCTTTTTTCCAACCAAATATTCACCACACATAAAGCAAAAATAGCTTGAATCAGTAACACACGATCTCCCTGACATGCTTAAACGCTGCCGTTATGAAGATTTGGAAAGAACGTGGGCTTCTATCAAGTTAACAATTGTGAAATTGTAGTGTCAGTATTGACAGTTGTACAGTATTGCCAGCATGCGATAAAAAATGAACAAGATGTGACAGTCCAATTTTGTCTACAGATTCGAATTTTGCCAGATTCGAATTTAGCGCATCCAGATTTGTTAAAAAACATGTTTCGTTTCTGCAGTCAATATTTTCCCCCCGAATCGGACACTCTCTATTAACGTTTCATTATATAAGAGAGGATTGGACTTTCTGATTGGAATGGTGGCCAAATTTTTGCTATTAATCACATATTCAACGAATGTAATAACATTCTAGGTAATAGATTCATCAAATATGGAATAAATATTAAATATTATATGGAATCAAAAGAAATTCGGCAAAATCAAGAAATTTCTTATTGTTATATTATTATTATATTAACGTGATAAAAGGAAAATTTTAACATTTTATGTATTATCTAAATATCAAAAAATGTTACTTTTATATTAAAAACCTAGGATCTAAATAGCCTAACTGTGTTGGAATCAATAAATAAATAAACTTAGCTTTTCCTGCTGTCTAATACTTTTTTTTCAATTAACAACATAACTTTGACCTACTGTGCTAACCTCCTTGGAAAACATATAGGGTGTTACGCCACAAATCCAAGTGTTGGGGAAAAAATTATTATATTTAATTGTGCTTCGTATCTAGTTAAATTTTAACTATAGAAAACTATCATCGTAACAAATCCGTATGAATAATGAACAGAAAAAAGAGCTGAAAATTATTATAATGTGGCAAACAATCATATGAGATATGGAAATGAAAACGAAACAACAACAAAACCCTAGAGATCATTGAAATACAAAGCTACGAAAACACACAAAAAAAAAAAAACAAAAAAAAATATACAAAACAACATTAGCTTATGCTAAACGAGTGAACAACAAATGATCATCTAATCAAATAATCTCAGCAACATTCATTCATATTCTACTACGTATAACAACTAACTGCCATACATATTTACGGGCCTAACGCGTAATCATATCGTATGTCGCTTGGAGGGTTCACATTGTCAACAACAGTGGCGGCTGCGACAGCAGCAGTAGCAGCAACAACATTATCATCATTGAAAATAATAACAAACAATTGTCACACTTTCAGTTGTTGCTATCGTTTCTATTGCTGTTGCATCATTAGGTGTATTATTATCACAATTATCGTCGACATTACTACTGCGGTCGCACACTGACTTGCTAAGCATTTAATTTGGGAGATAATTTCATTTCATTGTTAGAAATTTAACGATTTCATAAGCATTCGGACTGAGAACTATTGGCCCACGTGTAACCAGAAGATATTATGAGGAGCAAAGTGGAATTTTTGTACCTCAAACCAACTTAGAATTCTAGAAAAGATCTGATTACATATTCTTTAGTATTGTTTCTGATGTTTAAAAAGTATATTAAATCATCATAGGGAAGGAGCTGGGTATTCAAAATATTTAATTACAAAGAATCCGTTTTCCCTAAAACCCACATTGTTTTATTTAGTATTTGTAATATTGAACAAGTAGCATGTTAATTTAATTTAATTTAATTAAATTTATATTTTTGGTTATCATTTTATTCACTTTGTCGATGATAACTTCGATTGAATACATTGACTAGAGACAAAGGCACATTTTCCATCACATCTCTATCATGCGTATGCACCTATTTCTGATGAAGTTGATTCTCCATATTCTCATTTCATTTCATTTCTTTAGGTCTATGGACATACAGGGTGGGCCATAAGGGTGTTGGCGGTTTAAATATTCAATTAAAAAAAAACTACGAAACATAAAAAAAATATATTTGTATTTTTAAAAAGTAGAAGCATGGGAATTTTGAAGACTTGAAAATAATGTTGTCCAAATGGCTTCCCTCGGCTGCTTGACACTCTTGGAACCGAAGTCACAAATTTTGGAAAACTCGTTGAAAAGTTGTTCTCGGTATTTTGTTACTTTCCTGAATAATGTTCCTCTTTAACTGCTCTAAATTGGTCGGATTATTCTCGTAGACTACCGATTTGAGGTAGCCCCATAGAAAATAATCGCATGGAGAGAGATCGGGGCTACGTGGGGGCCATTAAATATCCCCCCTTTTCGAAATGAGTTTTCCAGGAAAAACATTTTTCAGCAGCTCTATGGCTACCCTAGCCGTATGACATGTGGCCCCATCCTGTTGAAACCACATCCTCGAGGTATTGCCTTGAAGTTGTTGCTAAGCTGGCACCAAAAGGTCTGCTAGCATGTTGCAATAATTGTTCGCTCTAAGCGTCATCGCATGCCCTCTTTCGTCCTCAAAAAAGTATGGTCCAATAATACCGGTTGACGTTATCCCAGCCCACACGACAAGCTTAGGGCTGTGAAGTGGACGTTCATGCAAGCGTCGGGGATTAGTCTCGGACCAGAACCGACAATTTTGCTTGTTCACATTAAGGTGAAAATTGGCCTCATCACTAAAAATCACGTTGTTGAAATTGTTGAACCGCTCTAGCATCAAATTGACAAAGTTAAGTCGGTTATTGGCATCATCGGGTTTTAATTTTTGGACTATCTGAATCTTATAAGCCTTCAAATGCAAATCACGTTTCAAAATTCGTCATAAAGTTGTTCTTTTTACATCCAAAGACTGACTTCTCTTACGTGTTGACTGTTGCGGATTTCGCTGAACTGAAACACGAACACGCTCCACAATGTCGGCTGATCTTGCAGAAACTGGGCGACCACGAACCGTAATTGGTACTGTTGAGCCGGTTGTTTCGAACATTCTGATGCATTTTCGTATCACATTGGCGCTTGGAACTTCACTTAAATCGTGTAAACCGTGTTCATGCCGATACAAACGTCGTGCAGTAATCACTGATTTATTGTTTTCGTAATACGCTCGGACACAAAATGCACGCTGCGAGAAATTGAAGAATTAAGTCGCCAACACTCATATGGCCCACCCTGTATATATCCTTACAGACTAAGAACTAGCATAACATATTTGAAGAAAGTTATGTAAATATGTAAATTATTTCATTTCAAATATCTAAAAAATAACAGTTTGAAGTTATTTCTAGACATACAAAATTCTAGGTGTTGAACTGGGCATTCATTACTTGCAATCCCATTTAGGATATTGAATTCAGTAAATCCGCGATTCAAAGCACTATGTTGGGCATAATTTGTGAAATTTTTGATGTTACATTAAATATACATAGTCCTGCCATATGTTCTGTTACACAATTTCCAGCGCTTATCGTTCAAAACTTCTTGTGGGAATAGAACCGTTAACTTTTTTTTCAGAACACATGCACTGATTAGTGAAGAATACTAGTCAGTTTGGTTTCAGTTTGCAATCTATTAGCATGGAGTGGGGCGTTAAAGAGAATCGAGTCGGCGTAATAGCGTTGCATAAGTGCGGAAGGAGTGCTGGCCAAATTTTCGAGTTGCTAAAACCACTCGGAATATCAAGAATGTTCGTTTATCGTGCTATTGCTCGCTTCGGCGAATTGTCTGGAGTAGAAGACATGCCAAAAAGTGGTCGCCCGCGCGTTGTCCGTACGAGTGCGGTAGTAAAGGCAGTGCGTGAAAGAATACGGAGAAACCCCTTAGAAAGCAGAAAATCATGTCCAAGGAATTGGATATATCAACCAGATCCATGTCTAGGCTGATTCGGGATGATCTGCATATGAAAGCCTATCGTCGGTCCACGGGGCATCTTCTAACTCCTCAGCTAAAAAAAATTAGGCTGGAAAGATGCAAGCGACTTTTGCAGTGGCACGCGGACAATGGCCATGAAAACATTCTGTTTACGGATGAGAACATTTTTACCGTGGAAGAAGTTTTCAACAAACAAAATGGCAAGATTTATGCCACTTCATCTAAGGAAGCGAAAAAAGTTGTTCCAAGGATTCAACGTGGCCATCATCCCTCTTCTGTAATGGTTTGGTGGGGGGTCTCCCACCATGGTGTCACATCCCTCCATTTCTGTGAAAAGGGCGTAAAAACTGGTGCAAAGGTTTACCAAAAAGATGTGTTAGAGGGTGTTGTGAAGGGTTTGACCAATACCCTTTTCAATGGACGTAGATGGATCTTCCAACAGGACTCTGGTCCTGCGCACAAAGCTAAAACCACGCAGGAGTGGCTCAGAGTCAATATTCCTGGCTTTATAGCAGCAGAAGATTGGCCATCAGGGAGTCCAGATCTCAATCCACTGGATTATGCTTTGTTGTCAGAATTGGAGAATATGGCTTGCAAGACTCCCCACAGAAATTTGGGAAGCCTTAATGACATCTAACTGATCTTGGCGGCACATAATAATTCAGAACAATCAATTATACCAGCTTCAATATCGAATACGAATAACAAGGTATGATAAGTACGGCGATATTGCAATGGCTGTAAGCCCAGTAACCGGTATCTGGAAATATAAGGAGGCACAAAATCACCAAAGTTAATTGAAGAGAGAGAGGAAATTTCAGAAAAAAAACCCGCTGAATTCTTTCAATGCGTGATATATTGACTTGGCAAGGGGGACTCCAAACAAGGGAGGCATATTCCAGCTTTGATCTTAACTATTTTTAAAGTATGTGGATCAGTGAAATCGGAACAATTTCTTTTAATATATGCCAGTATAGAATAAACCTTAGGGACAATATAATTTACATGCGAGGTGAAAGTCAATGCCGCATCAAAAACAACACCTTAAAAATTCATTTTACTTTCAGCAGTGAGGAGCCTGTAATCACCAATTTTGAAAACCAGTTGAATTGGATTACGAGAACTTGAAAATGAAATATGGATACATTTTGATAGATTCAATAGAAGTTTATTTAGGGAATGCTAGTCAAAAAGATTGTCTATATCGTTCTGAAGATCTAGAGCCTTAGAAATATTAGAAATTTTTTTGATATATATTTAAGTCATCTGCATATACTCGTAATGTGAAAATTTACTATTTTAAAGCAGTTAGAAACATAATTTACAAATTAAATAAACAAAAAAGGTCCCAAAACACTACCCCCGGGGCACGCCAAAGGTTTGGAAATATGAAAGAGATTCATAACCACTAATAACGACGTTGCATATTCTATTTGACAAATACTATTTTAACCACTTTAACATCAAGGAATGAACTCCCTTGGATTGCAACTTAGCACAAAGTGTACCTATACCATGCGATACTTTATCAAATGCTTTGGCGAAGTCACTGTAAACAGTTCCAACTTTATGTCCAAGTTGCGAAAATGGTTAAATTTGTTGTGGTAGATCTACCTGGATAAAATCCATGCTGAGATGGTGATATAATCGATTTTGTGAGAAAAGATAACTCCTTATAAATTATATACTCAAAAAATGTTCGAAACATTTGTTAGTTTGGAAATCGGTCTGTAACACGTAACATCATTCTTCTTACCATCTTTAAAAATTGGCGTTATGGATGCTAACTTCCATTTGTCAATAAAGTTGCCTTCCTTTAATGAAGAATTAAAAATATATAAAGGGTGTCCCAACAAGAACGCAAGATTTAATTGACCGATGCTGCAATTGGATTGTTTCTCTGGCTGTATGACATGTGGTGCTGTCTTGTTGAAACCACATGCCCTTCACATTCATTTCTTCAATTGTAGGCACGAAAAAACTGCTTATAATTTCACAATACCGAACACCATTGACTGTTTGCGCTTGAAAAAGATCCAATGATTCTTCCAGCCCAAAATCCACACCACACAGTGACACGTTGAGGATGCATTTGCTTCCCGTGAATCACTCCAGGATTTTCCTCATCCCAAATGCGACAATTCTGCCTATCGACGAAGTCACCAAGATGGAAATGGGCCTCGTCACTGAAGATGATTTTATCGGCAAAATCAGCATTTTCATGTTGTCTCTCCAATAGCCAATTAACGAACTCCCTTCGCTGTCCATGGTCAGCTGGCTTCAGTTCCTGAGTCAATTGAACTTTGTATGCATGAAGATGCAAATCTTTCATCAAAATTCGCTTCATAGTGGATTTGGAGACACCAATTTGAGCGACATCACCACGTATTGTGACACCAAATTAATCGCAACTTGCGAGCTGTAGCCGCAAAACTTTCACCATTTTGGTAAAACGATTTCACAAT
Organism: Philornis downsi; assembly: GCA_019455685.1. Taxonomy (NCBI): domain Eukaryota; kingdom Metazoa; phylum Arthropoda; class Insecta; order Diptera; family Muscidae; genus Philornis; species Philornis downsi. The sequence continues at coordinate 1,979,970 of JAHXMU010000022.1, forward strand.
GAGAATTCGTTGTTCACTCGTGTAGCGCTCCATTATTACTAACCTCGTACTTTCTACTAGCAAACAATAACAATTGTTCAAATGTCAAACCATGACACTTCAAATGGCGTCAAATTTAAATCTTGCGTTCTTGTTTATCTACTAAAGAAATGTGCCCAGTATATACTCTTATACTGGGTGTCAGTATAAGAGCAAAGATTAGTGACATGGCACATTTCTTTAGTAGATAAACACAAATCCCCTCAGAATCCGATTTATAGTTGGTTTCATTCTGTACTTCAGTAGTATTTATTCTGTAACATTTTCACCGATTCGGCACACGGAATTCAATTTGCAATACAGAATTTGAGATATTTCTTTCTCTCGGTATTTTATCCATTGTAAAAATTGTACAGCACACTTGAGATGAGCAGACAAAATCGATAAATGTAAGTAAATTGAATGATAGAACGCGCTTAATTCTGCTTCAGCACACAAAACAATTGTGCAAATTAGCGACAAAAAGAATTTTAACAATCCTTTAACTGATCAAATTCTGTCAAATTTTTTGACAGAACGAACTGTATTGAAAAAATTCAAATAACAGGACTCATGTGATTCCCTGGAATAAAATTTACAGAGAATGCAGAAAATACTTTTGAAAAGAATTTAAGCCTATATTGGAAATAATCAATCAATATAATTTTCCTTCAAATTGTGAACAAAAAAACAATTGTGAAATGATTATTCACTATTAATAATGTACGTTTATATATTTTCAGATATCAACTGCTAATCACCACAAGAAACCAATTCTGAAATACGAGTTTATTATAAGCATCATCATCATCATCACGACATCCAAATTATTAGGGAATTTTAAATATTTATAATGCCGAAGAAAAAACTACAAAGTAGTCTTAAAACAGTGTTTTCTTAAATCTTCAACAAAATGGGGGCTAAGGATGTTCGATTTGGTATGGAATGTCTCTGTTCCATATATTACATGAGTAACTAAGTTTTTTTTATAAAAATTCTACTTTTTTACGAAAACATGTTTACAAATAATTCATTGAAAGTATTGCCCATCGCTAGCTACTACCGCTTTCCCATCTTTCTGGCAAAGCTCGAGTTGCGTCACGGTAAAACTGTTCATCCCCGGAAGCTTTCCACGAATCTAGCCATTCCGTGATGTCGTTATATAAGTGGAACAGCTGGTCAGCCAAACCGTGTGGCATCGAACGGAATAAGTGATAATCGGACGGCGCAATATCTGAAGAATATGGCGGATGTTGAAAGATTTGCCATTTCAGCGTTTCCAAGTAGGTTCAAACGGGCTTGGTCAAGTGATTCTGAGCATTGTCATGCTGAAGAATCACTTTTTTATGCTTCACGCGTATTGTGGGCGTGTCTCGCGTAGAGCTTAGCTCAGTGGCATTAATTGCAGTCGATGCCGATTACCAGAGATGATTTCGTTTTGTTTTAACAGCTCGCAATAAATAACACCGATCTGATCCTACCAACTAATGAGCATAACCTTCGCAACGTGAACATTCGAACGAGGCGACGACGTAGAAGCATGGCCGGTCAGCCCCCCCTGACTTCCTTTTCTTTGAATTGCTTTAATGATTCCCTTTGTCATAACTTGCTACAATAGGATGAAGAAAACCCTGCTTTTTTATCGCTGAAGCAGTTGTTCATAGTCCAAAAAACAACGCTCAGCGTTCCTTAGCTTCATTTCATAAGGAAGCCAACACATGTAATCGCTTGGAAATAGCTTGGCAGATAACTCCTAAGACTGAAACAAGCTCTACCTGCCTTTAAAGCGGATCCTCGCCAAGCAATGCCGTCTATTCCGTGTCTTCGAATGTTTTTTGTCTTTGCGTGAAGCAAACGGTCGTCAACAACAAAATTACGTGTTTAAAGTAACAGAACCAATCTCGACAAGTAGTTTCACTTAAAGCAGTTTCTCCGTAAACGTTTTTAAGCTCTCGAGGTGTTTTAGTCGGCGTTTTCTTAGATTGAAAGAAGGGAACCACTACTTCCCCCATAAGACTATTGTTTGGTAAGAATATGACGTCAACAGAAAATCACTATTGTGTCGAGGCGGTATGTTCACCATATGCGTAAGCTTTTCTCATGAATAACAGAACCTACTAACACTTACAACTGGCGCCATCTATGGGCAAACAGCGGGAACGTTGTTGCGCGCTTAATAATTATTTCCAACCCTAAGTTTAATGGTTAATCAGAAGAACGCTTTTAAAATTGTGACATTCGAGGGATTTACTGTCGCCAAGTCGACCGTTTTCAAGGGATGACGAATGGTCGTGTAAAAATAAGAACAATTGTGATAGTATTGGATTCACTTACTAAAATGTATTTTATTTTACATATTTATATGTATATATATATATATATACATGTATACATATTTATATGTATATATATATATATATATACATATATATACATGTATATATTTCTTTTACAATTTTATAATTATACTTACTAAAGTGTATATCTGCTAAACCACAGTGTATGTGTACTATTATTGTGTGTTCTATTATTGTCATACATCTGCCATGTTATGAGGTGTAATAAAGAGCTGTGATAATGTAGTGATACTATTTAAATACAACAACAGCAGCAGAATCATCACGACCATCATCGCCATTATCAGGGGCAGCAGCAGTAACTACACAATGCCCCCCATTATCTATGACAATTTTCAACTCAATGGGGAAAATCTATTAGTATTTAAAAGTTTCTACAATAACAGCAAAACATTTCATAATTGTGATAAGAATTTATCTTTTAGTTACTATCGGCTGCATTAACCAGTATTTTATAGCATTTAGTGTTAGATGTTGCATGGTGACTTGTATTGCAACGACGATGACAATAAACATATTAATGAAACAAAGCCTAATCCCAAATGCATTTTGATTTGTTAGTTACTACAAAGCATCTGGAGGGAGGGGGAAATCGCTTTAATTTAGTTTGCAAAAAGAAAAAAAAATGGTTTGTATTTATTAAAATTTTGTATTTAACAGGAACAGAGAACAATATGACAGAAACAAATACCACCATGTATTACGATCCACAGGGCCTTGAGCGTATTGTACTTGTACCGATTTGAGCATGTACAGTGGTAAAGAAAATCTCTTCTCACTAATAATCACAATCGTCTTCCAATGAATTGTACATTGAAATATATTTTTAGTATTTTTGAATAAACGCGTCCTCGAATAGAAGACTCGTCTTCCAATGAGGCGTACATTGAAATATATATTTTTTTATTAGAATTTCGAAAAAACGCGCATTCGACCAGAGCCTTTACTTTAAAATGTATATAAATTAAATTAATTTCTCCCCTGACCAACAAACTATAACCGTACATTAAAATAAATGCCTCGAAATTAGTTATGAAAACTAAAATGTATTGAATTTCCACACCCCTTTGGGTATTGCATGTTCAAATTGATTCAGCACAAATCAATGATTTTCCTACGATTTCAAAACGAAAGCCTTTAGTAGGTTATAACTTCGCTTGGGTGAAGATATCTACTTATTTAGTTTACCTTCACCCAACCGAAGTTATAGCCTATTAAAGGCTTCCGCTTTGAAATTACAGGGAAATCACTGATTTGTACTGAATCAATTTAAGCGTGAAATACCCAAAGGGGCGTGGAAATGCAGTCTATTTAGATATAAATTTGCCTGAATATAGTGTAATTGAGTGAAGAACTTTAACGTGGGATTATATGGGTTAAATTGAGTAATTTATATAAGTGGTACGAGAAAGGGCTGTATAGTCAGGCTGTTGATGTTTTCTTTTTTAAATTTTGCCAAGCTTTATAAAACCGAAGCATTCAACAAATACGTAATTTATCACAAAAATTGAAGGAGATGTGACAGATGTGACAAAGCAGTCCATTTTCATTGTCAGACAAAAGTTTACCAAACGCTGGAAATTTGACGAATTTGAGATCATCTAAATAGTGCATTTGAATGAAAGCAACATGGTTAAAATCGATCATTTATAGGGGAGAAACATAAAAGGAAGTTTTAATTGAACGATTTTTCCAAATTCTGTAAAGCACTGTAAAGCAATGCAGTGCACAAAAGTATAAGTCATGGCCGACTATCAAGAAGAAATTACAGAGCAAAAATTTAATTTCGGAAAATGGGTCAATTTGCTGTCTTTGCACTTTGCACTATTGCCCAACAACAAAAGTGCATACAAAGAAGTGAATATTCAACACAACTTTTGATAGGAAAGTGTTGAAAATTTGAGTAACAACATTGAAATTAGCATAGGATTGTCATAACAGGGAAGCAGTATTTTATATTCATGAAAATTTGATAGGAATTTTCATTATTTAAAGAGCTAATTTTTTACTGTATTGTCTTTACTGTCATTTTATTTATATTAAAATTCAGTTTCAGACCAGATTTGGAACTTTCTATTAAAAAAAACCGGTAGACAGGCCATAAATTAGAAAGGCAACCATCCTCTTCTACCATAATCCTACCAGTATTGGGGATGGACATTCTTAAAATTAAATTAAATTTTCCTGCTTTATTTAGTCTCTGAGTGTTCATAGTTTTTACAAACAGAATGATAAACTTAGTCATCATATAAAGGATGATAAAGAAATGTTTGGCCAAAGATTTTAAAAGGAGTATCGTTAAGTCGACTACCAAAATTTACTTCTTGGAAGCATATTAGGTTCTTTAAAAATAATTTTTGGAGCACTTCATTCGAGCATGTTTTACTCTAATTGCTTGGAGTCATAAACGAAAATAAAACCATTTCTTTAACCACTTCATTACGGCGGTTTTGGAAGTGGTTCAAACCAGCTTCGTTGGAAGCGATAAATATGCATGAATTGCATCTTTAGAAGTGGTGAAAATGTAATTCTTTTTGAATGATTTCCCCTTTTTTTTGCTGGGTGATAATACGAAATGTAAGGACATGTAAAAATGTACATAAATACAGTGAAATAATTCAAAATTTAAAGTGTAGAATCGATTTATATTAATTATTATAACTTTTAGTTTTCAACTCACATCTTTCCTAGTACTAAACTATGATGTCGAAAAAGTACCACAAGATATTTACTGTCCATTGAAATTTACTGTATTGCCTTCAAAGTAGGACTCTTCCGAAATAATACAGTTGCGCTAATGAATAATTCAAAAATCAAAATAAAGACCAAAACATCAAAACATTTTTCCCTGGGAATTCTCTTCTATTTCTTCTTTCTACTTAAAACTGAAGCATCGATTTTAGAAAGAGAAAAAGTTAAAACGGAGTCATATCAGGTGAAAATGGTGGCCTTTAATAATATTGGTATTGATAAAGGTATATTTATGCAGCTTTTGACAAGGAAATAGCTCACGAAGAAAGCACTATGACATGATGCTTCTCCCATAAGACTATTATACGGTAAGAATATGACGTCAAAAGAAAATCACTATTGTGTCGAGGCGGTATGTTCACCATATGCCTAAGCTTTTCTCATGAATGGCAGAACCTACTAACACTTACAACTGGCGCTATCTATGGGCAAACAGCGGAAACGTTGTTGCGCGCTTAATAATTATTTCCAACCCTAAGTTTAGTGGTTAATCAGAAGAACGCTTTTAAAATTGTGACATTCGAGGGATTTACTGTAGCCAATTCGATTAAGATTAAGACTTAGCGTTCTGTTTCCCGTCGTCAATTTTGGTTAACTTTCGTTTCAATTATCTACGTTTTTCTCTCCAAAAACCTTCAGTGCATAACTTTATAATAATAGCAAATAGGTAAGAAAAACTATTAATTTAAAACACAAATGCCAACTCTAATATCGCTCTGTGCAAGTCAGTTATAAATACGTACAGTTTAATTAGTTGTAATTATTTAGCATTAAGCAGAAGTTGTTTGCTCTCCCTGCCTCTGTTCCGATTATTTACAATGTATTATAAAAAGTTTTGTCATAATTTGTTAATTAAAGAGCTGTTGACTTTTGCAAGGAAATGTTGAAACTTTGTAAGCGAAAGGAAATAAATGAGACAATAATTACAAAATAATTAAATAAAAGTGTTAGACTTTGAAAATAACAGAATAAATGGTTGACAGTGGGCAGTATGCGAATAACTATTAGTAATAGCCATGGATAAAATAATTTTAACATCGGGAATTACATACCAGTGGTATACTTTCGATTCTAAGTAGACTAGAGTCAATCTAAATGTCGTATTACTTACCACACTGGATAGTCGATTATAATCTTGCCAGAAATTTAACGATATGTAGTTCAAATACTTCAATGATAGATATTCTATAATATGGGCCATTCAAATGCTTACTGCCTTCAGCGCCCTAAATTATGTTCAGTCCGTATAGAAACCGATTTTTGATTTTCGATTGTGATCAAAGGAGCCTATAGGTGAAATATTTTCCAATAGGGGCATTTGGTAGTTTATTTTTTTTTTTTTTTAATTTTTTACACAAAATGGCAAGCTACAGTATTGAAAATGCATCATGCAAATGGCAACATTTTATTATCAAAACGGCTGTTATGTTGTGACAACAATGCCCTCATTGTGACCTCTACATCGAACAAAATTGCCTTATTCGGGAAGATGCCAATCCACATGAAGTCCGCTATGTGGCAATACACTCACAGACAGACGCTGTTTGGCGGGAATTGTGGTCCGGCGTCATCATCGCGCCGTATTTCTCAAAAGCTCTGATGGCATTGCCATCACCATCACCAGAGGGCGCCTGATTCAAACACAATTGATGTCACAATGCATATCCGGCACAAGCGATTTCACGGCATGAATACCACGCAGAGGCAACGTGAAATTTAGACCTTTATTGTGTGCTTTCATAAAGTCGTAGTCAACAAACCACAAATAACCACTGTCCTCAAGATCAGCATAACCTATTCCATCACTTAAATTCAGTCTGATTTATGCACCAGAGTCATTGAAAATTTCGCCTCTCGAATGCACGCATCCCGTAATTTCAATGATATCATATTTCACAAATGATGTCATTGTCACCTGTCAAGAAAACAACAGATTCTGTTGATGTCTCACACGGGACTTGTTTTATCCAGTTTTACCCGTCCCTATTCGAAAACCCTTTATTTAAGAAATTTTTTTGCACAAAAAATAAAATTTTAATAATGTGGACTGGAGGAGAGTGGCAAGTCCTATTTTAGTCTTAGGAAATCAAAATTTTTAGGATAAAATCAAATTTCCTTGAAAAAATTGGGATGATGACCTATAAATCTAAGTTTTTAAAGTTGTTTGTGTGCTAAAAATGGTAAAAATTTTAAATTTCGATTATATTATTTACACTAAAATTTTAACATCTACCGGGTGAAGCAAATTCAGTATTTCCGAATAGTGTGAGGAATTTTATATGCTCGCAATGATCGTAGTAATGACATTTTTCTTCTCAGCGCATGAGCGGAGGGGCGTGTCTGCAAGAAACGTTGACTTTACACAAGTTTGAAAAATTTGTCAATAAGGTTGGAATTTTGTACGTATTATTTGGATACGGACAGGAATAAAAGAACATCAGTACAGAAATTTTAGTTGATTCAAAATTGTGCAGAATACCAGAACGTGCAAGAGAAATCGCTCGGTCATCACCAAATACTGCTCTGAAAAAAACGCAATAAAAGCAGCAAAATTGTAAATTTTTGCTTAATTGTTCTCATCTTCATTTCTTTTTCTAGCTAGAACAAAATTATGGTCTAAGAATGAAAATAGGCTGCATTGCAACCCCCTTTAGGTGAATCCAATACAAACTGATCGTTTTCCAAATTTCAAATTTTCCCCCTAACTCCCAGTTTGTACACTAAAGCAACTTAGATATTAGGTGCGCAACGAAGCTCCTCTGTTTTACAATAGATGGCGCTAGCTGTAAGTGCTAGTCGATTCTGTCACAACCTAAACGTCATGAGCCAAGCTTAGGTATATGATAAACATGCCGCCTCGACACAATAGTGACTTTCTTTTTTCCTTTCCTCCTTCAATCGCAGAAAACGACGACTGAAGATCATCGAGAGCTTCAACCCGTTTACGGAGATGCTGCTTTAAGTAGAACAACGTGTAGAGATTGGTTCCGTCGCTTTAAAGACTGTGATTTTAATGTTGATGTTCGTTCGCGTGGAGGAAGACGAAAAACCTTCGAAGGCACTGCGTGATGGGGATCCGTGTCAAATGCAGGTAGAGCTTGTTTCAGTATTAGAAGTTACCCGCCAAGCTATTTCCAAGCGATTGCATGCATTGGGAATGATTCAAAGGCAGGAAACTTGGGTTCTTTGTGGGTTGAAGCCTACGGATATTAAGCAGAAGGAAGGGTTTTCTTCATCGTATTGTAACGTTTAATAAAAAATGTTTTCATTACAGCAATCTAAGGAAAAGAAAGTCATGGGGGCCGACCGGTCATGCGTCGTCGCCTCGGTCGAATGTTCACTGTGCGAAGGTTATGCTCTGTATTTGGTGGGTCCAAGCCGATGTTATTTATTACGAGTTGTTGAAACCAAGTGGAACCATCCAGGGAATCGGTATCGACTGTAATTAATGCGAATGAAACAAGCTCTACGCAAGAAACGCCCACAGCACGCGGATAGGCACGAAAAAGTGATTCTTCAGCATGACAACGCTCGGTCTCACGTGGTCAAGCCCATTAAAACCTACTTGGAAACCGTAAAATGGGAAGTCTTACCTCATCCGCCATATTCTCCAGATATTATGCCGTCCGATTATCACTTGCCCCGTTCGATGGCACACAGTCTGGCTGACCATCAGTTCCACTCATATGGTGACTTAAGGAATGGCTAGATTCGTGGATACCCTCAAAAGATGGACAGTTTTACCTTGACGGAATTCGAGCTTTGCCAGAAAGATGGGAAATGGGATTTGTAAACATGTTTTCATAATAAACATTTTCATAATGTTTTCATAATAAAAAAAAAATCAGAGAGAACTTAGTTGTGCACCTAATATTTGGTCATTGTATTGTTTTGTATTATTTGGTACAACTTGGGAAAAGTCGATCGCGCAACCACACCGCTTCTGCTGCCTTTTATGCGTTTTAATTCATATATACTTAGCTTCGGTTATGGTGAATTCCGCCAGGATTCGATCATGACTTTGGTGAACTAAGTTTTAGAAATTACAATTGGATGACATTGCCCCACCATTTTTCGTACCTCCTATACAAATTAACCAATTTAATGAAATTTATTTCTTCAAATTTCTATCATTTCCAAACGGAGGGCAGTTAAGAGAGTTGTAAGTTATAATAACTAATGTATATGTATACTAATTCAATTCAGTAAGTTATAGTTCCGCTTCCTTTGTTACTAATAAGAAACTAGCGATTTACCACGCTCATCCTGAAAGTATAAGTAAATCAGATCATTTGACTGAAATTTTCATCTGACTGATTTTGATTTTAAAGTTTTACTGTTTGCACGAACTGTTCAAACCTGTAGCTTGATCTGAACGTCTGAAAGGCGGGATGTAAGGACAGGTAAGTTTGACTGTACATGAAAGAAATCTAGATTTGGCAGCTGCAACATGCATCTGATCCACATTACAATACTTTATATTTGCTTACCATCGGCACTTTTGTTGGAAATCTCAAAGGTGAAGTCACTAATTTCCAATTTCTAACTCTAACATACCAATTATAATAAATATCATTATCTGATAATTTCCATAGAGATCTATTGAATCACACACATTACAGTTCTGATAATTATCCTTCATAATACAAAGTTTATAATTGATTTGCAACTTAGTATCAAATTAAGGCCGACTTCGAACTGAGACTCAATTACTCGTACACCGCTATGAAAACAAACTTGCATCTGATGCAATTTAGCATGGTAGACTTCAATGACATCGCTGGCATAAGTGATTGTCATTAATAGAACAGAGCGTAAATACTTATAATAAACAAAGTTAATAGATTTTTAATTAACGTTTTTCATTAATAATCTCTAAATTACAAGTATTCGGAGTGGAATAAGAGTAAAGCGAACTATTATTAAAAATGCATAAAAAAATGTAATTACATTAAATAGCATATTGAACTGAAGAAATGTACAGACAATAACATGCTTTCATATAATATATATATGTATTTTTTAAATTATGCAATTCAATAATTTGACGACCATTGAAAGCTCGTAAAGTTTATACATCAGATTATAACTTATATTATAATATGCTACGCAATTATTAGACATAATTTGGTTATATATGCAGGCAAATCATATGGGACTGCATGAGATTTTATTACCTACAAGTTGCTATACATGGTTACCCATTTTTCGGTTTCAAAATTACCATTAAATAGAACACACATAAAGCTATGATTTCGAGGAAACTTCGCCATTATGTACGACATACAACATCACTCAAATGACCGTCTCTGGATTGGTTGCAGCAATGGATGCTTCTGAGGTATTAGTTTTTGAAAAAATACAGCTCAACACCATAATGCACACCAAACAGTCACTTTTTCCGCGTGCAATGGCTTTTCCACAATCACTTTTTTATGGGGTTCTTCGAATCCCATATACAACAATTCTATTGCTGACGTAACCGCCGACTGAGAAATGAGCTTTATCGCTGAAGAAAATGTTGTTCCATTGAAATCCCACGTTTGAATCACCAGTTTTGTAGTAAGTTTTAACTAATTGTACGCATTTTTCAGTTGTTAAATGATCCCTATTCATAAATGGCAAACCTTTCACTAAATAAAAAACACTTCAGATGGCAGATTTTCAACAGCTGACAGCCTTGCCACACCGCCGGTTTTGAAAGCACTTAATAGATAACCGTACGTAATAACGTCACTGGGCGTCTGCCCCCAATCGCAACGGTCTGTACTTTACAAGTTGTGTACTACGTAACCAGGTTTACAAGAACGAGGCAATGTTATATTACATGGCTATTATAATTTTGCAATTCTACGACGTGACGTATAGATAGTGCCAGTAGTTTCAAAAAAATTATTTTGGTGAAAAGTGTTAACCTTATAACACATATGTTTTAAGTTTCAAGGCGCCACGTTGTTTAGTATTTTTGTTTAAGCCATCAAAATCAAACGATCTCAGTGAATTTGTCAATACGGAAAAAATTGGTCACCATCATGTAACCACACAATATTAAAGCCGATCTAGATTATACTCTTGCGGAGCCTGTTTCTTCATTTTCGACTGTAAAATGTTGAGTAACAAAGTTTAAACTATATCGTACTAGGTGCCAAGACGAACACCATGCTGGTCGACCAATTGAGGTGTCCGTCCACGCCAGACACTTTTAAGAAAATCCACAAAACGTTATTGGACGATCGTCGGCTGACGGTGCGGCTAGGTGAGCTAGCTGAAATGATAGGCATTTCAAAAAATGCTGGACATCGTATATTGACCGAAGGTATAAAGATGAGGAAGCTGTGTGCAAGATGGGTGCCGCGTTTGCTTTCAATAGAGCAAAAACAGCGTCGTGAAGATGTTTCAGTAAAGTGTTTGGCGATGTTTCACCACAATAAATCCGAATTTTTGCTTCGATTTACATCATAAGACATGGGTTCACCACTTCACACCTGAGGTAAAGGTGTCAAAGAAGGCAAACCCGCAGGCAAGATCATGGAATTATACTCGTATTTATTGATCATCATCAGAAAGGAAAAATCATCAACGGCGAATAATATGCTAATTTATTTCATCTAAATGGTGAAATTATGGAAAAGGAACGCATTTGGCGAAAAGAACACTTCTGCGATAGTCAAAATTAATGAATTAAAGTTGATTAGGCAGGCAAGATCATGGAATTATACCCGTATTTATTGATCATCTTCAGAAAGGAAAAACCATCAACGGCGAATAATAT
>JAHXMU010000022.1:1991877-2016742 GCA_019455685.1 Philornis downsi
AATAATATGCTAATTTATTTCATCTCAATGGTGAAATTATGGAAAAAGAACGCATTTGGCAAAAAGGACACTTCTGCGATGGTCAAAATTAATGAATTAAAGTTCGAAGTGCCTCATCACGCATCTTATTCGCCAGATTTAGCTCTCTCGAGCTATTTTCTATTTACAAACCTGAAAAAATGGTTCGTGGGTAAAAGAATTGCCAACAATGAAGAGGTGGAGTCTGCGGGTGATGGCTATTTTAAGGAGTATAACAGTTCTTACTATAAGCAGAGTACAGAAACTATCGAATATATATTTTCGATATATTAGAATCGATATATCGAAAAACCGTATCAAGCTAAAAGAAGGTTATGTTGAAAAATAAAGACAATTTTTCACAAATTTTTTGTGTCTTCTTTGTTAGGTCGGCTAGTTTTGGGACCGCCCCGTAAATTCCTATATCGAATTATTTTCAAATTACTTTGACCGTTTAAAGTAATAAGATTAGACGATACCTCTCAAACAGGTACCCCCATACTAACTTCAATACAAACTCGAATGGTCGAATGTTCATTTTTTATTGTCATAAAAGTTTCGCCATACAATTTGGTAATGTGCACCAAATGTAGGCACATTTCCGCTCACTGTACTTATGTATTTTCACCAAATTCAATTCTTCCTCCATAATTACCAATTAGTAGGTTGCAATAGCGTATATTTCTGTCCACTGTGTCGATGTATTTTCATCAAATTCAATCCTTTCTCTATAATTACTAATTAGTAGGCTGTAATAGCGTAAATTTCTGCCCGTTATACTGATTTATAATTCCCTGTAAAACTTGAGAAGAACCGACGACGTGACTACAACCGTTCTGGGACCTGGCATATATTTTTAGCTTCATAACTTTCAATCAGCTGCATTAAATTCGATTAAATATTTTAAACTTCATGATTTTGCTCTACTAAATTCGGAGAACGATAATGCAGGGCAGGTACCAGCTACTCGTTGTGGTACTTTACGTAAAAATTTATTGATTTATAAAACTTAAGTTTCCACCGAGTTCCCTAATTCGTAAACTTCAGTTACTTAACAATGATTGGAAATATAAAAAAATATCTGACGGATATCCACGGCCCATACAAACTCCCATACAAATTATCTGATCTAACCCACATATTCGTAGATTTATATCTTTTATTCTGTTGTACTAAATTCATAAGGCACCTTGTAAACTTGATTCTAATGATAAAAATGGGCTGCCACGCCTGTAATGTGTGATACCCAGACAACTTAGCCAATGTGGCAAACATCAGTTTGTGAAGCAAAAGTTTGAAATCAATTTCACCGTATCCCTAAATTTTTATTCAAATCGATTCAACCACTCAAAACTGGTTCAACCAACTCTGCAATTTATGATGTCCTGTGATAATATAAAGTAACCAATAGGGTACCAAATTGTGTTTTCTCGTAGCCTACATTATGGAAATTTTGAACTGGTCTAAATTGCTTAATTTATAATTAATTTAGTGACGATACTTATGATCCATGTTAAATAATACAAATCGTTGTAACAATACAAATACCCGATTTAATTTAGTTTGCTTTAAACTACTCAATATCAATACCGTTTTTGGTAAAAAAAAAAATAATTTTTTAAATTTTTTGTATTAATACAGTTGCCATTATTTCGAATATCACAGAAGAATCATATCGTATCATTTGCGTTATCTTATTAATTTAATTTTTTTAATATATATGATTGAAATACATTGATTCTCAAGCACTTACCTTCAACAACTTCCTATGCGGCCGACAAGAGCTCTAGTTTATGGTCTTCACAACGTATAATAATTGCACTTATAAACGATAGCGTTTGTCACTTTAAGTTTATGTTTTTCTGTCACTGTTGTTAGGTTACTAAATAATTGCCGTATAATTATCCTCCACTGTTAAACGAACAAATTTTTTTATATCTCATGTTGGTTGCTGGGTTTTTTTGTTGTATTTGGTAAATTTATGTTAATACAGATTTAGTTTGAAAATTGTATTTTCATTTGTATTTGCATTTATTCTTTATATTTGCATTTGTTATTAATCGCGTTTTTAGTCTGTTTACATCTGTATGTAGTTTTATATTATTTCCTGTTGTTGTTTTTTTTTTTCTTGTTTCACAATTTTTTTTCACACTGTAGTGTTTCATTTGCCAACACTGTTTTCTTTCGGATTTCTTCGTTTTTAGTTTGTTTGTTTTTTAGTCTTTCCACTTTGATGCCCATCATCATCTACATCTTTTTCTTTTGTTTCTCCTTTAGACGAATCATAAACAACATTAACCGTTATGTGGAGAGAGAGAGAGGGTGTTTGTATTGGTGTGCTTAGTAAATGACGACAACGAAGACGACGATGATGATGTTGACGGTGATGTTGCTCTTCTTGTTGTTGTTCAACTTCCGCTAGTATTGGTTAAATATTGTATATACTATGTGCATTTGTATACTCGTACATGCATGTGTGCGTTGGTCTGACTGTAGAGTATACAAGAATTTAGCGGAAAAAGCAACGGAATTTTTTTATTTATATATAGAAAAATACACGCGCATCACGGCACTCACTACATAGACTGACTGCATTGTGATTGGTTGGCTGGTCTGGTTGGAAATGTTGCTGATGTTTGTTTTTGTTGCTGTTCGCTAGTTGTTTTTGTAAATAATTTTTATGCGAACAAATGACGACGGCAACAACGATGACGACGACGACGACTACGACTATACACAGAAGAGAAAGAGAGAATTTATTTGTATTATTTACTAAACTTTAATGAGATTCATCTTTTTCTGCTTTGCAATTGAAATTAATTAATAATATTGTTCACTAATTAAGGAAAATGGTTTAATAAATGAATTTCGGTGAGGCCAGTTAAGTTTTGTTTTAATGCGACTGGTATTTTACGGCAACAATTTGCATGCATTTACAGTTTCAGTAAATAAAATATTTAGTAATATAATTTGTTAAATGTTTTACGTTTTTTTCAACGTTTTTGTTTTTGTTTTTTGTGTGCCCAATGTTTGTCATGTGCTTGATATTCCCAAATACCACTCATACATTTTATCTTAGTGTTATTCGAAATTTTATGATTTGTAGTTTTATTCAAAATACAATTTTCTCTTCTCATGCTTGTTATAGTTTTATGTATTTATTGTGTTTTTTCTGCTTTTTTTTTTTTTTTGTATTAAACTTTACCCAACGAAATGTAATTATTAACCATGTCACACAAAAGTAATTTATCAATCAAAAATTAAGACATTCATTTGGTGTAAAATAAATTCTCTCTCGCTCACTCATCCACATACTTGCAGACACACACGCACACACACACACACGAAAAAAATCAATCCCTCCATCACACCAGCCCATTAACTATAGTTAATGTCAACTGACATTCGTACACAAACAATCCGGCTAGATCGCATATCAAAGTTGTTATTATGGTTTGATTGCTCCATGTGGGTCTTTAAAAAGCTTGTGCGTTTGGCACCATGTCCCGAGAGGTGTTGCACATCGTTTAAATGTTGGTAGTCACAAGACGATTCAAGTGTTTTCATTAATTTCATCAACTTTCTAGTGACGTTACAATTTAAGGTTTTCAATTATTTATCACTTGGCTCGTAAAGATCCACTTTCATTAATTGTTATGTGTTATTTATAAATATAGGCTTGGACCACAGGGAATAGATCTAAACACGAAATGCCTACCAAAAATCAGGACGAAATCGTGAACTTTCTTTCGACAAGTTCTCAGCCTGACCTAAAAGTTTACCAATTGTTGAACGAATAGTTGAGGTAAACCGAAAAAGTACACTTTTACAATAAACTACAGCATGACGAAGGTTTTCTTAAACAGATTTTGGAAAAATTTGGAGAAGACCCTCCCGATATGTTTTCATTTTTGTGAATTTGTAACCGATATGAAAATAGAAAACTTAGTGTTAGGAAGAGAAATGCTTGAGCTTCCCAAAAAGTTTATGTAATTCTTAATATGCACTAAATATTTGCAGAAAGAACTTACAGAAGTTCATATTTCACTTGGATTATACAGGGTGTCCGTCGGAAAGGTATACCACTTTGGTAGACATTTTGGTAAACATTAGTCTTGGCAGTTCATATTTGGCAGTCGTGAAGTAGAGACGTGGCAAATTTATTTTGGAAAAACATTCGATAAACCAACGCGTTTTAATCGTTAAAACATTTTATCAAAAACAATCATCGATTACCGTGACGATGAGAAAGTTACGTGAAATTTTTGGGAGAAACAACGAGCCAACAAGACGCACTATTTATCGTGTAGTGAATGATTTCGAAGAAAGAGGGTCTGTAGCTGATAGGGCCAAGCATGGACCACAACGTACTGCAAGATCGGCTGAAAACATTGCTGGTGCTCAATAAACCTCAATCAACCTAAATCAACCTCATTTCGACGCCGTGCTCAGGAGCGTGGTCTTCAAAGAACAACTTTGACCACAATTTTGCACAAGGATTTGCATTTGTTTCCATTTAAGATTCAGTTGATACAAGGCTTCTTCGTCAAAACCATTTACGCCACCGTTCATATGCCAATAGAATGTTACAGCTCGCCCATGACAACCCCGATTTTCTTCAAAACATCATAATGAGTGACGCGGCACATTTTCATTTGAACGGATATGTGAATAAACAGAATAGCTGGTTCTGGGCAATGGAAAACCCTCAAATTATTTATCAGTCACCTTTGCATCCATTAAAAGTAGCAGTCTGGTGTGCAATTTGGTCAGGAGGAATCAGTGGACCTTACTTCTTTGAGCGATATCGCGATGTGATTGAAAACTTTTTAACGCCACAACTGCATGCTTTGGGCTTGATTAACGTGTGGTGTCAATAAGACGGTGTCACATCGCATACAGCCAGGATTACTATGGAATTACTGCAAGACCTCCTCCAACAACAAGCTATTTCATGAAATGGTGATGTTGATTGGCCACCATGGTCGCCTGATTTGACTGCTCCGGAACAAACCAGAAACGCCTGGGCAACTCAAACAAAATATTCGTGATGAAGTTAATGAAATACCGCTTGAAAAGTGTGAGAATGTAATGAAAAAAGTGCTCAAAAGGGCTCGCATTTGTGAGGCTAACAGAGGCGGACATTTATCTGATATTGTAGTCCATACATAATTGCCGACGTTAAATAAAACATTTATCAATATAAGATCCATTCTCTTTCATTTAATCAAAAATCAAATAAATCAAAATAGTATACCTTCCCGACAGACACCCTGTAAATGATTTTTTTGTTTTAATTTGCTGCAAATTTGAATACATAAAGTCTCCACAAGTTACATTTAACCACTTTTAGAAAGCTTAATATTATCTCTCTTTAAGCCTACTTTACATTTGAGAATCGGTTACGAAATAGTAAAATTACCAGTTCTTCCTTTTCGTTGTTACCCAAGAAGGGGTTTTCTGGCTGTAACTACAATATTTCGAGGATATGAGTTTTATAACAAAACTTTACCCAAACTTTACTTTTGCGTTAATGCAAGAATGTGCGTAGTGTCAGAAGGAGCCTGACAAATTGTGTCAATAAATGTGTAAAATTAACACATGAGAGAAAGAAACAAAATTCCAACTTACTGAAATTAATTATTATAACTTAATGTGGTCGACCATGGTGCAATGATTAGTGCGCGCGGCTATCATTCGCATGATCGCAAGTTCAATCCCGCATACAGCCACCTATCATTATTTGAGCGACGGTCATCTCGCTATGTCTGACGTACACCTCGAGTGGTCGTCGAGTAATCGCTATGTGAGGTAAATAATTCTCAAACTGTGATGTTCGTCGTAGTCATTAAACTGTAACTCCCATTCAATGAGTCTAAAAATATAATGCGCGTAAGTTCACCGAATGTGGGAACCTCTTCCATGTCTCATTCGTGGGATGCAAAGGGATTTTATTTATAATAAACTGACTTCTGTATAGAAATTTCACAGAAACCATTAATATTTGCCAAATTGGTTAACTTGTATGCGTAATGCCCCAAGGGGTGCGGCAATGCTGATCATTTTCAGTCGCCGGTCTGGCAAGGCTGTGAAATAGAAAGTACCTGTCATCTGAAGTGTTATTTATTTAGTGAATACGAATACGGATCGTTTAACAAACGAAAAACGAATAAAAATCGTTGAAACTTACTGCAAAATTGGTAATTCGAACGTGGGCTTTCAATCGAATTAAATTTTCTTCAGCGATAAAACTTTTAGTTTTCAACAACCAAAATTGTCGCATGTGGGACTTGGAGAACCCAGAAGTGATTAAGGAAAAACTATTCCATCCGGAGAAAGCGACTGTTTAGTGCGCATTATTGTCTAGAGGTGTATTTTTCGAAATCTATCTCAAAGGGATGCACTGCTGCAACCAATCCAGAGACGGTCATATAAATGATATTGTATTTCATACAGAATCCTATCATTCAGAGTCAGAGTCCTATCATTATAATGAAATAAAAGTTTCATCGAAATCATAGCTTTATGTGTGTTTTATTTAAGTTCACTTAAAAACAAAAAATGGATAACTCTACATATTTGGAAAGACATGTATCTAGAAGTGCACGATATAAATTATGTAATTTGTATGGGAGTGGGGTTATCCGATCGACTTTTTCATATTTTATCAAGCCTTACAATCTATGCAGTTGACAAAATCTTAGATTACTACAGTTTACGTATTGGTGTTTAAGGGAGGAAATTAAACTTCAATGGGAGAGGCGATGCAGACAATTTTCATAGTCTTAAACAAGTTTATCAAACGTATGACGTATTCCAAATTCAGTAGAATTCATTGCTGCTGCTTGAACGATATGAAGTTAAGGATATATGGGCAAAATGGACCAGTTTCTGTGACGAATAATAGAATAGGTGTGGATATTTGCTCGATTTTTGTTAAATTTTGCGAGGCATTACAAAGCAATATAACAGACAAGTTGCTGCCGTCCACGAATTTCGAACAATCGGTATGCGAGGTACCGGAAGAGGTACGCTGATGTATCCCATTTACAATCTCCGGCTATGATCTGGAAAATTATTAGGCTGGGTCAAGTTTTAAGAAGTTTAGTGAAGATTTGCGGCAATTATTGTGTCTGTCAGCCAGCCGGGTGGAAGAACATCGCTCAATTGGCTTAAAAAGAAACGCAATGCATTTGGTAAAAAAATACTTCGCACTTTAAACGCTTCCTTCTAGGTGTTACCTTTTCGTTGTATTCAATGATATTTGCCCCCGTTTGTTTCAGATGAAGGTATGAATATTTTGCAAATTGCTTTTCAGCAGAATTTCCAAAATCGTAGTATGACTCACAATCGAAACAAATTTACAGGAGCCAAGTTTAGCAGGCGCCAAAAGCCTGGATCGAAGCTTGCATAACCACCACCATGGATTAAAGTTCACAATGGGTCAAGGCCGGCCAAAATCGGCTCATTTCCATGCATAATGTGTCAATGTATTTTAATTTTCCAGTGAATAATCATATTTTTAGGCATCATTGAGAGAGGTTCTATATAAATGTTGATAAATTGAAGCAGCTGTTTTCCACTTCAAACATCCTTTATTGACCTTAGTCAACGAATAGATGGTCAAATTTTTAGAAAATTTCGGAAAAGGAATAGTTTTTTTTTTCTTCTAAATTGTATCCAGTTCTTTTATGAGTAAGTTGATTCTTACTGGACTAATTGTTCCCAATTGTGAAAGTCACAGGGATGACGTACCGAATTCTGCCAAGAAAAGAGTGCACTTATAAAAAAAGTAAACAAATTTTGAGTCACAACGAACATAAACTAAGTAAAAGTGATCTCCATACGGCGCTAAGTATCACCTTGCCCAAAATAAGTCAGAAAATTATCCGGGGAAACTTGCGTATATATTTTAAGCACGTACAATTTTCATGCGTTGTCAAACCAATTAAAATTTAGTCAACTTAAGTTTCAATTACTTGTTTGAAGTAACAATTTACTATTATTTAGTGGATTCGGTATAATTATTTTCAGTATATTTTCAACCTGGCAAAAACACCCCTATCCCACACGTAATACATTGCGACATTGTCCATTTTCCGGTAAAAATTAATATTTTATTGAAATTTTCTAATAACCACGCGGACCGTTAGAGCGTGTATGAGTTGAGATGATTCTATAAAACTGCACCGTATTTTGCTTTAAATCAACGAATATGATAAGATTTTTGGCTTGTGTGGAAAATTACTTTCCTGAAGAGCAGTTTAGTTTGAAACAATTCCGAAACTAACCCGCTTATAAACACTGCATACACATTTGTGCTAAATTTCAGCGTTCTAGCTTAATAGGTGTGACCTCTATCGAAAGTTTAACAGAATAGGGTGCCGACGGATATTCTTACACAGACATTAAATTTTATGATGATAATGCGTATACGAAGGCGAAGGCAGTAGTTCAAAAAAAGGATTTTTCAAGTTTCAAGGCACTACGTTGTTTAGTATTTTTATTTCACAGGATAGAATGGCAGGCATAGTGGACTGAAGCATAATATTACGTAGAAATCAGCGACTCAAAACTTGTGGTGAGAAAGCTTTTGTATTCCATTTGCTTTTTCATTCCATATAAAATAAAGAATACTCGTCTGAGAGCCAATAAAAATTTCTGATCGTTTTAAAAATCCTAATCAATGTAAGACTGCCCTTTCGGGCGCCTGTTGAAATCTCAACAGATGTCACACCGCTTAAGATAGAAGACTGAAATTTGGCATTAAAAAATATTTTGCTATTCATTGGTTAACTAAATGTAACCAGAACAGCGATTCATATTCATATATTTACATACATATATGCAATTATCCAATTAATATATATGTAGTATACTATATATAACATAGTAAATTTAAAAAAATAGTGACTATTTTTCCCGGAAAATGCTGTATAATGTATAATATGATAATAGGTAATTTCTGACCCATTTATATGGCGAAGGTCTGGCATGGCGTTCCCCTCAAAAATCGGTCTATTAGGGAAAAGATTGTCCCCACAATAAATGAGCTCACCTTCTAGGTAATGGTCGTTTTCAGTGTTTTTTAGACAATTTTGCTATTTATTCAGTAATTTGAACAATGTATGGAGGAATTGAAAGCATAAATTTCATTATTATCCGACCGTAGCTATGGTTAGTACACGCGACTATCGTTCGCATGATCGCAGGTTCACCCCGTTTACAATCACTTATGACTGACGAATACTTCAAGTAGTGGAAGAACCGATTAATGTTTTGAATGCTTCTCAAACGTTCGGAATCTTCATTAAACTGTAGGTCGTGTTGAGTGATCCTAAAAATAGTAAGCGTGTAAGCACACTAAGTCTGAAAAGCACTCCCAGGTATTTATCAGACACGTGGAGGTGACCGCCGCTCAAATAATGTTAGGTGGTTGTAGCGGGGATTAAGCCCGCTATCATGCGAACGATAACCCCATGTACCCATCCATCGTGCCACGGCCGGTCGACATGGTGAACGGAAATGTTATAGTAAATATTTTGTATCTTTGTTAATATATATCAAACCTGTTCTATGTCGAAATAACTGCCATTTACGAATATGGATCGTTCAACAAGCGAAGAACTTAAAAAATGAAGTTACGCGTCCATGTTAAATGGCAAATTCTTCACTACATAAATAACACTTCAGATGACAGATATTTAACAGCTGGCAACGTTGCCAGACAGGCGGTTTTAAAAACTTTAAATGTATAAACCTATATACAGGGGTGCGATATTGTAGCGAGGAATTATCGGTCCTTACTTTCCTGAAGAAGTTATAATCAATTCAAAAGGTTATGTGGAGATGTTGGCAGTTATAATCAAATACAGGATGGAAAAACGGCAGAACGGTCCAATAGGTCTTTGCCACGAATTCGTGAAATCTCTCCTATTAAATAGTTTTCCAGTAGAGGTGACATAAATTTGCCTCCACACAGTTTTAATAATAACAGCTATATGTTTTTTTTGCAGAAGGTTATCCAAAATATAAACTCACCGCAATAATATGACTACCCTGGCGCATTTCAGTCTTGAAATGGCAGCCACCACAAAGTTTATCTACCGAAAGGCCGTAAGAAATGTATTTCCTCGTTTAAATGAAAGCTGCGAATAGGAATGTCTACAGTTGCTCCCAAATTGTGTGCTTTAAAAATTAATAAACATTTCTTCACTTTCATTTGGGAAACCGAATGCATAAAAAAAATTAATTTAAAATACAGGGTGGCGCAATAGAACGTGCATATTTAAAAAATAGATTAAAAAATAGATACAAAAGGTATGGTTAAAATAAATCTGAGGCATTGTAGAGTAATAAATGGAGTTTATTTTTTAAAAATAACATCATCTAAATGGTGACCCTCTCTACGACGGCACTCCTCTAACCGCAAACAAAAATTATTGAAAACTTTCTTCAGTAATACTGGTGTAATGGCTGCCATTTCATCACGGATATTCTCCTTGAGCTGAACGATGTTTCTTGGATTATTCCTGTAGACTTTGTGTTTGAGGTATCCCCACAAAAAAAAGTCAAGAGGCGTCAAGTCTGGGCTACGTGTGGGCCATGGGATATCACCTCTTTTCGAAATCAGTCTGCCAGGGAACATCTGCTTCACCACCGCCATGGAGTCATTTGATGTGTGACAGGTAGCTCTATCTTGTTGGAACCAAGTTCTGAAATTCACTATTCTTGAACTTTCAATTTATGGAGCCAAAAATCCGTCCAACATCTCAACATAGCGTTCCGTATTAACCGTGACGTTCTGGCCCCGCGCATTTTCGAAGAAAAAAGGACCAATTATTCCTCTGCCAGAGATTGCTGCCCATACTGTCACTTTAGGACTATGCAATGGTTTCTGGTGTTTGATTTTGGGATTTTCACTGTTCCAGTAACGACAATTTTGACGGTTTACGAACCCATTCATAAGGAAATGAGCCTCGTCAGAGAAAAGGATATTGTCAAAATTGGAAAATCGATTAAGCATTTCATTAGCAAATGCGAGCCTTGCTATGAAGTCAGACTCTATCAATTATTGTGTTAATTGCAGCTTATATGGATGCAGTTTAAGATCCAATGTTAAAATTCGTTGCAAACTTCGTCGCGATAATTGTAAGACAGACGATCTCTTGCGAGTCGACATTTGTGGATTTCCTCGTACTGACTCTATAACTCTCTCAGCATTGTCTTCGGTCCTAGATGTTCTTGGGCGACCATTTGCTTGTGGTTTAAATGTTGAACCGGTCTCTTAAATTAGCACTCGGAGCTTCACTAATTCGCCGTAGTCCATATTCAGCACAATATAGTCGCCTAGTAGCAATATATGAACGAGAGTTCCCGCTTCCCGTTGAAGTGATTCATAGCGACTAAAACTCCATGAGCCCGCCAACCCAACAATGTAGGTGCTCCCCGCCCGCGTCTTTTCTACTCCACAAAAAAAGATGATGCAATATGCATGTTCTATTGCGCCACCCTGTACAATATCGCATATTTCAAAATCAGTCAATATATTCCGGTTATAACATTTTTGTTCAGCTGCTTCAGATAAAATTATGGATTAATTATTCACATTCTACATTTTTATTTTTTTTTTTTTTTTGAACTTTTATTTAGTTTTTGTTTAAATGGGGATTTTCATAAGGTTACAAAATCAGATGAGATGGAACGACTTGTGTGGGTTGGTTTTAAAAATATGTTTAAGGTTTGTATTTAACTAGTCGGCTTCCAACAATTTGGAATTATCACAAAGGAGGTCCGAAATTCGAAATTCGGTCAATGGCCAAATACATCGAGTTTTTTTTTTTGTATTCAACATTAATCAAATGTGTTTTTGACAATGTTTAACTGCTGTTGGCAATCAAAAAAGTGCTTACATGACGGTCGGGAAAGACGCTTTCTATTATTCAATACACATAATTGGCAATAGGCTTTTCATAGCGTGCTTTGTTTTTGACATCAAAATTACCAGAGCGAAATCAATGACAAATTCCGCATGATTAGTCGTTACAACATCAGCACCATAAGCGATACCCATATCTTCAGCTGCCCCGCTGAATAACTATAATATATGGCGTATTTTCTCTTTGCTCGTGTCCACATTTGATGCGCCCTCAACCAGCATCAAATCTAGCAGTCACAAAACCGTCTACATAGATATTTGAGTTCGGAAACTTATCTTGCTAAAGCCACCTATCTTAATCTGATAGTAGTAATACGGCAAGAATTATAGATTAATTAAGCCATCTGTTAATTAATCTGATAAATAATGGATTCAATTTTTCTCCATCTTGTAAGTAAAACATTGATCAAAAGACGAACATTAGTATTTCGCTGAGTAGGTTTTTGAGTTCGGATCTTATTTTTCTAATGTCATGTATCTTAATCTGATCGTAATTATACGGCGCAAAATATAGGTTTATAAAGCCATCTGTTGGAAAAATAGTGGATTTAATTTTACTCTGTAGTATAAGTAAAAGCTTGACCAAGAAACGAACATTAGTATTTTACTGAAGCAGGAATGCTTAATGCTTGGCGGAACTGTTTACTATAATGTGATTTTAAGTAAATAAATCTGTAAAAATCCAATGTCTTCTCAAGCTAAATTTTAGCTTGAAACCCCCAAAAAAAGCTATGCAGAGACTTATTTGTATCCAATTACGCCATTATTTGAAGCTTATGAGAAATTTATCAGATTTTGCGTCGAAAACAAGAAAAACTTGATTTGTTTCCAGGTATATACAGATATTTTAGCTGACTGGATTTGATGAAATTATTCGCTCTTCGATGTCAGCAAACATTTTCGAGAAACGAAAACAAATACGGTAGCATTTTGAAATATATAATAATTTTTCTAATTTTTATAAATAGAAATCGATCTACCACCCACTTTGGAATTTTAGATTTAATTTATGAAATAAATTCTGTCGGTTTTCTTTTAAAGAGAACACAAAATAATCCTAATAAAACAAAACTTATAATGCACTACAGCATAATTACGGAAATCACACTCGCACCGCCTCTCTCAAATAATTTTACACCAAAAACCGTTTTTGTTTCACCAACAATAAACTGTGCAAATTTGGTCAGAACCAGATATAAATTATGGGATCGTACACGGAACACACAGACACAAATGAATTTAACTTCTTCGCATTTGACCATTATATAGTTCACCAGGATATTACACTATTTAACAGCAGCATCACTTTGTTGAACTTGTATCCATGACCAAAATTACGCCATCAAATCAGCTTTTCGGCTGAGTATTGAAAAGATGTGCTTGAACGTGTTTTCAGATATATTCTAGGTATATTTCTAGTAGGCCTATCCTTCTATTATTTATTACGAGACGTCATTTTTCTGATTTCTACATACGTGAAATACCCCTATTTTGAACTTTAAATTTGATATTATCTAATAATAAAGTAAATCGTTGAACTCAAAATCTCTTTATCGGGAAATTTTGTGCAAATTAGGGACATTGTTTTATCTTAACCGATTTTTGAGACCAGATTCCCTAAACGCAGGTCCATATCACATAACCCTAAGTATTTTTATAGATGTGTCTGTACAAATGTAAATATATATCGTTTTGGCCCTTAAATCAAACATAGGTAAATTAATAACGTTCTTATCTGTAAAATGTTTGTATTAAAAGTTAAAAGCAGGACCGCAAATTAACTAAAATTCTGCGTTAATTCGGTTCAGTGGTTCGCTTCACCTTTGTGTAACTGAACTGGCGAAAAATTTTCTATCTCACTTAAAAAACTGTCTTGGTTATTTTCAACATTGTAGAAAGAAAATATAGATATTTTGAATCAATTTTGTTCTTTCGTTTAACATAACTAAGGGGCCAGTTAAACAGCATTTATAATTTATTCGCCAATTTTCACATTTTTCTAATACATCACATTTAACAAAATATTTTAGGTTTTGACTTTGCAAGTCGATCGAAAATTATTCCAGCAACGAAATGAAACACGGCTCAATTTTAATTAAAATTGACCTGACGCATCCGGAATATAGCATTCGATTTCCGAAACCTATTTGACGAGGGACTTTTTTTGCATTTGTACAGATTCTCAGTATACGTTAAAAAGATCTGATCTCTCTTTCGGTTTCTCTCTCTTTCTCTCTATCTCCGTCTCTCCGTACTCTAGGATGACTCCAAGTTTCA
Source organism: Philornis downsi (assembly GCA_019455685.1). Lineage (NCBI taxonomy): Eukaryota > Metazoa > Arthropoda > Insecta > Diptera > Muscidae > Philornis > Philornis downsi. Next base: position 2,006,111 of record JAHXMU010000022.1, read on the forward strand.
TGAGATAAGATTTCAAAAATGTTAATTCTTTAGAAATTTTGCTTATTTTAAGTTCTTGAAGTCCATCAAAGATTCCTATTTAGTAACATTTACAAGAACGCAGCCTTCAAAGTTTCATTAACAATTAAGGCGATTTAAAATGAATCCGAAGAAGTCCCCCATATCTGATGTCCAAATTTCTACGAAATTAAAGACACACAAATAACACCTACATTAAATATGATAGTTAGAACAAGCGACTATCATGCATATGATAGTGGATTCGAACCCCGATATAACCAGCCGTCATTATTTAGGCGGCGGTCACCTCTGATGATGTCTGATGAACACTTTGAGTAGTCGAATAATCGACAGCTCTAGTATTATAAATGGCTCTTAAACTGACGGTTAAACTGTATTGTCGTAAATGCCTCTCAAACTGACGGGTCCCGCTGTAGTAGAGTTAGTCTCATCGTAGAATGTGTGTAAGCTGATTGACTGTGAGAAGGTTTCCCATATCTCATTCGCGGGTTGCAAAAGAATTTGTTTCCTTCTTTTAAGGTGTTCTGCAGATTGTGCATATTTGAAGTTCAGCGTTTTCAAAATTCTACGCTGGTGTCAAGATTCATTCAGAAATTTTCGGAAGTTTTATTTATTTCGGACTTTTTGTAAAATTCTCTTTAGTAAGTAGAAGTTCCTTTTTAATAAAACTTTTCTATGTTTACGACTTAATCCTTATAGTTTGCTTTAACGATTATGATGTCGACGACTAAGTTTAATTATAATCAGTATATCACATATCATTATATTATTCTCGCTCCGTCAAGTTAAGGCAAAATCTTTTGAAATATATTAAAATATAGTTTTCACACGAATTTTCCAAATGGATGTTACGAAAAACCGGAGTCAACTTAGAAAAAACTGTTACCACTACAAGGGCCCAAAGTTAACATCATCTCGTACTAATCTGTTTGGAAAAAAAATTCTCCTTTGCATCATAGTAAACAGTTACAACTATAGTTGTTATTGCGTCAGAAATTTTTTATTTTAAATTTTCGCATTGAGTCTTATTGATGATTTCGATCCTCGCTAAGATTATTTGGCATGAATCGAACCTCAATTCTTCCAGAGTTCACTCGGATTTTGGTTTGATTAAGGAAATAGTTTAGTTCATGTTTCGGTTCACGGACGGAAAAACTGGTTCGATTCAAAACCTGTTCGACTTGGAACTGGTTTTCAGCTTTTTTAAAAATTGATGTACATCATGAATACGTGAAGTAGTAGAGTAATTGAAAAGACTAGTAAATGCTTCCCAAACCGATGTCCGGAACCGTCGTTAAGCAATAGGTCCCGTTGGGTGAGTCTAAATATAGAATGCGTGTAAATTCATTGAGGGTGACAAACTCTCCCACATCTTATTCATGGAATACAAAGGAATTTGTTTCTTAATTTTCGTAAAATTGCAATAGGCAATTTTGTTGAACCCGGATCATAAACAAATTTTAAAAATTATCATCATCTCTTCCAAACCCGGTCACAGACGACCCAAGCAAATTCCATAAGATTCAATAAATAGGAATTATAAATTGAGGTAGTTAATCTTATAGAAGATTTAACTGTCTTGGCGTGATAGGAAGGGGCGGAAAGTGTTAATACTATTCTCTTTACAGCAGTTATCTAAACAACATAATTTGGCTTACAATTTTCCATAAATTAAATAATAAAACCATATGCAGTTGTTGAGAATAGAACCCGAAAGAGTTTTGTTATTACCTTTCATATTTTTTCTAACCTAAGAATGTTTAGCAAACATTATCTCTAGGAAACAAAGAAAAAAGAACCGCTAAAAATTCGAATTTTTCTTTTCCTTTTACATAAGTTCGGAAAATGAAACAAAACTGCTAAATTCTATTAAACATCTAATTATTTGTCTTTCCTTCTTTTCTTTTGCATTTCAAATTATTGAGGAAAACATAATAATATAAAGTAAAAAAAATTTGGTCCTAAATAAAATATATCAATTCATAAAAACGTATTTCGACCGTAGGAACAATCGCGGAGTAGTCTTCTTTTCAAGGTGGCAATAATTGAGGTCACACCGTACTTTGGTTGGTTTTCACACATCACAAATATTTATCTCTTTCCATTTTCTAATTTAATGTAGTTTTCGTTTTTTTTCTTTTCTTTTTTGTTTAATACTCGTACATATTTAAAAAATAGTTGCAAGTTTTCTTAAAATTCCCAATTGCTTTTCAAATGCTAATTTACTGTGATTTACTGAGAATATCAGGCACATTAAACTAAAGTAAACTAAGTTACACATTTAAGATCGTTTTCAATCATCACAATTTGCTGCTATAACAAAACTGTTAGTAAATTTCGCCGCATTTGCGTAAAAATTTACGTTTATTATTTTTATTCTATATAACTTTTTTTTGTTATTTCATTTTATATATTTTTTTATAATTTTTCAAAATTATTTTATACGCAACTTCAAAAGATTTCTGATTTTTATATCACATGCATTCACTTCATACACTTTGACATACTTTTTCTTAAAAAATGTCTTATCGTGTTGCTGACTTTTTTCATTCCCGAATTTCTTCTTTGTTTTACTTTTCTTTAGTTTAAATGTAAACGTTACCACATTAATCACAACAATATTAATAGTAATAATAATAATAATAAAAAGAATTAACGTCAACTGAGAGCGGCGTATTGAACGTGTAAACGTAAAATGGCTCGTCGATTTTGCATAGCGTTACGTTACTGACAAAACGTTGTCCACAGACTGAATGGAATATGAACGAACAGCCAACAAACAACGTTGCCACACAGTCAGACAGCAACATCGGCTCTTGCTGGCTCTGGCTTAGTTAGTCTCTGGCACACACACGCACCCAGCGAATTGGACAACCTGTGTAATAGTGTGCGTTCATTTAGAGACCCCCGAAATGCAAAAATTTGTGTGCACAATCGCACACACGCACACACACAAGCATGGACATACATTTATGGGCTACTCACTTCGGGAAAACTTTTAGAAATTGTATTGTGTGTTGTTCGTGTTCTCATTTAAAGCTCATTATGATGTTTGTTAGCAGCAATGGCACAAAATGCATAAATAAGCAAAGAGTACCGTACCAACAACAAAATCATACAAATTCACACAAACCTCTGCCAGACGTTCCCCAACAGTGTCCTCTTAAAATACAAGAGCACAACGTAGTGTTCTAAAAGAGAATGTCATCACTGCAAAGAGCAATCTATAAATTGAAAAAGAGTTTAAAGATGTGTGTGTTTGCTCACAAATGAGCTCCAATTAATTTGGTACCGGAAACTAGGAGAGCCTAAAATCACTGATGACCGATGTCAGTGAGGGGGGGCCACAATAGAATCTATAATGAATGCATTATTTAATTAACAATATGCCGTGGAGGTGTATGGTGGCTGCAGTTGCTGGTATTGTGCTGGGGACGGATAATGAAGGTGGTGATGGTTTAGTTTGGCTCCCTTCGACATCACACATAGTTAGCGAGTGACAGAGAGGGAAAATTTTGTGAAATTAACAAATGCCAAAAATACATGGAAAGAGAGTAATTTAACAACAGCAACAATATGCTTACAACATAAGAAATACAAACAACTAACAATAAAATGCGGATAATTACAACAAATCATGCATAAGTCGTTAAGAAGAAAATGAGCCGATTTGTATGTAAAATTGCATTATAAGTAATAAAATGGGAATTTGATGCACGTTTTATGGTCGGTATTGCGTCAGACATGGAAGGTTAGGAACAACGCTGAACTTGACCGATAGATTGATCTTTCATGTTCAACTAATTTTATTTCGTGTATAACTCATGGAAACACCTAATTTTGACAAAAATCCTGGAAATTTTTGTCTGGTTGCAACGCCAGACTGGTGAATTTATTGGGGAAAATATAGATAGATTTTTGCAGTTACACATTCTGTTTAAAAAGTACCGGGAATTGATCATTCCGCTTCAAAAGATTGTCAAAATTATACTTGTCACTAAGTTGGTAATACCGTCCCACTGTAGTGACGCAAAGTTCGAACGCGATCTGTCATTTAGTTTGTTTACATTGTTCGATTTAGTCAGTTTATCTCAATTGTGTTTTGCGATGTTTATGGAACAACGAATTTGTCCCAAATTTCGCATTGCACATGAAATGTTGGTTGCCAAATCGATGGAAATGTCACATAAAGCTTACGGTAAATCGAAATTATCATGAATACGAGTGGAACAGTGCGTTCAAAAGAGATCGAAATGTGGTGGAAGATCTGCTTCGCTTTGGTCGGTAGTCAAAAGTTTCTACTGTGATTAGCAGCAGCGGTATAATAAAGGCAATGGCGGGTGAAACCGAGAGTGAGAGAGTAAGAAATTATCTCACTAATCAATTCGCATCATTTTACACTATCGTTTGCGTATGAAACCAAAGACCTGAATTTTCTTCAAGAACAACTTAATTTCCACTCCACATTCATAGAACTCAATATAACTGAAGCTGAGATGAGGATTTATGAGTTTGGTAAGCAAACAGGTCAATATAATATGCCCAAAAAAAAAAATTTCAATATTGATCAAAAGTCAAGATAATGCTAACTGTTTTCTTCGATTATCACATTTGCATTTGGAATTCATGTCGAAAGGTCAAGTAATGAACAACAATTATCTGGATGTTATGGGACATTTAACAGGTCAAACTCGACGAAAAGAACCAAACTTGTGGAATGAAAAATTATTGATTTTGAATCATGATAACGTATCACCTTACAAGGCTATCATTGTGAGCGTCGAAAATTTGTGTTTTTTTTATTGAGTAATTTTTCTTTTTAGATAGCTGTACCCACAGATTTTTTTTTAAATTTCTGGGTCTGGAGATAATGAATTGTAACCGTTAGAGAAAACTCGATCTGTTCTAAAAATGAGTTACAAAACTGCAACGATATATCTGCCAATCTTGATATCTGGTTTGTAAACAAGAATTTTTCAAATGTTATTAGTAGCTGTTGATCATTTTCTTGCTGGAAGAATGCTAAACCTCATTCCCCAAATAAGGATTCACATATAAATCCGTCAATCATCAGTTATATTATGGAGATTCCAGAATCAAAACATATGTATGTATATCTAGAAAGCAACAGAATAGCAGGTTAAAATGAGTGAGAAAAAAATGTTGCATTATTCGAAAAATGAACTGAAACAGAACTTCTCTTTTTTGGCCACGGATTCAGGCTACCAAGATTACAATTGTTTGTGGACCTGATGACAAGACCTGCAATCTACCTTAGTCGTAAGGCGAAAAGGAAGATCGCGAAGCTAATTCAAACTCTCTGCTGTTGAAGCGATTGTATGTTATTCTGCTCGAGACTTTGCAAAAATGCAGTGTATGGAGCCACATAAGGGTTTAAATATGAGAAGGATTAATAGAAGCCGATTTCCTATCTCTCACTGTAGCAAAAATTATTAATAGACTAAACCGCTCAAGCGCTATTCCTCTTTCGCAACAAGGATTACGCCTACTTCATCGCACAACAGCATCTCTGCCAGTCTCATTCAGGTGTATAAGTCGCTAAATGAACTTGAACCAGCCGCTTTATAGAGGAGTTTCCTCCAACAAAAGCTAACTAAAAGCATTTTGTACTCGATATCGCAGCTTCTCAGATGTGTACGGAATGATATTTACTTATAAAGTTTTTCCAGCGGCTTTGTGTTGCATCGATATAACAAGAATCATACCTGCAGTCTTGTTTGATTTTCATCCCGGAACGGATACTTTGGACACCATCATCTGGAAAAAGTGGCTTATGGAGAATTTGTGTCTTAACGTTGAGATTAGATCGGATCACCCATTTGTATTCATGATGTTCTAGAACTGATGACATCATATCAAACGTCTTTCAACTGGAGTTTCAAACACGCCTAACTGGCAGCACAAGGAATGCATCATGCTGTCGAATTGGGAAAGCTCTGGCGTACGAATTCTGACCATAAATACTCCTAAGACTCATGGGATTATGAATGGCAGCATTTAATTTGGGTGATTTTTGCCTCGGGGTGTAGGCCTGCAGCCGTACTCTATCCAACTAAACCGGCAACTCAAAACCAATGACGACAGACATAGAAGTTTGTTGTCTAACTGGAACATACGACATTTGCAATTGGACCCCAATGATCATATTAACAAACGAAATTACGGGCTGTGAAATCCTTGGAGTTCATTAGGTGATAAATTATTCTCAAAAAGATACGGTTGGATGCAGGTTTTGGACGGGTACATCATTGGTCTACACTTTTTCGAACACGATATTGGTGAGGCCGCCACTAACAAGTCGGTTGAACGGACTTTCATATGTCAACATCGTACGTCCTTTTGCGTTGGTGTAAAAATTATTGAAGTTTAAGCAGTGGCGTGGTTAAAAGCCAGGTTATTATAGACAACTGTTCTGAAGTACAGCACAGCAAAACAGGAAAAAAAACTTTGAATTACTGAACTTATATTTAACTTACTGCCTTCCACTTAGAAATCATATACAGATACAGTATGTGTCGTAAGGAGAGTGGCAAATCAAACCATTTTAATCCGCAGAACTGATTTTACTAAAGCCTGATGTTTGCCAAGTTATACTGAATTTAGTGCAGATAAATGAAAGATATGAATCTTAGTATTTGTATGGGAGGTATCAGAAATGTTTGATTTAACTGGTTTGATTTTTTTTTTCAAATTACCGCATTCGAAACATCGATATACCTGTATGGGAGGTAACGGAAGGGGAGTGACAGCGCCGTCCATTTCCACGGTTTTCGTGGCTATAGTAAAATACTTAAAGAATATACAAATATATAATTCAGTTAAAATACTGGCAAAGTTGAGATATTGGAGGGAAAGCGAAAATATGTTTTTGATACGCCCACTTATCTGCCGATTGAAAGATGCTTCGTCAGTGAAGCTGTGACTCGCACGTTTCATGTTGGGACCAAATTGAGCCGGTGGCACAACCTACTTTGAATAACTATGATTTTTTTCATTGTAACATTATTTTTACCATTAGTAGCCGTTATTGCGTTAGTTAAAAGCAATATAGGGTAGTATTTGAAAAAGGTGGAAAGAAGTCATACCGATCCACAGTCGTAGCTTGAATAATATCACAATAATGTGTATATCTATAGCATCGATATAGTATGTTTAAGAAGCAGTAGTTTTAACACGCTCAATTATTCAACCTTGAACTGTCACTTCGTTCTCGCTAAAATGGGCCGCATTCAATTTTACACGCTATATAAACTTTTATCCAGTCGAATGGCGGCGTCTGTCATAAATTTTCTTCAAGTGCTAATATTAATTATTCGGCATATACATTTGCCTTTTTTTACAATTATCTAATGTTGCCACATTTGTATTTCATCCTATGCTTAATACAGAAGTTTGCCACGAGCTTTAATCAAATAAAATTATTCTACCATGCCCTCTATATGTATATTTGCCAACAAGCAAACAAGCTTATTCGTACCAGCATAAAACCGGTTTTGGGTAAAGCCAATTTTTCACCCATTTTAGTGACGCGCTTTTTTTTCAAAAACTTCTCCATCACTTTAATATTAAACTTTATTTGGTTGGAAATTTTATTTACTACGTTGTCAACTACTGGCAACACTGGCCGCTATTGCATTAAACACTGTAATTTGCAACAATAACTGCAAAACTCCTCTTAAAAACTACGGCAACAACATGCTAATCATAGCTCTAATTAATAAATGCAACACCATAATGACGTCACTAGCAACAAAATTACTCACCTACACACTCTCAAACAACCAACAAAGCAAAGAGCGAAAAAGAGCTTACCTTTTGCAACGAGTATCTCTTTTATTAATACTAAATTTAAATTTTGATAAAGTATTTTGTGTGAAGGGAGGGGGGCGGGCTGTTCATGGTTAATGTGCACGAATAAATTATGTTTAGCACAATAAGAGAATACAATGATAAACTCATACACCATAACTCCATCTGCCTTTATGGTAATAATGAGTAGTATAAAGAAAGAGAGGCACGCGGTTAACTCTCCAATAAGAATGCCAACTTAATACGTTATTTGGTTAACTCTTTACAGCGCATGCTTACCGAAAAGCGCTTGGCATTTTGTTGCTGTTGTTGGTGTTAATGTTGAGTCTGATGGTGTTGCTGTAGCTGCTGCTATCAATTTTGTTGCCCTGTTGTTGCAGTTGTTGTTGTTCTTATTTTTGATATCCCGTCGCTAATGTTTGGCGCGCATTTAAAAAAAAAGTCAACCAAAACATAACATTAAAAAAGTGTTTATTACAATTGTTGTTGCTGCTGCTTCAGTTAACGTACATTGTTTTACATACTGTTATTTTGCTGTTGGAAGGGGATGAGAGCGTGATTGCATGTTTGTGTGTGTGTGTGTGTGTGCGTTTGTAGGTGTAAGAATGTGTACAATTTTTGTTGTATTCCAACCAGTTAGGGGTAGGGGGTGTTGACAATAGTTAGGATTTTTCCGTGGCGTTAGTTATTCGTATAGTGGCTGTTGCTGCCAGTGGGTGGGATAGTACTTGCAATTTATTATTGTTGTTATTGTCGTTTCATATTGCAAATATTGTTCATAACATTGCTGTTAATGCGGTGGTAGTGGAAGGCATTCGTAGCGGCAGCGGCAGCGGCTTTTGTGTTGCTGCCGCTATTGCTGGCGCCGCGACAACACTTGATTGTATTACGTTGCGTGACTTTTGATCAATTATTGTTTGCTTGCCATTGTTGTAATTAATAATTTTTTTTTGTTCAGTTTTTGTTTCTAGATACGTATTACTTTTTCAGTCTACTTAATTTTTTGCAAGGGATATTTTTAATTGTATGTCGTAGAATAATAGTAAGGACACCAGAAATCTATGTGTTAGAGTATTCGGAAACCGAAAACCCGGAAATTATGTTCATGAGCCGTATTTGGATCGTTTAAAATAATTAGGAAACACAGTTTAAATCGATTTAGTTTTGGTTATTTTTTCAAACAAGCCGAACTAAAAAAACAATAAATTGTTTTGCATCTCATGAGTGACAGCTCCTCAAATTCAATGACTTTTATGTTTTATGTTTTTAGAATTTCCCTACAGGAACTACGGCTTAACATCGATTCCAAACGTCAGTTTGAGAAGCTGAATGCTAAGCGTGCCAACTATAAACCTGTATTTGTAACGCCGCCCAAAAATGGTAACTAGAGGTATCGGGTTTAAAACCGCGATCACACCAACTATAATCGAATCTTGGTTCAAATATCTTTATTCGACGTCATCGCTGCAGTAAAAGTCAATTTGTCATAGTTAGTGGTAACTGCTGGACATATTATAAGTTCTTATGTCCGTTCGTATAGGGATATCAATTTAGCCAGTCTGGCTAGACTGTCAGCTGTTATGTACCTGTCATCTGAAATGTTATTTGTTAAGTGATAGGTTTGATGTTTACGAATACGGTTCGTGTAATAACCGAAGAACGCGTAAAAATAGTTGAAACTTACTATAAATGTGGCGATTCAAACGCGATCTTTCATTCTCATTCGGTGTTACGTCAAAAAGCAAAATTGTCGCATATGAGGTTCGGAAAACCCAGAAGTGATTGTGGAAATGTCATTGCATCCGGAAAAAGGGACTGTTCGGTGCACATTATGGTCTAGCGGTGTCATTGGAACATATTTTGTCGAAAGTTACCTAAAAAGGATGCTAATGCGTACAATTACTCATTTTTTTCATAGGTAAACCTTGTAATAACAGCTATCAATCCAACCACTCCAGAGGCGGTAATTTAGACTACATTGTATTTCGTACATAATGGCAAGGTCCAAGCCTAACAATGAAATAAAAGTTTCATCAAAATCATAGGTTTATGTGTGTTTTATTTAACTTTACTTGAAAACGAAAAATGGATAACTCTATATAATCCGGGCACCTTCATGAAAGTTCAGTGTCTTTTCGATTTTGAAACCGTAATTTTATTTTGAAATTAAGTTAGAAATATTTTTCTTTTTATATTTCTTACCCGAAACGAATGGCAAAGTCTACATTGACACGGTTTCTCTATTAAAACGTAAAACGAAAAAAATTCCTTGCATTCCATAATGAGAGGAGGGAGAGCTTACTCCTTCTTCTACGGTGGCTACTGGAATATACATCTTTATCTATTATAAGCAGCCCGTATAAAATAATTCCAAATGCTTCGATCTTCTGCGCTTCTCCTCCAATTCGTCACACCAAGTTTCGGTAGTATTTCAAAAGCCTGCTCCTTCCAATGTCGTTGTCGTTGTCGAAAACTTTCCGTGGCGAAGCTGGGTCTATTCGCACAACGTGACCCAGCCAACGCAATCTCTGTATATTAATGCGTTTGACCACGCCGATGTCGGCATATAGCTCATTGTTCATGCGACGCCGACACTCTCCCTTAACGATGATGGGTCCATATATTTTTCTCTGTTTTTTATCGCCATGCACACATACTACTTTTAGACCCATCCAACTCAAGCGGATACACAGTTTTAACGGTGATTCCGGACGTCGCGTCATCAGACATATCGTGGTGGTTGTTTGAGGGATTGAATCCACAATCATGCAAACGATACCC
>JAHXMU010000022.1:2021781-2128643 GCA_019455685.1 Philornis downsi
GATGAGAGATGGGTTTACGAGTTTCTATTCTAGATTCTAGAATAGAGTTTTATAAGCCAAAAAAAAAAAGGGATGTTTACTTTTTTTTTTTTAATTTGCACGGTGTTGTTCATTCGGATTTCCTGGTAGAACATCAGACGGCAAATCAAAAATGATATTATATGTGAAAAGTATTTTTCCAAAAAGGCCAGATTTACAGAAATAAAACTCATTGATTTTGCACCAAGGCTACTAATGTGAACGAATTTCTGTCAAAAAACTCAAGAAATATTATCGGACATCTCCCGTATTCATCGGAAATGTCTCGAACTGATATTCTTAGTGACATTTTTGGAAAAAAAAAAAATTCCGGAAATTTAAAGTTTTTTAAGAAGTGGGATTAATCTTTGTAGAGGCTAGTTTTTCTATCTATATGATATTACCCGAAATTACCCAGTTTGCCAAAATAATGAGATGTATTTTTGAATAGCGGTATGACCTCTACCATGATTACAACACGACACTAGGACGGGGTTAGACCGGTACGAATCATGAGGATGATCTGTTCTCACTTCTCACAGCCACCGCCGTGCAGAGTTCCAAGCCGACCAAAAATTATCGCCGGCGAAAGTATTTTGAAGCTAATTTAATTATTAATTTAATTATTAATTTAATTTAATTATGTTCAAGTTTTGGCTAAAACAACAAAAAATAATTTGATTTAAAAAAAGTCCTCAACTAATGGCACTATTAGATGATAATGCGTTTTAAAAAAATATGGAAAATTGGTAAAGTATTACTGCTGAAAATTTGAGATTGTTAATTGCTTTGCTCATATGATTTTAGGCTTATAATATTTGAAAGTTCGGAAATGTTATTTTGCATGCGTAATTAGGGCTTTTTAAACCTTATGTGTCCGAGTTAGACCTTTACCAATAGCTTATATTAAATAACTTAAACACAAACAAATTTAAAAAAATCACATTTTACAACTTTTGTAAACTAATTTTACAACTTTGATTATATATATTTTTAACAATATTTTAAAAAGTCCAACTACACTCCAGAATCTTTCCTCTCTTTCAATTTATATTTCGGAAATTCTTAAATTAAATACTTACTTGTTTTTAACAATTTCATTACAGTGCAGTTTTTGTAATATCTTGCTAATATTTTCCGCTGCATTTCGCAAAATTACTACTGTATAGCAATTTTTTCTCATTGATTTTAAAACTGCAGTCTATGTAATAATTCGAAAATATATTTGTATACACGAGGAGTTTGTATCAAAACACTTTTCTGTTCAAGAAGTACATTTCAACGTGAATGTCTACTAGTTTGCTATGTAAAAATTTTCTATGAACACACTTTACCATATGAAGAATTATGTGAAGAGATTTTCTATATGGAAATCTACTACTGTTATACAGGGTTGCCCATATTCGACGGACCCATGTTTTTTAAAAAAAAATCAAAGAAAAAAATAAAAATTTGGCGGTTGGCAATCTTATTCATTTAATTTGTTCCAAGTAGATTTGTTTACATCAATTTTTGAATATGATATCTCTCAAATGGCCGCCTCTGGCGTTGATGGCGTATTGTGCCCTTTTTGCAGCATTTTCCATCGTTTTCGCCAACATTTCGGCCGGAATAGCGGCTATTTCTTCATGAATGTTGTCCTTGAGCTCTTCTACGGTCCTTGGCTTGTTAACGTAAACCTTTGACTTCAAATGTCCCCACAAGAAGAAGTCAGCGGGCGTCAAATCGGGCGAACGCGGTGGCCAGTCCAAATCACCACTTTTCGACATCAAACGGCCCGGAAACAAATTCTTCAGAAAATCGATTGTTATGCGACTTGTGTGCGGTGGAGCGCCGTCTTGTTGAAACCAGAACTGATTCATACGCTTTCGACGAATAATTGGCATCACAAAATTGGTCATCATGTCGGGATAACGCTCCTGGTTGATGGTAACAGCATGGCCATTTTCGTTTTGGAAGAAAAACGGCCCAATGACCGTTTTCGCACTAACGCCGCACCAAACTGTGACTTTTTCGTCATGAAGAGGCAATTCTTGAATCTCCTGAGGATTTTCAGTGGCGTAAATACGGCAATTTTGCTTACTTACGGTCCCATTCAATGTGAAATGGGCTTCATCGGACATGATAATTTTGTTCCAAAATTGCTCGTCATCATCGGCCATTTCGATGACTCGTTGGGCCCATTCCAATCGACGAGGCTTGTCCGCAGGCAACAATCTTTGCGTCAATTGAATTTTGTACGGGAACAAATGCAAATCAACGCGAATAATCCGTTGTAAAGTGGACCGAGCCATGCCCAACTGCTGAGAACGGCGTTTTTGGGATGTTCTTGGGGACCTCTCAACACTGGCTCGTACGGCAGCGATATTCTCGGCCGATCGCCTTGGTCGACTTTTATTTGGCCTCTTCGGATTAGAAAGAGCCTCACCAGTCGAAAATTTTTCGTATAAACGCTTAATGGTGTTCTTAGAAGGCGCACTTCTCACATTTTTTAATATTTTAAAAGCACGTGTAGTTTTCACAATTGACTTCTTCTGTTGAATGTAAATTTCAACTATTTCAGAGCGCTCGCGTGGCGTGTATTGTTCCATGGTAAAAATCTGCTTGAACTGACGCTTCAAACGCGGTATGTCATTAAGCGATCTGACATCTCTGTCAAAAGTTATGGCGTTTCCAGATGGGTCCGTCGAATATGGGCAACCCTGTATATGAAAAGTTCCTTTTTAACACACTACTTCTGTATGAAAATTTTCTACAAGATGTCTAAGGGAAAATATTTTTCAATATGAGAAGTACTTTTCAATATGAAAATCTACTACTTTTCTATGTGAAAAATTTCTGTGAGCACACTTTACTGTATGAAGAATTATGTAAAAGGATTTTCTATACGAAAATCTGTCATCTTCTGTGTGAAGGATTGCTATGAACACACCTTACTACCTGAAAAGTTCGTGCGAAGACACTTTTCTATAAGAAAAGTTCTATGCGAGAAGTGTTTTTCAATATGAAAATCTACTACGTTGCTAAGTGAAGAGTTCTTTTTAACACACTGCTACTATATGAAAATTTCCTAGCACAAGTTTATATGAAAATACTTTTCTATAAGAGACGTACTTTTCAGTACGAAAATCTACAACTATACAGTGTGAAAAGTTCTGAAGAACACACTATATGAAGAATTATGTGAAGTGATTTTCTATATGAAGAACTGCAACTTTTCTGTATGAAGAATTGCTATGAATACACCTTACTACCTGAAAAGTTCGTGCGAAGACACTTTTCTATAAGAAAAGTTTTTTTTTTTCAATATGAAAACCTTCTACTATTCTATGTGAAAAGTTCCAATGAACGCATTTTACTATATAAAAAATTATGTAAAGTGATTTTCTATATAAAAATCTGCTAGTTTTCTGTGTGAAAAGTTGCAACGTATATTTCTCGTTATAAATTACCTTTTCCATGTGTGGAGACGACGAATTTTTGACTGTTAAGCGTCCTTCAGGATACTACGGATTGTCTATGGAAATTGCCGATGAAGATATTTTTCTATAGGGTGTCGCATAAGCAACGTTAAGATTTGATCAGTGAATACATTTTTTGTTTAAGTCTCCTTTTTTTTTTGTCTCTCTACGGAATTAACTAAATAATACTTGGGAAGTTTATGATGGAAAGGCACAGCACAGAACAAGAAACCAAAGTTGTTCAATTTTACTTTGAAAGTCAGCATTCAGATACAGAGATCATATCGAAATTTCCTTCATGTTCAAAATGCTCCTAGCGCTCCAAAAATTCACCTATTGGTTCAGCGTTTTGGGCAACAAGTTGCTGTCTGTGATCTTCCGCGTGCTGGAAGACTTCGTACAGTTCGAAATGAAGTGACAAGCAAGTATTGAGGAAATTCCCGAAACTTCCACCAGGCGACGTTCTCAGCAGTTAGAGATGTCTAGGCGGTCTTTGCAAAGAATTTTACATTTGTTACATCTTTTCCCATATAAGATGCAATTGGTTCACGAGTTAAAACCAAATGATGCACAAGAACGCATTCAATATAGTTGTCGTTATTATGCATTACCCTTTATAATGTAAGCAAGTAAAAAATCGGCAGTTCATACATTTACGGCGATATTTCAAGCGATTCCAGTCGGCGGCTATTTCTAAACGATTTCAGCCGACAAAAGAAAAGCTCAATGCTGCCGAGCTTTCCTCAAAATAGTTCGAGAATGGCAAGGGGTTGGGGTTGGCGGGGTTTATTGGGTCGACTTGGACCTTTGCTGTCATGTGATGATAAAAGGGTTTGGAGATGTTTCAGTGTAATCCATGCAAATTTCTTTAGTCATTCATTACGGTGCATAAAAAAAGTGTTTTTCTGTATGGACTAAGAAAGCTTAAACGTTTTCTATAGCGGGCGGGAGAAGCACACAAAAAAGGTGTAGGAGACTCGTAAGTTTAAGGGAAACAAACACCATTTCTTCAATAATACAGTCTTTGAAATCTTTACTTTTTTTAAAAAATCTGGAGACATATGCTGCTAACATAATTGGTATACAAATTCGCAAAACCACTGTTCACTTAGCAAAATGGGCAACATCATGGGGAATACCTTAACTAAAGCATTAGTGAAAAGCATAAACAACTAAACGAATATAACAAAATCGTCGAAAAAGTCAATAGAGTAAAATATGCAGAGCAACATGGCAGGCAACAACAACAACACCAATAATAAAGGAATATAATGAAACTATAACCAAAACTAGATGAAGACCAGCATCAGCAATGAGAGCGGCGGCATCATCAACATGCAACAGAATCCGATGAAGACGAAGTGGACTTGAGTGTTGCACTAATTCACATTTGATGTTCAATGTTTGTTACTATGGTCAATGAGGTTATCCTTCTCACAAGTAAAAATACTACAATTCGTCTCTTCATTCCATTCAACACATAATGTCTAGGAATTGAAGAATACAACAACAGCCAGCTCCACACACACACAGTATGCCACATTTAACACTTGTGGCAACTTCCACTGCCCAAGCTTAGGCACTCATGTAGCCAATATTGATTACTAAGGTAGGTGAGTTGCTGCTGGAAGGGGTTCCAACCATCCGTCCAAGATGGGGGAGTGTATTGTAGGTATCCAAGTGCTGTTGCATATTTTGTTGCCTCAATGCTGTGTACTTCTTTGGGACTATTTGTGGCTGTTAATCTGTTTTTTTTTTCTTCATTTTTGGTTTTCTCTCGGGAAATTGAACTAAGAAAGTATATTAGCAAATAGCTTAAATGCTATTGAATATATAATGATATACTTTTATACTTTTGGCTCAATTTGTTGTTGTTACTCTTTTTGCTGCTGCTGCTGCTGCCGTCGTTAGTGTGTAGTTGGCATCCAAAAGGTATTTATGTGGCATGTCAAACTGTTTCGCTGTTTCGCTGTTTTTAAGAGCCGGACTTAATGTTTATGACTATTTTTGGTCTATAAAAAGAAAGTAGTTGTGGCATTTTTATGCCACTGCCAACAATGAAGTGAAAAATGATAATGCGCTCTTACTGCATTCCGGGAAGAAATTTGGGTTAATTTTGGATGGTTGTTGCAGGCTACAGCCATTATCAAATTAAAAGTTGTGATGCTAAATTGAAAGTAGGTATACTTAAGGGCAAGGACAAGAATTCTCGCAATTTGAAACTTGATATAACTGAAACTTGGATATATTGTCTTGTTTCGCAACAAATTTTAAAAGCAAAAGTCGATTTGAACATATGAGAGCAATATGGCAATTAATTTGCTTTGAACAGAGATTATGGTACTACTTCAACACAGCACAATTCTTTGCAACTCAATCATAATCTTTGTTCTTTCTTTCTTAGGTGGCGACTGGAATAGACATCCTTATCTGTTATAAAAAAAAATAATTCAAAGTGCCTCGATCTTCTGCGCTTCTCCTATAATTCGTCACACCAAGTTTCGATAGTATTTCAAAAGCCTGGGCCTCTCAATGGAGTTTTGGTAGCCCTCTTTTGTGCCGTCCATCGAGTTCGTTGTCGAAAACTTTCCGTGCCGGAGCATTTGTGTCCAACCGCACAACATCACCCAGCCAACGCAATCGCTGTATATTTGACCACGTTGATGTCGGCATACTCGTAAAGCTCAAACAGCTCATTGTTCATGCGACGCCGATACTCTCTGTTAATGGAGATGGGCTCATGTGTTTTCCAGAATGTTTTCCTCTCGAAAACTGCCTGTACTGATTCATCCGCTTGCGCGATAATCCAGGATTCTGCGCCATATTACAAGACAGGTAGAACCAACATCTGGTACTGCCGGATTTTTGTTTGTCGACAGACCGCTTTATCATTGAATCGCTTGCTTAGCCCACAGTAACATCTGTTAGCAAGCAATACTCTCCTCTTTATGTCCATGCTGACATCATTCGTTTTGTTTACAGCGGAACCGAGGTAGATGAATTCCTCCACCACTTCAAAATTATAGTCGTCAACGTTCACACAGCGTCCAAAACGAGTAGACTCTTTGTTCGTTGAAACCAATAACTTTGTTTTGTTCTCCTTTACCACTAGACCCTTTTTTGCTGCTTCCTTTTTGATGCTTGAGAAGACTGCAGTAACATTCTGCCAATGATGTCTATGTCAACTGCATATGCGAGTAACATATGGCTTTTGTTAAAGATGGTACCGGAAGTG
This sequence comes from Philornis downsi, assembly GCA_019455685.1. NCBI lineage: Eukaryota > Metazoa > Arthropoda > Insecta > Diptera > Muscidae > Philornis > Philornis downsi. Next base: position 2,028,496 of record JAHXMU010000022.1, read on the forward strand.
TTAACCGTAGCTTTCCTCATAATCATCTCCTCCAGCATATGGAAGAGGTCGCACAATAAACTATCGCTCTGCCTAAATCGTCGTTTGGTGTAAAAACTCCATCATAATGTTATGTTTAAATTAGAAAGATTTTTATAAATTGTCTCTAACTCTAGGGATACCATATTTAATTTTTTTTTTATAATTTGGCTTTAGTTCTAGGGATACCAAATTCGAAGACTCTATTTTCCTTCATTTTTGAAGGATATTTTGTTAAAAAAAATCAGCCGGAAATTGGTTAATAAAACACAAAATAATTATTACTCATTCAGATCTATTGTATTGTTTTCAAAGTAGGTCCGTTCCAAAATAATTCCCTTCAGCCAACGAATGATGGAATCACTAAAACATATTTCAAGTGCAATTTCCGGAAAAGACTTCGGTTCTCGCCGCGAATTTTCTTTTTCATCTTCAATTGATTGAAAATTTACATCTCGCCATGGTAATTTGAGTTGTGGAAAGAGAACGAGACCAACCAAGACCACATCTAGTGAAAACGATGATTGTTCAAGAATATTTCTTAAGTTTTTGATCATAATTCCTTTCAAACTGATAGCATTGTGAGATGGTGCATTATAGAGATACAAAATCAATGAGCTTCCTGTCCACAAATCTGGCCATTTTCGAGTATTTCTCAAATAACACTCTAACACTAAAAAAATATTGTTAGTTTATCATGTGATCTATTGGCAAAAATTCCGTGGCCTCAAATTTAGCCATTTTCGAGTATTTCGCTTTCTCAAATAAATATCCTTATTTTAACATTTGTTTTATTGGCAATAATTCCAAGTGTACAACATCACCACAATCAATGAAGACAGCCTACATTGCCTTCACTTTGATGTAGTTTTTTCGGTTTCTACTTAATAGGAAGGCGCGATTCCGTAGTTTCTTGATTGGTTTACATGCTAAACTTGTGAATCCGTGTCTCATCATTAACTATAATATGTTTTATAAAAGGAGAGTCTGAATTGACTGGTTCTAGCACATCTGCAGCTCATTTTAGGCGATTCGAGTAGATAGATTTCATTCGTGGGGCACGTGACATTCAGCGGCTATTTTTCACTAACTTAAGTAACGGTTTTTAGTCACCATTTTTTCCACTTTATCGAAGTGAAATTAACTTTTGTTGAATAAGTCATGGCCGACCAGATGTAGAACGGTTTCCACAGATGCCCTGCAGGTTTAAATGGGAGCTGTCCCTGTTGACTAGGAGGTTCTGCGTCGAGCAGTTGACTTCCGGGTGAAGAGATGATGCTCGGTGGCCGGTATGGACCTTGTACAGACCATAAAAATTTAAGTAGCGCAGAACGTAGGGTAGTTTTGGGGGAGTGTGTGACAACCAGATGGCAAGCCAGATGGGATGAGTCGCACAAGGGTGGAGACACATGCGCTTTTGAGCGGGACGTTTGCTTCGTCAATGAAAATCCTAACTTTGGTTTTAACTTGAGTCTGGGCTTTATATTGACGGAGCATAGTTCTTCGAACGAGTGCCTGTACAAAAGAGGTCGTTCTGAGAGTAGTATTTGTGACTGTGGGCATCAGACAGACGACTGGAAGCATGTTTTATACGACTGTCCTATGTTTGATGAAGCTATGAATTTGGATGCATTAGAGATTGTGAGGTGACGGACATGTCATCGTCAGGGAACAGGCCAGCTGAATCACATCACTTTGCAGGCAGGTTGTTTGCAAGGAGGCGTAGTAGGAGAGAGCTGCAGGGTATGTGGTTCATATCTTAATTGGTGTTAGGGGTTAGGGGCTCTGTTGCGAAGACGTACTGCTATGTGTATTGTACAACATACGATACATGTGAAGGTGTGTTGTAGCAGGATCCCCTTCTCTTCTTTTTCTTTTCTCTTCTTTTCTTCTACTCTCTTTTCTGTATGTGCTTGCATGGTACAAGGGCATGTAGCTGCAACTGGTTGCAGGTGCATATCTGTGTTTCGTGCAAGCGTTTACGATGGACGACCAGTTCCATGCGAGGTATGATGTAGTGAAACTGGAGCAGTTTTTGTCTGCGAACCCCTGCCCAGAGGGTTTTTATTTTCTGGTAGCACGGGAAATTAGGGGCCTCAAGAACTATTTGTTCTTGCTTGGTCGTGGTGGGAGCATCGTGCTGGCTGTGGCTGTCCGAACACGTGTTTTCAGTAATCTTGCGTTGCTTCAGGGTCACCTGAAGGTAATGCAAGAACTTGGAAAACACTGTTCTTCGTCGATTTGAGGAATCTGGATAGGCCTCACCCCTAACCGAGAGGAAGCTCACTTCATACCAGTGACTACTTTGGCTGAGAGAGGAAGCAAGCAATGAAGAAATTTTCCAAGGGGATATGCTTCTTATCTCAAAAGTGCTTCGACTAATCCTTCTGGGATTAGTCTGAGTTACCCAAAGGGGCGCTGGCTGTCGCAAACACGTTCAAAAACAGTCTCGTGTGTGATGGCATACCGTGAGCAAGACTTTCAAAGCGAGACCCACGTAAAACTTAGACAACTGTTGTTGACTAACCAGAGAGATGCAAATCTTTCTCTATTTATTTGCGGGTTTAATTGCACTGTCCCATAAAATTGTTTTTTTTTTTTGGTTTTTTTTTTTTTTTTTTTTTTTTTTGATAAAGCCGGTTTACCGTAAGTTTTCTGTATCCTTTTGAAGAATTCAGCACACAAAATTTCAATAGAAATACAAAATTTCAGACAATTTTTTTTTTGATACTCAAAAAATCGTAAACACATTTTTGCTTATGTAGCTGCTTGAAATATATTAGTTATAGTGAAAAGAAATCCATTTTTTTGTATGATATTAAATGTTATATTATATTGGTCAAGATTTTATTTACGTTAATTAGCATGTTGTGGTTGTATCTGTTGCGTTTTGAAATAAATTCTACTGTGTCTCTCTCATATGAACCCTCGTCTTTATTGGCAAAAAGACTGAGAAAATTTATTTTCTCAAGTTTCCTTTGGGGTGAATTTTTCACCATCAATCATTTGCCGTTGACAGGAACGGGTGGTAATCGCTTGCCTTATCAACCAAGCTCTTGGAGCTTGAAGCTGACGAATCGATATGTGCGCTTTGGCGCTATTCTGTTGGAACACAATTCCTCTTTTGGTAACCAAAACTGGGCGTCTGCTTTCGTTCAAACGGAGCAGTTGTTGACGGCACTGGTTCGAACTATGAGTTTGGTAGTAGGTGAGGAGGTTATAGTAGTTCATTGCCTGCTAATCTCACCAAGCACACAGTAAAACACTTCCGATCGTGAATCCTGGCTTGGCTTCCATTTGCGCCGGCTCACCGCTATTCGTATGAAACATTTTTCGCCTGACACTATTGTGAGTGACCCACTTTCCGTCACAAGTCACTGTCTGTTTCAGAAATTTCCCATTGTTTTACAATTTAGCAGAAATTTTGGGATGAAATTTTGATTCATGAGATGTTTTTATCTTAAGCCATGCATTCAGCCTCACTCAAGTGGTTCCGAAAGAATTTTTGTGTAACGTTTAGCGCCTGAGCAATCGAAACAGTGGATACATTATGGTCGGACTTGTCGATGGGCGAACTTTGACGGTGGTCGGACTTGACGTTGGTCGAACTTTGACGTTTGGGCTTCTAAAACGCGGTGCACCTTTGATAACAAAATTACTGGTACGGTGTCGATGAGACCGAAACAAAGGCATTATTGCCAATTGCAGTATCCGGACATTTTCCGCTGCCTGGCGCTTGTTTTCGCTTTTATCGAAGAAAAAACTGTAAAATATGGGGTATTTTCTTTTTGCTAACATCCATTTTTAGATCGCGCTCAAGCAATTCCGAGTGAAACAATCACAAAATTGGGATCGCTCTAACACAATGCTTGAAGCAGATTATTAAAATCGTTTATTGCGAAAATAATGCATTTGTTTTACTATTCCTTATAAGAACACGGTTTTTTACCACGCTCCTTTCGGACTTTTGCACCAACGCAATGTGATGTTTGATTGCTGAAATTTCTCTACTGGTTTTGGTTGTAGTTTATTTTGTGTATTCGTCCTGTGAACAAATAAGTGTGCACATATTTGTTTATATTAATTGAAGGAGACAATTTCGCATATATTGAACCCGAGAATGATTGCCTTGATCCAAAATGTTAACATTTGGAACGAAATCGTTCGAAAATGGTAGCGGCAATTTGAGCCGCCGTGTGATAATGCGTTATTTAACTGAATGATTCATTCACGAAATGAAAGAAAAAACTTTTGTCCAATAGCCGAGGATAAGTAAAATGGAATTAAAATATTTCAGATAAAAATAAATTTATCAAGTTTTATTAACCACATACTGCATCACATTCGATGATATTTAAGTTTACAAAAATGCAATGAATTCCATCTTATTAGTCAAATAATGTAAAAATTTATTTTCTAATCTTTCCTGCGTGTTAACAGGTAATTTCTAATCATTGAATACCGCATACGAGTACACCTAATCAACATAACCGATTTAGAAGTTGTAATGACTAATCCATCAACTCAATTTCAGGTTGCAATCTAACCATTATTAACGGATTTCTACTCACATCCATTCTCATTAGATGCTCCACCAATGAGGATGTAACACTTTCCTGTGTGTGTTTGTCTCAGGCCATCTCATTCGCTTATCGTTTTCTATAATTAATTGCAACATGAATGTCTTTTGAACATTTAACAACGATTTTCTATGAGTTACAAATCAAATTATATCAATATCTCAAAATTCATCCTCATCCAGTTCGACAACAAAATGTATCGCAAAGCGTAATGCCACAATTGATCGTTTTTTTCGCTGCTGCCGTTGCATGGAAAAAATTATAATTGCTTATAATTAAAGTCGTTACTATTAATAATATTGAAATGCTAATATATCAAACAGGATTTCTCAACGCAAAAGCACATAATTTAAATGAAATCGGAGGCCAAAACTGCAGGAAAAAGCGCAAACGAAAGATATGATGTTGCAGCGTTTACACAAAACTGGCCGCATGGCTGCAATGTTAAGCAGTGAGTGGCTCAGTTGCAGATTCAAGAGGAGTATCTGTAAATGTGGAGTAATGACGTTTTGCTCCCATCTTCATTCAATAAGGAAATTCTCGATTGTAAACCAGAAAGTTTTCAGCTAATTGTGGTCATTTCGCAGAGCAGCGCCATCGTCCTCATTGGCAACCTGTAGAAGATGCAAATGATGCAACTAACATGATTTTAATATGGTGGTTGGCTGGCCAGCACAAAGTATTGATGCTTCATGGCAGGCACAATCTTCACATATGAAGACTATACAACTGCATCGTATATGTACAGGTCTGCTTAAACACATGTTATTATTACCTCCATAATGACATGAAAGCTATTTTGTTTAGATATTTAGAACTTCTTTGGTTTCTACTCGAGCGTGTTGCACAAAACACTCGATTACCGGTACGATGGTCTCAGTAATGACCAGACTAACATCTTCAGAAGACCATGAGACTAATGCCATTCAAATGTTTTTCTATCTAAATAACCAGACTTCAAAATAATCTGCTGAGCAGGCAGCAGAAGTTGCCACAAATGCAACGTGTGTGTTCGTCAGGAAAGTAATAAGAAACTCTAATGTTGGGGTAGAGTAGTGATGGAAAAGTGCAACAAATGTTGTAGGCTGCACAAGATTGTAGTTTAGAAACAAAAGCGGTATACAAAGTTTCGCCAGGTAATTCAACTTACATTTATGCTCATCATAAAATATTTTTTCTTTGTGTAATTTAGTATGACATTAATATCAATGTAGAGTTTTGCAGTGGAAAGTTTAGTGCTCAATAGCTGGTTCTGGTTGTTACACCAGAGGAATGTTAACATTATAGCGTGTAGTCCAATTAAAGGCGCCGTTTCAAATATTAAATTATTTTGACCTTATTAGGAAGAGCAAATATTCCCGTATTTGTGTAATACAATTTCCTTGATGTGGCTGTCTAAGATGGCTTCGAAGTAGCGCATCCTCTCAATCTATAGGTAGTTACATCTTCATCCCATGGAATTTCAGTATATATCATTTAACACCGCAAAAATGTATTACGCTGAAGAAATCGTCTAAAGTACCAAATATATTTTGACCAAATGTGTTATATGACTTCTTTAATCTATTGTGAAATGTCAGCCTGTATGGCTGACTGAATGGTAGACAGGATAACTGTCGTAAATGTTTAAGAAACTTCCCAAAGTTTGCTACAGTTCCATGCTTTGGGCTGCAATGGTTGTAGCCGGAGATTATAAATGGGTTGTACCGGTGAGCCCTTTGCGCTAGCTCTCTTACAAATTGACCAATTTTTTCAAATTCAGTTTTTTCTCTGCAGCTTTTGCGTCTAGTAAATTATTCCATAATGTGCCCGACCATGGCACGATGATTAATATACAAGACTATCACTTGCATGATCGCGGGTTCAATTCCCTATACAGCGGTCTATCATTATGTAATCGGCGGTCTGACGAACACTTCGAATAATCGACAAGTCTGGTAAATGCTTCCAAAACTGTGACGTTTGGAATCGTCTTTAAATTGTAGACCCCATGGAGTAAGTCTGAAAATAAATGTGTGTAACCTTTTACACCAAACGAGGATTTAGGCAGGACAACAATCTATCGTGCAACCTTTTCAACATACTGTTGGAGATGATTAAGAGAAACGCTGCAGTTAAGACGTCTGGTACCATCTTTAACAAAAGCCATATCTTACTCGCATATGCAGATGATATAGACATCACTGGCAGAAAACTGCAAGATGTTACTGCAGCCTTCTCAGGCATCTGGTCTGGTGGTAAATGAGAATAAAACAAAGTTAATAGCTATATGCTAACATCCACGTGATCAAACGCATTAATATACAGCGATTGCATTGGCTGGGTCATGTTGTGCGGATGGACCCAAATGCTCCGGCACAGAAATTTTTTTTGAGGAACGGCGCATAAAAGGGCGATCAAAACACCGTTGAAAGGACCAGGCTATTGAAATGCCATCGAAACTTGGTGTGACGGATTGGAGGAGAAGTGCAGAAGATCGAAAGAAAGTTTTCGGCAACGAATTTGAGGAACGGCGCTTAAAAGGGCAACCAAAACTCCGTTGGAAGGACGGATTGGAGGAGAAGTGCAGAAGATCGAAGCGTTTAGAATTATTTTCTATGGGCGGCATATAATAGATAAGGATGTCTATTCCAGTCACCACTTAAGGAGAAGAAGAACCTCATTGAATACATGAAGCTCTCTCATGTTTCATTCATTGTATGCAAGGGCAATTTGTTTGCAAGTTCTATAGCTTGCTAAAAATTGAAAAAGTAACCAACATAATAATCTTACCCCTTCTGATACCTCCCATATATACTAGCTAATTTAATCCATAAATTCACTAATATTTGATATTGGGAAGAGTGTGTTGAAGTATAGTCTGTGTACGAAAACAGATCGCATTGCCACTCTCTCATGAATTCAGTCAAATTTGCTACTTATTATGCGCTTGGTGAACTAAGTCTTGAGAATATAAGCAAACTGCATTTGATACTTCCCATATACGTTGACCGATTTATTGAGATTTGGTTTTCTCTCCAACCCCTTATTCGTAAATTGCAGTTGCTTAAATTTTTTTAAATATAACTTCATTATATTGTTTGGTAAAATTGAGAAAACTTGAACGAATATACAACTTGTATTTTCCTTCGTTCTATTGTATTCGATCTATTATATTATATTCAGTGCAGTTTGTCAAGCATCGGGCATATTCAATCCAGTTCTGCTAATGAAAATGGTCTACATTGCCGCTTCCTTTAGCATGATTCACACATAAGTAGCCGATTTAGCAAAAATCAATGATTTTCTATAATTGCAAAGCGAAAACATATAATAATTTTACGTTATAATAGTTATAATGTTCAGTAGGTTTTGATTTTGCTTATTTTATTGCGCTTTATTGGAATCAAACGATTCCAACTTTGAAGGTGTGAAGTTATATGTTAGTCTGACTGAAAGCTCTGTGCTGGTTTTCTAAGTATTTGTTGACGGTTTCTGGCTCTATTTCTTGATGGGCCGGTCGACACTCTGCTAAAGATACCCCATAAAAGAACTATCGGCGTAGACTCGCAATTGCAAGGCTGAATATTTACATCGCCAAATTGATATATGACACAATTCTTTCAAATTTCAACATATGCAAAAGCTCGTTTGCTCAATGAGCTGTGTAACATTGTGTACAACCTCATTGCAAACAAAAATCGTCTAGGCTCATATTTTTAATATTTTTGGAAAAAATTACCAAAGGTATCATCATGTCAAATTTGTGTCAATCTATCACTCTCTGAGAATACATTGGATTTTCGATGATCATATGTGGTTTTCCCGATCCCTTCCAAAACACTCGAGATGAAAATATGCCTCGTCAGATGATCCTGACATTTCAAACGGATCCTTCAACTACATTTTAAGAGATATTTTAGATATAAGTTGATCTCAAAAGCAATCACATTTTTCGACAGAGATGCATTTCTGTAAAGAGATGATTTCTGACTATCACAATTTTGTAAAACGCATTATTACGGAAAAGGATTTAAGCTTACCATTCGGAAGCAATCAAACAATGTACTGAATATCGTGTTAAAGATGAGGGAAGACCGAAAGTTGGTCAGTACTCAAGGTTATGCTGACAGTTTTCTTCGACTATTGCGATACTGTGCGTTATGAGTTCCATCCCCTGGGTCAAACTGCAAACAGGGAATATTGTTTGATTGTTATGCGTCATTTGCGTAAAGTTATTTGTTAAAAGGGGTCGGACTTGTGGGCAGACAGCTTTTGAGATTTGTTCCACGATATATTCCCTCTTTATATTGACTTTTTGTGAGCAAAACCACCACAATCACCGCATTCACTTAATGTGGCACTGTATGACTTCTGGTAATATCCTAAATCTAAAAGCTCGATTCGGAGACGCCGTTTTGAGTCGATTGAAGAGATGGAATTTACAACGCAAAGGGTTTAAAGGCGTTCCCGGAAGATAAGTATATGGCATCCCTTGAGGATTGGAAAAAACGTTGGCATATTTGCATTACGCCCGAAGGGGAAATATCGTGAAAGTGACAAGAAATGTTCTTGGATGAATAAATAGCCATATTTTTCTTTTTTTTGAAAAAGTACTTGCGTTACTTTTTGGGCACAGTATTACAGTCAACATTTCTAATTGAAGCTAACCTCGATATTGTGAGGGAAATGATGGTGACTGAAGACCGCCATATAAGTTAAATAGAGACAACTGATGACCTTGCTGTGCCTCACGAATCAACTGCGGAGACCGCGTTTTGAGTCGGTTGAAGAGATGGAATTAGATGATTAGAGATGAATATAATAGCATGCCTTGAGGATTGGAAAAAAACGTTGGCATAATTGCATTATGGCCGCGGGGAAATATTTTGAAAGTGACAAGAAATGTTCTCGGTTGAATAAATAACCAACACATATTTTTTTCCTTTGAAGAATTAATTGCCCTACTTTTTGGACACAGTATCTACAGTCGTTTCTAATTGAAGCTAACATCGATATCGTGAGGGAAATGATGGTGACTGAAGACCGTCATATAAGTTAAGTGGAGACAACTGATGAACTTCCTGTGCCTCAAGAATCAATTGCAGCCAGGATTGTTTACCCCTCGACTTGTTACGGAAGCCTTGAATTTTCTTCAAAAACTCAACAAACTATGTTAAATGTTTCGTCATTTCATTGCTTTGAACTGCTTGGTAACATTTGTAAAGAACGATCGATTTGTCACTTCAGTTTTGGAACCCCCCCTCGTAATTTCTAAACATGTTATATTTTTGCAAACTTACGTTTTGAGTGTCAGCTACTAGTTATTTTCTATACTCATTGAATTTAATTTAATTAATTAAATTTTAATTTTAAGTTTAATAATAGATATAATTGTATCATTATTATTGCGCCACCCTCTTAACAAACCGGAATAAGCTGATGAGTACGTCTATGTTAGCATGAGGAAACTTAAAATAAGTTCAAATACTGGGCAATTGAGGAAGGTGTAAGTAGGGAAAAATGAGTTCGAATAATGTTGCAACGCTAATTTCTGCTTCGCTTTTTTTGTTGAAAGTAAATTTAGTGCAATTGCTTTGGACATTATATGATGCTACCACCACCATCACTAGCACTAGCAACAACAGCGACAGCATCGGCGACCTAAGAGCATAAACATTTGGTGGTTGTAACTCGCTGGCAACTATTAATGTGGTTGATGTATTTAATGTTCTGTTGCATGCTGTGATTTGGAAGGCCCAAAAAGCTGTTCGCCTCCATTGCATCTTAAGTAGATACTACATTTCGTTGATGCCACACATTTGAGGCTGGCACTGCCGCTGCTAATATTATTGTAAACTTGTAGTTGCATTTAAGAAGACCAAGCGATCTCTTCGTTGCTCTTGTTGTTTGCTAATGTTGATGAAGCCTGGAGGGCGCGTGCTGAATTTAATCAGTTTCAGTTGATGTTGCATGTTGCGTACAATGACACTCTTAGGCTTTCTCAGATCGTTGGCAGCCAATGTGTGGCAGAGTGTGTGTGCTTTCAGAGGCTTACGATGTCTCGTTTTCGTTATGGTAAATATAACTAAGCACAAAAAGGCTATAAGAAATTAGAACATTAAGTCCATTTGCTGTGTGGCATGCATGGCAGCCAGGGAGGAGCAGATAGATGATACTCGACGGTATAAATTGAGTTTGAGTTGCATTTATAGCTTAAGGTTAAAAGACAAAATATTATATTTAACGGTTTTAATTTAAGCCAGAAATTAGAAAATAGAAGAAGAGCAATGAAAGCTAAACTACGCAAACTATGGTCGGTCGGGAAGAAATTGGCAAAGGCTATAACGCTAAGAGTAGCCAATTATGCGCATAATATGAAAATCTTAAAATCAAATATTTGAAATAAAAGATGCCAGGGATTTGTCTACTGATTTTACGATTTCAGCCGTTAGTCTAGGTGGACAAGCTGAACGCTACACGTTATTCGTGTAATACAGGCCGAAATGCTGGAAAAAGTGACGAAAAATTGGGCCTTCCAAATGGACATTTTGAGATGGAGCCGCGGACAACATGTACATGAAATTATCTTTACAAATTAAATGGCAAAGGCCAATTTATCGATTCCAATAAAAAATGTTAATATGTGATGTAAATTTGAGTGTTTTATTCAAAAAAAAAAAAAAAAAAAAAAAACGATTAAATCTATTATTTGTGCAAAACTTTATTTAGCATAGTTAGAAAGATTAGATTTCGGTAAAACTTCGATAACTTGTTGCCATTTCAAAGTAATTTCATTGCATCTCCCTCATAGAAACTCTCGTCCCTATTGGCAAATAACTGCGAATCTTTTTCCCTAGCGAAATCTTTTGCCACGATAGGAATAGATGATAAACGCTTTGTACCACATCCGAAAATTCTGGCACACAGTATTGACGTGTGTGTCCAGAATGGAACGCAGTTCCACCCCTATTGCACAAAACTGATCACTTTGGGCGATTGCTTACTTCAGACGGTCCACTACAGGCACTACAGATCTGAATAGGGAATTTGACCGCCACGTAATCACGACCGTTTTTACTTGATGTTGTCATAAACGAATCAATTTTTAACGTCTACAACCAGCCGCATTAGAAATGGGTGGTGGAAATTCGATCCATGAGGTTTTTATGCGTTAACTCGTGTGGAATCCGTATGCCAAGCTTCTGTTTGTATCCAAAGAGCTATAATGCGTTTTATAAATGTTTAATCGGAATTGACTTCAGTCTATATGCAATTGAAATTTTGAAGAAATACGAGAGAGGTCCCAGAACTAGCCGACCTAACAAAGAAGACATAAAAAAGTTGAGAAAAATTGTCTGTATTTTTTGATACAACCTCCTTTTAGCTCGATATACTTTTTCCAGTGATATTCAATTGCTTCTACACCTCTGCTTACAGTAAGAACTATCAAACTCCCTAAAATAGCCATCAACCGTCGGCTCTGAATCTTCATTGTTGGCAATTATTTTACCATCCAGCCATTTTTTCATTTTTGAAAATAGAAAACAGCCCGAGGGAGCTAAATCTGGCGAATAAGGTGCGTGATGAAGCACTTCAAACTTTAATTCATTCATTTTTGCCATCGCAATAGTGAATGTGTAAACTAGAGCATTGTCTTGATGAAACAAAACTTTCCTTTTCGCCAAATACGATCTTTTTCCATAAACTTTATCACATAAATACTGCAATAAATTAGCATTATATTTGCCTTTTATGGTTTTTTCCTTTCTGAAGATAATCCGTAAAAATAATCTCATCTCAAAAAACCCCATGACCTTGTCTGCAGATGGAACCATTTTCGTCATCTTTGAACACGATTCTCTTATTACAGTTTACTGATATGACTCAGGTGTGAAACGATGAACCTATATCTCATCCATGGTTACAAATCGATGGAAAAATTCGTCTTTATTGCAATGAAGCATCGCCAAACACTTTACTGAAACATCTTCATAACGCTGTTTTTGTTCTATAAACAGCAAGCGCGGCACCCATCTTGCACACAGTTTTCTCATTTTCAAATTTTTCGTCAAATGGCGATATTTCAGCTGGCTCACGCACCTTTAGCTGACGATTACCCATTACTATTTTATGGATTTTTTTAACCGTGTGTGGTGTGGATACCTTAATTAGTCGGCCACTACGATATTCGTCTTGGCGGCCTGTACGGCCTCGTTCAAACTCTGCTACCCAATATCTCGCCGTTGGTAACGAAAGAGCTGATTCCTCCTGGGCAGAATCTAGCTCAGCTTTAATATTGATTGTACTGAGAGCTTTCAAATGGAAACATTGAATTGCGTAGTGGTGACCAATTTTTTCCATGTTTACAAATTCACTGAGATCTTTACATTTACTTTTGATGGCTCATACAAAAATACTAAACACCGTGGCGCCTTGAAAGTTAAAACATATGTTTCATAAAGTTGCTGCTTTTCACCCAATTACTTTTTTTCAAACTACTGCTACCATCTGTACGTCAGACGTCGGCTTGTTTTGGGATCGCTCTGGTGATTTCAGCGGTCATGCTTCCCTACCTTTAACGCCGATTTTTGGTCACCATTTTCTTTGCTTTATCAATGTAAACTTCAAATAAAGACGTTAATGGCCGACAGGAGCTGAGCAAATCATCCACCACATTTCAACGGCTTTAGTGTTTTTGATAAAGGTAAATTACAACAAACTTTCTGCAATAATGTGAGCGATTTGGCGCATGAAGTTCTATTTGTAATACAAAATTTTAGACAAAGTCTTTGATTGATATTTGTATCTATTGTAAAATTAACAAAACAGACTTGAGATGGACTAACAAATTCGACCACCATCAACAAACTAAATGAAAGATCGCGCTCTTTCAAGCGGTTGTATAAAAGTCGATTAATTTTGGCACACATCGTCCCTGCTTTAAATCGAGTTCTGGGAATGAAAATGCATTGCTCCGCCTCTTTGTGGTACCTCCCATACAAATTTGATGTTAGGCTTATAACATTTATTGCTTTGGACAAAATGTAGTGAAATTTATCACATTATCACATAAGCGATTGCTTCAGTAGTCTCTGTGAATTAAAATGAGCAGTATTGTCACGCCCCTTCTAAAGGGCGGCGCATAAATAACGTCAACGGCGACTATATTGAATGCGTTCTTGTGCATCATTTGGTTTTAACTCGTGAACCAATTGCATCTTATATGGGAAAAGATGTAACATACGTAAAATTCTTTACGAAGACCGCCTGGACATCTCTAACTGCTGAGAGCGTCGGCTGGTGGAAGTTTCGGGGTTTCCCTCAATACTTGCTTGCACTCGAGCAATAGTCACTTCATTTCGAACTGTACGAGGTCTTTCAGCAGGCGGAAGATCATAGACAGCCCCTTGTTGTCCCAAAACACTGAACCAATCGGCAAATTGTTGGAGCACTAGGAGCATTTCGAACATGAAAGAAATTTCAATATGATCTGAATAATCGAATGCTGACCTTCAAAGTAAAATTGAACAACTTTGGTTCTTTCTTCTATTCTGTGCTGAGCCTTTTCATCATAAATTTCCCAATTATTATTTAATTAATTCTGTAAAGAGACGAAAAAAAAACTTAAACAAAAAATTTATTTACTGATCAAATCTTAGCGTTACTTATGCGCCATTCTATAGTAACTTTTATGTGATTTTCCGGAATTCAATTTTTTGTTTGTTTTGGTATTTTCAATTAGTAGACAGTATTAACGTACAATTTTGTTCATTCTCTTGATTTGTAATTCTCTGTGGACCTCGAGAAAATTTGCTAATTAATAATGCTCATTCCTCCATCCAAATGGCCGTTTTAGTTCACAGAAGACGTTGTCGAATTTGGCACATCTCATCTCTGGTTTTCGTGAACTACGTTTTGAAAATACCTAACATTATGGGTATTGCCACGTCCCTTATGGTAATTCCCATAGTAATTAATCAGTGTATCGAAATTTAATTTACCATTATGATCCCTAATTCATAGACTAAAGTCATTTTAATGCTTTTCAATTGCTATTATCCTTCGTAGATTAAAAAGGAAACAAATGATCGAAAAACCAAGTGTTTCTGCTATCTTCCATACAAATTGAATAATTTAACCCATATAACGCCAGAGTTATGTCTGTCATTCAGTTGTGCTAAAAACGGTATAGTTTAGGAGTTATTATGCTGCTGCATTTAGTAAACTAACTTCTATGAAAATGGACTGCATTGTAACACCGCTTATTTCGTCAGGTTAGCAAAAGTCTGTAGATCCTCTATTATTTTTAAGCGGAGGACTTCAGGGCGTTATCGTTTTATTTCTTTCATTATGATGTAAGTGAGAGTATTTTTAAAACAAACTTAACGATTTATCATGCCCTTCTGGCAGGTTCACATTTCTGCATCAAGCCAAAAGGACGTCAAATCTTTATCTTAATACATAAAAACGTTCGTGCATATGTTTGTCCGACCATCAGATCTTAACGATTACAGCTACAGCAGCCATATTCACACCATAGGGTCGGTTGGTGCCCGATTAGGTTTTAATGAAGTTTGGGACCGGTAGGTGGCGCTGGGGTAGACTTATTTCAAAAATTTATATTAATGAACCAATTTAACTGAAATTCGGAATGTGTGTTTCTTTGATCATGAGAAATTTGTTTGTGTATAAATGAACCCGGTAGGTGGCGCTGAGGTGAACTTATTTCGAAAATTTATATTTATGGTCCGATTTTACTCAAATTAAAAATGTATGTATGTTTCATCATTTTAACATTTTGTATATGTTTAAATCCAGTAGACGGCGTTTCGAAAATAAATTTTTTCCCTCCGATTTTACTCAAATTAAAAATGTATGTATGTTTGAACATTTCAATCTTTATATATATAATTCTACTGTACGGGCGTTGTCAGTGAACTCCTCCTAAACGGCTGGACCGCTTTGCATAGATTTCTGTATATGCGTCTGGGTGGTGCCCGGGATGGTTTAGATTTACAATTCGGTCCAATTGGACAAAGGGGCGTGGTACCTCTCATACGAACAAAAAATTAAAAATCAGTTATTTCTGCTCCTGCTTACGGTATTTAAACAAAATTTGGTGCGTAGATTTGGTGTACATATCTTAAGAGCTACTGCAAATATGGGCGGGATTGGACAATGGGTCGTGGTACCTCCCATACAAACCATAAATTAAATATCCAATATTTCTGCTCCTGTTTACGGTATTTGAACAAAATTTGGTGCGTAGATTTGGTGTACTTATCTTAAGTGCTACTGCAAATATGGGCGGGATTGGACAATGGGGCGTGGTACCTCCCATACAAACCATAAATTAAATATCCATGGCCTTTCTTATTATAATAGATCGATTGGCATGAGACATTTCCAATAAAAATAAAATTTGAAGGCAAAGCAACGTTTGCCGGGTCGGCTAGTGAAGATATACATTTAAGTTAGTTTATCTAACTAAAATTTTTCTACTGGTTAAGTGATTAATTCTTGGTGTTTTTTTTTTCGACAAAATCAATGTATGTGTTCTAGAGGTTGGTGGCTTTTAAAATGTCAAGCCCTCCAACATTGATCTTTGGAGTTATGCACTTATCCTGCCAGAATTACAAAGGCTGCATATTTGCTTGTTCTTAATTAATATTTTACACTGTGATTTGAATTTGTGCTGTCGGTATAAACAACGTTTTAACCAATTTTCACAATTTTAGCATTACTTTATGAAATAACGCAGTTCGATTATCTAAATACGTATTCCAAAAATGTTTTCCGGGACTCCTTTTCCTTTCGGATGCTAACATTGCGTGTCAATATCAGGTGCAAACAACAAATTCCATGGAATCCGATGCTACTGTCGTCTTATCTGAGGCGCATAGATAATGCGCATGCGCAAATGACTCCATTATTGGACATTGCATATTTGATTGATTTGATGTCCCATGCAAGGTGGGGCAAGTGATGGCATTAACTTTGCAAACTTAGCTGGAAAACTCGTCATATTAATCTTGTTTAATTAAAGCTCAACGGCCATACAACAACGACAACAGCAACAGAGACATAAATGAGAGCAAAGAAAATCAATTTGGAAGATGCAACGTTGAAACATACACGTACACACACACACACACACACACGCGATCAGACGTATGCGAACATAACAGTTAAACATGAAATCAATGGAAATTCTACATGATGACGATGATGCTATGCTGATGTTGCAATCATAACATGCAACTGCAATTGCAGAGCACAGTAGTTTGCGATGCACCAAATCATAAGGAAATCGTAAGTTAAGTTTGGGTATTACAAAATGGTCGACATTACGACGCGCCATATAATTCATATATGTATGTGTGTATATAGATTGTGACGCAAGCTAGATTTGTGCTCGTGACGGGATTTTTTACGTGATCGTAATTAAACGAATAGCCAACCAACGTTGCAGAGCGTCACCCAAACATAAAATGTTCCTTTCGTTCGTTGCAGGTGACATAAAGGAAATCACGAACAATTTCTCTGGAATTCGGTCCCAAAAAATCGCGACAATTATTGAATCCTTGGATATTAATTGAATCCTTTTCATATATTCAAATTTCAGGTATCCCACAAGGAAGTATACTTGGGCCATTCTTATTCATACTAGTTATTAATGACATATCAACTTATTTTTATAAGTTAAAGTTTTCGCTTTATGAGGATAATCTAAAAGTATTTTTGAAAGTTTCTACAGTTAATGATGTCTTAGGTCTTCAAAAAGACATAGACAAAAGACATAGACATAGACTTAAATAAGCTTTCATTGAACACGGATAAGTGTATTTAGTGTACAAAATTGCTAATTTTTCTCTGAAATCGGCTTGCTCGAAACTGGATCTAGGTGTTCCATTCGTTTCCGCTGTAACATTTTGATGCAAATTCCATTAAGCCTTTCTCTTAGAAACCATTTTCCGTATTGGGACAATTGATTTTCATATACTTCTCTTGAGACGAATTTTTCACCAGGAAAATTATTTGCTATTAGACAGAAACAGGAGGCATTCACTTGGTGCTATGTCCGCACTGCTATAGGGATGCATAAGAACTTCCCAATTAAGTTCTCGCAGCTTCTGGCGAGTCACTATCGATGTGTGTGGCCTGGCGTTGCCCTGGTGGTGCACATCACACCCTCCTTTTTTGAATTTGATCTATCGGAAAATATTACGTCAAAAAGGCAATTTTGGATTATTTGCAGATATCATATTTTTCTAAACGGAATGTTTTATGCAGGAATCACGTTCAAAAGGAATGCAGTGCAGAACAAAGATTTTTTATTATGGCCGACTCTTTAATATTATAAAATGTCTTATATAGAAAATGTTTGGCTGAATTTCTATATACGTAAAAAATCATCAGCATACCTTCCGGACCACTGTAAATTGATGCTGCAGTGCAGCGTCAACTCGAATTCATTTTAAACAAGATGGGCTTAAGAGACGCCTTGGCAAAGATTTACGAGTGGCACTAAACACATTGTACGCCAGAAAAGAGTTTCCAATTTGCTACAAACACACTTGAAAACTTGCAATCAACCCAAGGAGCTGTTCTCCCCCTAGTCACCGCCAGCAAACCCAAATGGGGGCTGGCGAGCGCGTTGCTGCTGCTGCTGTTGCTGTTGTAAGCTAAATTAAATGTTCATTCGCAATGGTATGGTAATGATAATGATAATTGCTAATGACCAAAAACGTAATGAAGCAAAAATTGAGCGCCAACTTCATGAGTAGTCAAAGTAGGCACTGAAAATCCTTTTCCATGTCATACTAAAAGACGACAAGGGACAAACCGGAGGCTACTCACATAGGTAGTGGTTTCGAAAAGTAAGTGGATACGGCAAGAGACATACGGAAAGAAAGAGCGAGAGAAGGAGGCGGAGGATAACACTGTCGTCATATGAACATTTTAGATAATTTGTACACAAACACGACATAACAATTTAAAGAAAATGAACTAAAAGTTGCAACAACAACCACACGGAAATCTACAAATGCAAGCAATGGTAACACGGAATGTGGATGCTACATTGGCATACACAAGTATCCGAATACGAGTATATACTAATGTATTGCCACAAAAGTTTGTATTCATAAGATATGATGATATTATGAATATGCCATGTGTATGATTAGTGGCGTCTCACCGCATGTTGAAGTTCTAAATGGCAAACCGAACTGTTCGTGGGTATGAGCAGTGACCTCTCACCGAATGTTGATATTTTGGATATCATGCCGAAGTATTTGTGGGTAGTATTAGTGGCGTCCTACCGAATGTTGATGTTTTGGATGGCGAACCGAAGTGTTCGTGGGTATAATTAGTGGCGTCCTACCTAATTTTGATGTTCTAGATGGCAAACCGAAATGTTCGCGGGAGTGAGTAGTGGCATCTCACCGAATGTTGATGTTTTGGATGGCAAACCGAAGTGTTTGTGGGTATGATTAATGGCGTCCTACCGAATGTTGATGTTTTGGATGGCAAACCGAAGTGTTCGTGGGTATAATTAATGGCGTCCTACCGATTGTTGATGTTCTAGATGGCAAACCGAAATGTTCGCGGTTGTGAGTAGTGGCTTCTCACCGAATATTGATGTTTTGGATGGCAAACCGAAGTGTTTGTGGGTATGATTAATGGCGTCCAACCGAATGTTGATGTTTTGGATGGCAAACCGAAGTGTTTGTAAGTAAGAAGATCTTGATTTTTTTAACACTTTGACTATACAAACTATGCAAATATTCTTCAAACACCACATTTTAGATCAAAGAAAATAACATTTTCGATGATGGATCGTTTGAAATAATAGTGTTATCATTTATTTCCTCAGGGTGTAAGACGGTTCAATAAAAGTTTACTTCACTTCCGGTGCACGAAAAAAATTTGACAAAGATCGGTTTTCCTTTGTTTGTTATGGAAGAACTCTGACATAATTTTTTTTTAAATATCGTTATAATAGGATTAGGTTTAGGATTCTTGGACGTAAGTATCGATTCGGATTACTACTTGTTCGCCGTTAAGGTGGACACGAAATTGAGTATACCGAAAAGGTAAACAAACAAAATACAAATACAATAAAATTTGTATGCATTAATTCCTTGATGTCTTACGCGCAAATTTTTTTATTCAATTTAAAGATCCACCGGTTCCTAATAGGGGAATCTTTGCACATAGTTAATTGTCCATTTCTTAATGAAAGCTACATTCTTAGAATACTACACACACGTACACACATCATTATATAAAGTTCGGTAAGCTTGATATGATTTCATCTGAGTTAAGAAAAATTTAAGGATAGAAACAATTAAGTGCAGAACATTGACACAATCAAACGTAGATTTTTCAGACATAACTTTCAGTTTGCTGGTAAAAAATTTTGGCTAAGTACAGAAAATGATGTACAATTTTAAAAAGATACTTAATGAACAAATATTCTGAAGCTATCTTTAGTTTATAGAATATTTATTCAAACGTTTGGGAAAATCATGACAGCACTAAATGTACGGGCAATACATCTATCGCATAAATTTGAATGTTTGTATGTTTGCATATGTATTTACATGTCTGTATGTTTCCATTTTCGTTCCGAATAGGCGTCTAAACTAATGCATCACTTGCCATAAAATTTTCACAGTACTCGTATGTTTATGTGGCGTAGCAACGCCCTCACAAATAGTAATTCTAAACTACTATATCTAATGAGCTATTAGAGGTATACTGACGTACGTATGCTGCTGGCATAAACGGAAAAATGTAGGATTATAAACTGGGCGGTGCCCTGAACCTTTTTCTAGTTTCCTCATGGTAGCCAAAGTAACCGATCGATCATCATACAAATTTAACCTATTGTTAATACTATCAGTTACGAAATTGTCATATGCTATATTAGGTTAAGGTTGGAAAAATGGCCCTGGCAACACTCCAACAACTTCAAATTTTGTATGGGTGTATTTCACTACCTATTAGAAGTGTGGTACCAATAGGTGCCCGTAGAATAATCAGGTGTTAAAGCTTCTAGGAGTTGCTGGATGTAATGATAGATTAAGAATTTTACACATTTTTATAGGAGCAGCTGTAATTGTGCGCTCTATTAAATCCAAATAACTTTACATTGCGGAATGTAAACTTCGGCAGTAACCGAAGCCCCCTGTTGCCATTCAATTAATAGATGCTACAACTGATAATTATTATGGCCGAACAGATAAAGTTAACCAAAATGAGCCACTGAAGTTGCAGCAAAAGGTTCAGTTCTGTAAGACAAGAAATTACAATGCGGAGAAGGACGACAAAAAAAAAAAAAAACAAACCAACTAAAAATTTGAAGCTCATTACTATAAATCGTTATTATGACTATAAACATAACAGATATGTACACTACCAAACTACTATATATACATAAGCGCAGATATGCATATGTTGATGCAACGTAAGGAATCATATTAATGCCTTCTACCAGGTCTGCCACCCTTGCCACTACTTCACCACAAGATCCAACTTCTAGTCCTAGTTTAGCATTATAATAAACGAGTTCACCAATACCATTGTAATTGTAATCAGGAGTAAGAGAGCTGCGGCCAATATATATGTCTTCATGCGGCACGTTCAGTAGACGGCAAACATACAAAATGTTGCATGTTGTAGTAGTTATGACCAAATGCAAAGTAATAATAATTATTGATGATGTGGTTGTGTCGTTGGTTTGCTGATGTTGCAGTCACTACGTTGTTGTCGTTGCTGGCAGTGGTTATGCTATTCTTGTTGCAGTCGTCGCCTTTGTTGTAGCTGGCGTTGTTGCTACATACAGTTGCATGTGTTCACCTTTTTGTTCATTTACGTTGAAATTAATGATTATGAGTTAAATTGGCTATATGGCAAAGTAAAGAGGTGTGAGCTTAACATACGAGCTCAAAACCGTCCAGTCAAACCAACCAACTGCAGTCCCAAGACGTCTGATGGGGATCGCGGTGCGAGAGGTTAAGGCACCACTAATGCTGTGGCGAGACATGACGGTGTGAATGTGAAGGCGAACATCTTCTGGTACAGGTTTGTGAAATTTCCTAGGAACAATTAATGGAAAGGTTATGATTAACAAAATGAATATTGCGAGATAAAAATATTGTTTTTCCTATGTGGAAGCAGTTAGCATTTGTTCACAGTTGCTTTTCTCAGATACCTTTTCTTTCTTGCATGAAAATATATTTTTGTGGACCCTTTTTTACACACATATAAAATGTGTGTTTCGCGAGCAGATTTCTACATTAATGCAGTGTCTTCGCGTTTCTACACATGTGAGCAAATAGAAATGTTATCTTCTTTGCCCTTGGAGTTCTTTTAAACAAGAATCAACCCCAGAAAGGGACCGTCATCGGATCGATTATCTAAACACATTTTTCGCTAATAAATTATAGGGTTATACATTTTTCGTTTTCTAGTAGCTTAGGGTAGCTTAGGTTAGGTTAGGTCAGAGTGGCAGTCTGAATAGACAGACTCACTTAGACTGTTTAGTCCTTTGTAATTCCACGGAAATTAGAGATATCGGTGTCCCTAATTTCTGTCGTTAAACTATCCTGATCGTCTCAAGAAGCTCTTAAGTCAGACATATTCTATGTCATCCAGATCTCCTAGGTCCCTACAGAAATAAAAGCCCAGTGTTGATCCCCGACTGTTCGCCAGGGCGGGGCAATTGCAGAGAAGATGTTCTATTGACTCCTCCTCCCTCTTCATCACCACGGCTCTTTAGAAGTCACTATTCGCAACCCTCAATCTCACTGTATGTGTCCCAATCAAACAGTGCCCCGTCATGACGGATACAAGCAATGAGATGTCGGGTCTTGATAGCAACAGCAGTGTGTGCGAACGCTTTAGTTCTAGGCGAGGCCACATCTATCTGGATTGATTACAGCCCTGGACAGACTCCCACCTACCATTTGCTGCTAAAAATGTAGTAGGAGCACTGCTGGAGTCTGTAAGGTTGTTTTTAATCTTGCTATTTCATCTGCTCCGCAGTTCCCTGGTATGTCCCTGTGGCCCGGCACCCACAAAAGGTGAATATTGAAATGCTGAGCCATCTCGTTAAGAGATCTGCGGAAATCCAGGGCTGATGTTGATTTCAGGAAGACAGAATCCAGCGATTTAATGGCAGCTCGACAGCCAGATAATATGTTAATCCTCACCGTGGGGAAGACGTTATATGTCAGCCATTCTGCCACTTCCTTAATGACCGTTTCGTTTTCAAGTAAAGCTAAATAAAACACACTTAACGCTTTGGTGTCGCCGTAAATTGTATTTCTTTGTAATGCTTGGACCTGGAGATTATGTACAATTGCTGCAGTGGGTCCTTATCAGTTTCCAAAAAAAAATCCGGCCCAATGACACCTTCACACCATAATGCGCATCTAACAGCCACTTGTTCCAGTTGCAATGGCTTTTCTCCAATCATTTCTGTGTTCTCTGACCCCCATATGTGACAATTTTGCTCGTTGACGTTACCACCGAGTGAGAAAATTTTGTTCGATTGAAAGCCAACGTTTGTATCACCATATTTGTAGTAAGTTTTAACTATTACTATTTATATTGCCTTTGGTCATTAAACGATCCATATTTGGAAATGGCAAACCTTTTACTAAATAAATAACATTTCAGGTGACAGGTGTTTAACAACTGACAGCCTTGCCGGATTGGAAACCATTAAATAGATAACCCTATATTAACTATAAAACAACTTTGGATGAAAATAATTACAATATGTTGATGTCCAGTTAGTAAGTAAAAAGTTATTCTATTATATCTTCCACCGAGAGAATTCAGGTATCATTTTTTATGGAAACCAAGGCAGACATTTTAAGGAGGGGAACTGACTTACAAATATACGAGTATTTACCCAACGTCCTTGGCATCCGTGCAAAACTCTGAAAAGTGGCAGACGGGGTGCGGCAAATCACTGAATTCTTATCAACAAATTATCAGATTTAATGCACAACAGTTGAATGAAAGATACAAATCCATGGTTATATGAGTTAAATTAGGTAATTTGAATTGGAGGTGGTAGAACCGGGCTTGTTATCCTTTTGATCTTATTCACATTTTATCAAGCATTACAATAAATTCTGTTGATGAAATATATAATTTCGAAAAATATGATAATTTGTATAGGAGGTACGAGGAGGGGTGTGACAATGTTTCTACAATATTTCTATTCTAAGGCACTACCCTAATTAACCCCCCTCAATTTGTATGATATTTGATTGAAATAAATTAAACTGTATAGAAGGTATGAACCTAAGAATATTTGAATGGGAGGTAACAGAAGAGGCATGGTAATGCGGCCCGTTTTCATTCCTAAGCACCGAATTACATAAGTATAGCTTCATAGAAGATATGACCGTAAGAGTAAGTTGGTTAAGTCGGTCAATTGTATAGAAGGTACCACAAAGAAAATAGTTTGGTAAGCAGAACTGGCGGTGTAGAATAAATCAAACATAATGTTACGGTGCCCATAATGGTTTCTGATTCTGGTCGTTTTTTCCCATATTGCCTAAAATTATGGAGCAAAACAACAGACAACAGACAGCATTGTCCATCAGTAGAGAAATTGTACTTCAGCAGGACAACGCCAGATCACATATATCTTGTTTGGAAAGTTCTTATGCATCCACTTTGTAGTCCGGACCTGCTCCAAGTGATTACCACCTGTTCCTGTCTATGGCTAATAATTTTGCTCGTGAAAAATTCGCCTCAAGAAAGGCTGGCGTACATTTCTTTTTATGGATGAGGGTTTCTATGAGAGAGGCATTATGACATTCTAGCTATGATAGATGAAACCTTTAATGTCTTGAAAAAATAATTGATTTCTTTCCATAACATCTTATATATCAAATGTGCCTTCATTGACACCTTATTTTTGTATGAAAATAATACTTTTGTCTGCACTGACAGCTTCCACAAAACATTTTTTTTATGTATATTCTTACATAAATAGAGTCTTCGCGTGCATATTTCTAGCATGCACTTCTTTATGCATGTGAGGAAATGAAAATGCATTTTCCTTTTTGTTCGAAATTATTTTAAGTCTGAGGCGACGAACCCTCCAAGGCCAACCCTCACCTTACTAAGTAACTACACGCAAATTTTTCTAAAATAATCACGAATCAAATCACTGACCTGAATGAAAATGATCTCTATGTGTTGTTTTTCAATTAGTAAATACGACCATAATGAGATGATTTCTTATTTGAATAAATGTTGCATAAATTTATTTCAAATTTGGGCCCGTCTAACTACTGCTTTAATTACTCCGCTATAATGGAAGATAAGAATCCGCAAGCATAAATTACAATTGTACCAACTAATTACTGAAGAAAACTTGTACAACGAATGAAAATATTCGAATATATGTTGAATTAGTGTCATATTTTAATAGTTTTTTATCTTACGCACTCTATTTAATGGACACCTGAGTTGTCACATTTGAATGTGGCGATGAAGTTAAGGAAAAACGGGTGCTGAATAGCAGTTGCTGCAAAGTAAAGGGGTAGATTTAAATGGGTGTGATGAAGTTGCATACAAAATTTCAATGAAAATGGGGAAATTGGCGGGGGTGAGTGTTTTCAAATGTTACGCTGCTTCGTGTCCATATCATCAGAAATTTCAGGCACTTGAACTAACTTCCCCATAACCTCATTCGATGTCCTTTTGCTTTGGTGTAGTAGTGTGAATGGTGCTAAAGGAGTGAATTGCTATATTCAGCAAAAAAGAAAAAAAAAACGTTTTAATTAAAACATAACATATGAATCACATTTACAACTTTTTGAAGTTGAAGTTGAATTCCGGTAAATATAGGAATTTGTTCACGTGAGACCCTAAAAGGAGTGAAAATGCAGTTCATTCTCAGTGCTAAATGCCTAATAAATGACAAATTATTTAGTGCAATGGAATCTAGGAATAAGTGGATTAAATTACATAATTTATTACGATTTATCCGATCTATTTATTCCAATTTTAGCAAGCGAGAAGTATAAATCATTACAGTGAACAACAACACAGGTTGCTGTAGAGTAAAATTTAGAAACTTCAGAGGAAAGATTATGAATTTCGAAAAAACTATAAATTTTTATTGAAGTTATCATACCTTTTTCCATTTCCCGCTATGGATGCCACCCTCTACGTTTTCCAAATGCGCCCATTCATCCTCACACCCATTTAGAAATCGTGTCTAGATGCCAGCCTCTCCGTTTTCCACATGTGCCAATAATCCTCACCAGGTTTCATCGTACTCGAAACTCTATTGTAGCTTTGGGCCTTAGGATCGAAAGGACTTTAAACCATTTTCAAACTTTAAATGTGAAAGAACCTCACCCTTCTGGGCACAGAGTGATGCACCAATTGTGCTACAATTACACATTCAAGTAACCAAAAAAAACTTTTCTAATGTATGTCATAAATGTGTACATAAGCTATTTCTCATTTCTTTTTTCTAATTTCCAACCATAAAAGATCATATCAATGCATGTGATTTAGATTTAGCCAGAATGATAAATACGAGGTGTGATCAAAAAATAACCCTTATTTTCAAATTTCGTGAGTTACGTAAGTTTCGATTAAATCGATTAAAGAAACTGCAATAAGTTTTGTGTAAAAAATGAAATTAAAGAACATTTGAAATGTCGACTGTGGCGTTTGGCAAGTCTACTATGAGCAGAACACATGTTCAATTGTGGTATAACCGGTTTAAGGAAGGCCGAGAAGATGTCAATGACGATGTTTGTCCTGGTCGCCCGAGCACGTCAACAACCGATGAAAACATTGAAGCAGTAAAGAAAATGATTTTGAATAATCGTCGAATCACTATTAGAGGGGTTGCTGATGATGTTGACATATCGTTCGGCTCATGCCAAGCAAATTTTACGGATGTTTTAGGCATGAAACGTGCGGCAGCGAAGATTGTTCCAAAATTGCTAAATTTTGAGCAAAAACAACATCGCATGGACATCGCTCAGGATTTGTTGAACGTTATCAACGACGATCCAGATTTCCTCAAAAAGGTCATAACTGGTGACGAATCATGGGTGTCCTCGTATGGCTATGACATTGAAACCAAAGCCCAATCAACCCAAATGGAAACGTCCAGATTGGCCAAGACCGAAAAAAGCACGTCAAGTTCAGTCAAATGTGAAGGTTTTGCTTACTGTTTTCTTCGATTATCATTGCGTAGTGTATCAGAAATTCTTACCAGAAGGTCGTACGGTAAATAAGGAGTATTAACTTGAAGTTTGCGTGAAGCAATACGAAGAAAACGCCCAGAATTGTGGGAAAAAATCATGGCTTTTGCATCATGATAATGCACCTGCTCACTCATCTTTGCTTATGAGAGATTTTTTGGTTAAAAACAACACCATTATCTTGCCTCAACCGCCGTATTCACCGGACTTGGCCCCCGCTGACTTTTTCCTCTTCCCAAAACTGAAGACACCGATGAAAGAAAAGCGTTTTGCTACGATTGAGGAGATAAAAGAAAAATCGAAACGGGAGCTGTTGGCGAGCTGTTGTTGGTATATGAGTATTATATCTGAGGGGGATTACTTTGAAAGGGACATAATAGTTATTGACGAATAAATAAATACTTTTTGAAATAATTGAAAATAACGGTTATTTTTTGATCACATCTCGTACGCATTTGGAAATTAAATAAAGTTTTTGTCACAGAGTTGTGTTTTATACCTTCACCCTGAGAAAGACAGATATGTATCATTTGAAGCGTTTAAAGTGCCGGGTATCTTTTTCCATGATTTCTTAAGCCTATTGATGTCCGTTTATCTGGCTGGCTTGTGGATTCTATACCGTCCAAGCCTTATGGTAGCTCCCATTCAAAATTGACCGATTTTCCGCAATTTTATTTCCACCCTGTAACTCCTCATCCGCAGATGACAGTAACTCCATTTTTTCCACTGCGTAGCTTTATAATTCTTGGCAAAATTTTAAAAAATTTACCAATAAACCCGACCTCATTTAGTACCTCCCGTACAAATGATGATGTAAACTATATGTTTATTATTGGCTTCAAATCTTCCGATCGCTAGCATTAAATTTAGTCAAATCTGGCAAATACGAATACTGAGCGCTTGTCAAAGTAGGGTTTTGGAATGAAAAGCTGACACTTTTTTTAGACCCATTCTGGTAACTGTCACAGAAACTACTGATTATTTCAAATTTAATCTGTAATTTCTAATCGGTCAATTGTAGAGATCTATTTTTATATTCATTGCAATATTTTGAAATTCTTGGCAGTATAGGAAGAAATCGATTGAGTAATCATGCCCCTTCTGGTACCTCCTCTATATGTTACCGATTTAATCCATATTTTTTAATCGGTTGCACTAAAATCGGCCGAATTTGGCACATGTACTCGTAATGTGATTGTTAAACTAAGTTCAGCAAATAAAAACGGGCGATATTGCCAAGCCTGTTCTGGTACCCCCCGTACAAATTGATCGATCTTTCGAATTGTTCATTTATTTCTACATTTTCGTGTTTTTAGGTTGCTGTAAAATAATACTTTAAATTAAAGTATGGAATTTTTGTTAAATCAGGAATTCGTAAGTGTACAGTAAATGCACTGTAATCCGGATAATTGTGTTCGCTTCAGGAACTCAGCATTGCTTATAAGAATAGATAACGCTGTCACACCCCTTAGATTACCACACATACAAATTGCCGATTTAATCGAAATTCCATACAGAGGAAATTAAAATTTTGCATCTTTTATTGTGATTTAATTCAAAGTATTTTCTTTTTTTTTTTTGAAGCAACATAAAAGATCTTTGGACGAAGATATATGGAAGTTAGTTTACTTGAAATTTCTATATTGGTAGCAATCAAATTTGGAACACTTTTAAGCATCACTTTGTTCAAAGTTTTCATTCATGTATGGCTGTTAGGGTTATTTCAATATCCGTTTTTAAAACATATCACTCGAATCACGTTTACCTTTTACGATCGGTTTATTGGGAAAGTTTCGTTATGTTAAACATAAATGTATCAGATTTTATGAGATTAAATTACAACACATGTAATGAATGGCTAAGATAGTGATAAAATTCGTGTTTAATTGAGATTCCATGATATGGAGTTTTTAGTTTTTACTTTGGGGCTGTGATGCGAATTGTGTAACTGTTGCAAATTCGTGGAAAAAAAATTATCTACTGTGGATTTCAATTGTACATCATAAAAACAATCATTTAGTATAGTGGTACGCGTGAAATAATTAAGTTTATCATTGGAATTGGATCATATTTGACTTTCTTAATGTACGAATTTATATTGTATTTATAAATTACCACAAAACTCCGACCTAAGTTTTCCTAAACTGGCCCATATAGATGGCAGTATATATAGGTATAGCGTATTTAAAGGCCAATACAAAAATCAATCGGGGTTTTTATACGAGTATTCAATAAAAGTTTATTCAATATTGTCTTTTTAGTTTTAGCGTTTAGCCAGTTGTTAGCTAGTTTTTTTTTTTGGCCAGTTTTTTTTATCTAACCGTTTTTTTGAAAACTGCCGAAGCGCTTTAAAATGACTTCGTAAGCAACTATTAACATTTATTTCGAAATTGGTTCCGATCATATCTATATATACAGTAAAGTCTGTATACTCGTACAAAGTTTAATAAACTATTCCATATAAAAAACTGTTTGAATAAATTAGACCAATTTGCTGTCTAGAAAATTTAGCAGCAGCTGCCACCTATCAAGCAAGATCCCAACTATATCGCTAATGCCTCATGCCAATAGGCAAGTTAAGTCCAAATTCGTCAAAGAGTAAGAAGACAGTATAGGTAACACGGCTCATGTCAGTTTAGACCGGCTAAGTCCAAAATCCGCCAAGTAGGACAAAAACGATAGAGGTCATACCACTAAGATGATGTCTCTTGTCAGTAGGCAAGTTAAGTCCAAAATCTACCAAATAGGAGAAAAACGGACATGATATGCAAAATCCGCCTAGTAGCAGAAAAACGATAGAAGTCACACGGCTAAGGCGATGTCTCATATCAGGAGGCTGGTCAAGTCCAAAATACTCCATGGCAAAGAAGAATGTGTCCATGGAAGGACTAAGCCTCCTCTCCATAAAAGTGGGCATTTTCCCTACAATTTTGATGTTTATTCATAAACTGAAATCAACACATAAAGCTATTGAATATACATTCTGGCAAAAAAGTCCTGGAAATTTAAAAAACCTCTTAAAGGGATTGTCAAAATTCACTATGGCGCTAAGGTGGCACAATTGTCCCCTACGCTGATATGGCATTTAAGCGCAAACTCGTTTAATTTATTTACACTGCTCGATTTCTTCAGATCATCTAAAGTGTATTTTGCGATTTTTACAGTGGTTAAAAAAAAATTGTCTCAAATTTTATAATGCAAATGGGATTTCATGAGTTGAGCCGCTGAAAATGCTACAAGAAAGCTTATCAAAAACAAGTGGGTATGAGTGATACGGTGTTATTCAAAAGTGGTCGAGATGTGGTCGAAAATTTGCCTCGCTTTGGCAGACCATCAAAGGCTTCAATTGAGGCTAATACCGTTAAAGCGAAAAAAATGGTAACTGATAATCGTCATTTAAGTTTGAGAGAGGTAGCCGCCAAGTTTTGCTGTGTCCCACATTAATAAATTTGAGCCATTTCACATAATTGTTTAAATATGAAAGGAGTTGCAGCTCAATTAGTTTCGTAGGACATCAATTTTCGTCAAAAATTCAATCTCTTAATGTCGCTGAAGACATCACTTCCGATACCACTTTCATAAAACGCTTTATACTTGGTGATGAGAATTAGGCTTACGAGTTTAACATGCAAACGAATTGATAAGTTTCGAAACTGCGCCTTCTAACTGATCAGAGCAGTAGAAAACCACAAAGTCGATTGGAAAGTTAAGGTACTGTTGAGTCAAGGTTTCTTTGATTATCGCGGTTTTGTGCACTTGGAATTCTTACCGGAAGATTAGACGAAAAATAAAAAGATTTTATTTAGGCATTATGCAACTCTTAAGAGAGTGAATTCGTCGAAAAAAACTAGAAGTATGGAATCACGATTACGCGTCATCTAACAATATTATTAATGTGCACGAATTTCTGGCCAAAAATTAAACAAATATTGTCGAATTGGACAAATGTGGAACAAATGTTACCAAATTACCACTTCCACTTGCAGTCGATAGAAGACATTAAGGAAAATCGCAGCGAAAACTGAAGTCCTTTCTGGAAAATGCATTTAAAAAATGTGTAGATGTTCGGATTATTCGTCGGCTTAAGAATATTGTTTCAGAAGGGACCTATGTGGAATGCAATACACTATATTTTAATGAATAATACATATTTTATATTTTATTGACTAACTCCCTGTACTTTTCCGACATTAATGCAAAACAATATTGCTCGCATCCGTCTCACCAACGCATATTAAAGGTTTTGAAAGCGTTTTTTTAATGACCAGTCATATGTAGAATTTTTGCTTCAAGAGTTTCGCCTGCCATTTATTTACCAAATCAAATTTCAAAAGCATTTTGATGACCTACGTCCGCAGCCAATTACAAAATGTATCCCTAATTTTGTTGGGGAAATTCATCTATCTTCATAGCAGATATCTTCCGAAATAATACCGAAAAATTCATTTCTTTGCTTGCGGTAGCTTGCGACATATTAAACAATTATTAATACCGCATACTTACTTAGTTTCGCTCTATTTTTCGCTGCTTAATTTCAGGTATTACGAGTAAGCGCTGATGCGATTCCATGTGGTGCTGTCACCGATTTTAACATGTAAGCGGCTCTCTCACAAACCTCATCCATTCCATTGCGCCCATGCGCAAACATATGGACGGACGGTGATGATAGTTAAGCATAAAAGAAATTAAAATTAAACTGAATACACCACCACCAGCGGGCAATTGACTTGGAAGTGAATTGTGTTGACTGGACGCAAGGCTTCTTTTCTCCGGCCGTCTGCTAAGGAATTAGAAGTTGAAAGAATAAACTGTGACACGGAAAAGGAGGAAGACAACTGGCAGTAGTAACAGAAAGAGTCTTAAATACAAATTTTTTTAACATGAAAATCAGACACTTTACCACGATTGCAATGGCAGTGGTCTTGATTAAGGTGGCTCTTCGCGAAAGCCATCTAACTGTGTTTGGTCATAGATACCATATTTTTAAATTGGCGTGGAAGCCACAATATGAGACAGTGACAAAAAAATGTAAAGGTTGTAGTTATAATAGTTTAATATTTAAATTAGAAACAATACATTTACGTAATTTACACAACGTTATTTATTCAAAAAAAAAAAAAAAAATCTATTAAATCATGAAAATTTTATGTAAAATTTAATATCGCCTTATTTGAGGCATCACACTCAGTTCTGTGGTGAAATGTGTTGATAACATGTCTGGATGAATGCTCATAGATCTCATCAATAAACTTTATTAACATTTTTAGGTTCTGGTTTGTTTTTGGCCTGATGGCACAAGCCTCCCACTGCCCTTTTGGTTGTTCTCAGAATGGACTTTCATTCTTTTCATTGTTTTTTGCACTGCTCAATGGGTTTACTGGCAAAAACTTTTCGTATTGGACAATTCCTCCATCTGCTCAAGATGACCACCACAGTCGGTGAACTTATATGCGGTGGCAAGTCGATATCTGTTTAACTCTCGTTATACTTTAATGTATTTTATGACTTACAGACCAAATTCTTGCAATTGTGCTATAAAACAGGAATCTACGGTGAATCGAAACGTAAATAGAAACTGGTTTAACTTGATTCTCGTTCGTTAACAGAGGACTTTCTCATTAAATAGTTTGCTTAATCTATGCTAGCATTTGTTTCCAAATGGGATTTTTTTCGTAGTTTCTTATCTGACATCATTTATTCTATTGAGAGCGAAACACTTTGATCGTCTTAACACATAACTTAGGGTGAAATCGTTTTTTACTCTATTCTTATCATTACTTGAGAAGACTACATTAACATTTCGCTGTTTTTGGGAAATAATATCAGTATTGTCAGCATACGTTATTAGCATCCCAAGTTAGCATCAACTCGTTTGCAGAAAAAAAAAACACTTTCGCCACCTTCTTCTCATTGCTTGAGAAGGCTGCAGTAACGTCTTGCCATTTTTGACTAATGACGTTTATAAAGGGTGATTTTTTAATCGTTGTTCTTTTTTTTTAATCGAATAAAACTCTCATATTTGCATCATATATTTAAATTTTTTATTGGAATCGATAAATTGGTCTTTGCCATTTAATTTTTAAAGACAATTTCATATAAATCTTGTCCTCGGCTCCGTCTCATAATGTCCATTCCGAAGGTCAAATTTTTCTCCACTTTGTCGAGCATTTCAGCCTGTATTTCACGAATAACACGTGTTATGTTATCCTGTAAGGCTTCGATAGTGTTCGGCTTGTCCACATAGACTAACGACTTGATATGACCCCACAAGAAATAATCAAAAGGCGTTAAATCGCAAAATCTTGGGAGCCAACTCACAGGGCCAAATCGCGAGATTAGCTGCTCACCAAATTCAACCCTCACCATACCCATTGTTCCACGAGCAGTGTGGCATGTTGCACCGTCCTGATAAAACCACATGTCAACCAAGCCAATTGGGGTAAAAGAAAATTTCTTGTGGTTGAGTAATATGTATATGCCCAATCGCTGAGAACGGCGACGAATTGGCATTTCACGATCGTCATTAACACTGGTCGCTACGGCTGCAATATTTTCTTCGGTACGCACTCTACACATGCGAGTCGATGGTTTTATGTCCAACAAACTTAATTTGGTGCGAAATTTAAAGATAACAGCACGAATTGTTGATTCAGCAAGTCGACTATGTCGACCATAAAATGGTCGTATCAAATGATGCACATTTGTCACAGAACACGAATTTTGATAATAAATTTCAACGATTTGCAATCGTTACTCGTTTGTTAGTCTTTCCATGATGAAATGGCAGAGTATACTGTACACTTTTCACTTTCAGAGATGACGTTTGGACGCCTTTACCAACCAGTGCTGCCAACCTGAAAACCTTAAATCTTAAAAAAAATCATCTATCAGAGTGAAGCCTTACAGGATAGCATAACACACGTTATTCGTGGAATACAGGCCGAAATGCTCGAAAAAGTGACGAATAATTGGACCTTCAGAATGGGCATTTTGGGACGGAACCGCGGACAACATTTGCATGAAATTATCTTTAAAACTTAAATGACAAAGACCAATTCATCGATTCCAATAAAAAATTTTAATATATGCTGCAAATTCGATTTTTAAAAATACTACGATTAAAAAATCACCCTATAATAATAAATAGGTCATTTGCGGGGGGAATGAAAACAGATGTGGTTTCTTGACTGATTTGTCAAGTTTTACCAAACATTACAAATCTATACCATAGACAAAAATCTGGATTATTGCGGCCTACCTGAAAATCAATCAATTGGTGTAGGAGCTATCATAAGGCGTGTGATAACGCATTCCAATTTCATTATCAGAGATAACTTTAGCAAACTCTTAACGTAACCCAAATTTGACTGAGTTTAGTGTAATGAAATGGAATATATGAGCATTGGTTATACTCATATGGGTCATTTGCATGGGAGGTACCAAAGGGGAAATCGGTCGATCTTCTCAAATTTTGTCATCCAATGCAAAGCAATATTATGGGCTAAAACAGAGGATACTTCAGGCAAAATATTAAATTTCTTAAAAGCCTTAAATTTGTAAGAGAGGCCCCACAAGCGGTGGATCGATATAGCTCATGTACAATTACCGTTTAGAATCTTACAAATCACGAGATTTGCGGCAATTATCTCGTCTACTAGTAAGTCAGCCAGAGTACATCGCGTAATCGACTTAAAAAATTGTAAAAATTGTAAAATTGTAAGCACTTCCTTCTGTTTGTTACATGTTTCAAGTACCAAATGACGCCCACATTCACACCTTGGGATGAAGGTATAAAAAGTGGCCCGCTAATATGACGGCCCATATGTTCCCATATGGATTTGTGGCTCGAAAGTCACGAACAGTTTTAGAAATTCTGCAAAGATCATTAGTTTCTGCCAAGCGCAAAACAGTCGGGGGGATTATAGTGAAAAAAAAATGGAAAAATTTCCTACCATTATCAGAACATTTTCTTTAAAATGTATTCAAGAAGAATATCTACATTATAGTACATTCATTAAAATGCTTTTCTTACCTTATTTGTACTCACTTTTCGAATTCACTGTATTTGAAAATGTTACTGCATTTGATGCTGTGTTCGATCTTCTTTTGGAAGTGTGTGGTTAATGTTGAAAGATGGCAAACTAATTTCGAAAAAACATAATTCATAATTTCTGTTGTTTGTCCGCTTTTCCATTTAGTCCACAGTTCATTATGCACAGACATTATATGTGCATGGAGGAAACTGTAGAGATTTTTGTGTCATAATAGTGGGTTGTCGATTATTGCACTTGAATATGAATTTAAATAAGCAGAAGGAAAAAAAAATATAAAAAAGACTTGGTTATGGAGGAAACTACTCTATGAAATACCACTGATAAAATTACAGGTTCGTTTAAGCGTTTCTCCAAACGTGGAAACCATTTGCAATTTCTTACGCCGTAATAAATAAACTGTAATTTTCAAGTGAACATTAAATACACTTAATAGCATTTCCTTTTCATATCATTCAATACACACTTATAGCATTTATAGTGCCGATTTTATAATGTCTGATCCTTCGGTTTTCAAAATTATGACCACTCAAAAAGTCATAGAAAATTCGCAATTGAAAGTCGATATTTTATGTGTCGCAGATATTGCAATAGGGAGAGATACCACTAAATCCAAGGACTAAATCCAAGTTTTGAAAAATTTTCCCCTTTCTAACATTGATACCATTTATTCGTTAATTAAAGGCAAAACATTTGTTATATTTATGCCTCTCACAAATAAATTAAACATGCTATACGGATGAAACCGTCAACATATCTTTAAGACGAGTGTGCCAACATAAAAAAAAAAAAAATATAATAAACGAAAGTCGAATGTACGTAGCCCGAGAAATTTGAAAATTCACACCTTGTACATATTGTTGCTCAACTAAGTTCCCGCTGTTCGCCTACAGATGGAGCCAGCTGTAAGTGCTAGTCGATTCTGCCATAACATAAACTTCATGAGCCAAGCTTAAGCACATGGTTAACATAAACATAAGTAAATAAATAAAGTTAAAAAATAATGGAACAAAAGAATTTCGAACCGAATATAGAACCAATATCACAGTAAATGTAATAGTCGAAACGAGCGTTATACTCGTAAGGTATATTGTTCAGCTTTTTATTAAGCTATATTTGTGTGACAGACCGTCGCGCGATGGTATTTGATTGGTACATGGTATTATCGTTCGCATGAGCCCGGGTTCAACCCCGCAGCCAGCCACCTATTATTATTTGAGCGGCGGTCACGTGGATGCGCCTGACGATCACTGCGAGTAGTGGAGCAATTGACAAGTCCTATAAATGTTTTCCAAATTTGAACCGAATAAAGGACTAAAATCACATTTAAAAATAACTTCAAATGAAACTTACAAAAAAAGTGAAAATTAGTAATTAAATTCCCTTGCATCCTGAGGTATGGGAGATCGTCTTTTCATATTAAGAACGTTTACAAGCATTCTATTTTAGGCTCGCTCAATAGTACCTACTGCAGTAACGATTCCGAACGTCACCGTTTAAGGAGTATTTAAAAAATTTGTCGATTACTCGACTACTCGAAGTTTTTCTTCAAACATATGGAGGTGACCAGGGCTCAAATAATTATATGTGGCTGACGGCAGGCGGAATTGAATACGGACGATTGTCACTTATACTAAAAATCGCATTACGTTCGATCTTAAAATCAGAAATAATAATTATTTATGGGGGAAAAAAATATGACGATCCAAAGAAATATCAGCACTTTCAGTATTCCATCCAGAATTTCTCTTAAAATGCGGGTTGGCGCACAAATCTTGTTCTGTAAACTGTCAATGGGGACCGTTGTTCAAATATGTTGAAGGAGCTTTTCTTACTCAAAACTTTACTGAAGACGTATCCGTTTCAACAGCATTTGGTTCGAGCAAAACGGACCAATTGCACACTAAACCAACTCCCAAACAAATTAATATCCAGAATTTCCGATTTCCGCTGGCCCCCAATGTCACCTGACCTATAATAGGAAACATAGTAGTTACATTTTCATACTCTGCGAGGGGCTATCCCAGCAAATGTAGACAACACAGTTGTTAAATTTTCATACTTTGCGATGAATTGAAAGAAAGAACAATTTCCGCAAGTGAAGGCCCCCATTGTCGAGTAGAGTGCAATGTTATTAGAACAGAACGGAAAATTTATATTTCATAACTTGATCTGCCAAGACATTTCTTCGCCTAATGACCTATACTAAGACCACTCGAGTGAATTACTGGGATAAGCAGGAAGATTGTAGGATAAGACGAAGTAGTTCGCTTCAATTTTACATTCACTGTAATGCAATTATAGTGTTTTTTAACAAAAGTAATTGTAATTACAAGGCTTACTTGCTTACTTTTGTGATAATTTGAAATAGACATTCCAAGCGCTCGGTCTCCTGCGCTTTTTTCTAAAATTCGTCACACCGAATTTTGACACTATTTCAAAAGCCTGGTTCCAACAACGAAGTTGCGCTCGCCATCTTCTGCACCGCCTATCAAGCTCATTGTCGAAATTTTTCGTGTTGGAGCATTTAGGCTCATAAACATAATACGATTTTGCCAATAAAGTCACACAAAAAAGGACAAATTTCTGTGCATCCCATGTAAGAGATGTGGGTGAGCTTCTCACACTCGGTGAGCTTAAACGTATTCTATTTTTAGACTCACTCAAGGGGATCCACAGTTTAACGACTATTCACGATTTGAGAAGCATTTATTGAACTTGTCGATTACTCGACTACATGAAGTGTTCGTCAGACACATCTAGGTCAGCGCCGCTCAAATAATGACAGGTGGCTGTATCAGGGACTGAACCCGTTACATAATTTGCGGTAAATCGAAAGGAAGAAAAGTTTTCGCAGGTGAAGGCAATGCTATTACAACGGACCAATGACTTTGTCGAATTTCAATTTGTATTATTTGAATTTCAGTTGATGAGTTTTGAACTTAAGTTGGTTAATTTTTAATATCATTTGATGCGTTTTGAACTTCAAATGGCAAATTTTTGGTTTTTAGTTGGTTTTTTTTTTTTTGAATTTCGAACAGTAACTTGATTTTCAATTGATGTGGTTTGAATACCAAATGAAATTTCCGTTGGAAATTAATTTTTTATAATGGAAGATTTAAAAAAATGGTTTAAATTGAAAACAAAACAACAGTGAAACTGCTAATATATATTGTATTCATATCATATAGTAATCGTCTTATAATGAGTGGCCACAAATATCTATCAATACATTACATGTAACGGAAAGGATATGGAGAATTGTGTTACCGAAATTCTGTGTACAAAAATCTGAGCAAACTGTTTACTATCACATTCAATTACCAGAAGTAATATTATGCTTTAAATTCTGTTCCTGCCCGAAAAAATAAAGGATACTAAGTGAGCGAAAAGAAATTTGTTAAACAGGTTGTCATTAGAAATAATGAGATTAGGACGTCTTTATTGTTTTGTTCCTAACCCTTTATTTAGTAAATGTACTTAGAATGGGGATAGATTTTATCGATTTATTTCAATTAATTGTTTGGTTAGTATTTAGAAATCCTTGGAAAGAGATTTTTTGCGGTCTTATTCGATGCTGTAGTTTTCAGAATGGTCTGATGTACTCTTAAGAGACGATAAGTTGCAATAGTTAACTGTTAAAGAGCTCCCACTCTGACGTGTGTAAGTATGTTTACGTAAGTATACCTATGTAAGTGTAATATAGATAATTTTGCGTCTTACACAGTTCGTTTCATAAGACTTCCAGGGCATAAATTGAAATACTCCCAACCCATACTGCATTGACTGGCCTCAATGTCTATCCATATTATTGTTTCCTTGGTATTTAATTTCTTTTTCGTTAATAGCCCATTTTAGCTTTAATAAAATCTATTTATTATCCCCACACATATGCAAATACGTGAATATCTAAGTACACGTAGTTGGATGTACATACGTAAGTACGTACCAGCTACCACTACCTATCATACCACGAAACGCAAATATACTTCCTCGTAATACAATTTCATTTATTACGAAAATTTGCATTTACGCTTGACACGCAAATACATGTAATTTCAAATGGCAACGGCAACGCCAACAACAAATGCAACCGTGCAACATTTTCTTAGCAACAAAGTCCATAAGACAAGAAGACCCCCCCTGACATCAGACCTTGTAGCAATCCAACTGGATATATCCTTGGCAAATGATACGAATACTGGCAGCGAAGAAGAACCCACCGCAAAACTAAATCAGGCGGACGACCACAGTGAAATGCCAAGAAGGACGGACGCATAGACTGACGGACAAACCTAGAAAAGGACAGACAAACAGACATTCGTACATGTGGAACATATTGCAAAAAGTCCAATTAAATTACTTTTTGAATATCAAAAACTGAAATTGTACTTAGCGCGCTCTAGTGTGTGAGTGTGTGTGTGTATGTGTGTGTAGCGCGAATTACATTTGCCCAACACCAAATGGGTGGAGAAGGAAGCGTTGTCGCCGTCCACCAAAATCAAGCTGCGGCAGAAGGAGGTATCACGGAAAACTTTAATGAATCGTATGTGCGACTGCATTGTATGCAAAAGAAGGAATAGAAGTAGAAGGACGGCAGCTAGGTAAGACGTTTGAAGGAAAATTGTAAACGCCAAAAGCGTCACATAAGAGAGTTTACCAAAATTAACAAAACGACCGCACACTTCTTGTAACTAACAAATATTGCCTCGTCTCTCCCATAGCCACCACAATGTGCCATAGCCCATATGTTTTGGGGGCACATAAATATTAAGAACACAGTGGTTGGAAGTAGATTTCTCAACATGACAGTTATTCACAATCTATGCAAAAATGTTAAGACTCCCAAATCATCGCTGTAAATTTACTCTTCGATTTCCCTAATATAGGAAAATTTACATTTCATAACTTGATCTGCCGAGACATTTTTTCGCTTAATGACCAGACCAATTTAGTAGATTACTGGGATTAGCAGGAAGGTTGTAGAATAAGACGACGTAGTTCGCTTCAATTTTACATTCACTGTAATGTAATTTTGGTATTTTTTAACAATAACAATTGTAATTACAAGGCTTCCTTACTTACTTTTGTGACAATTTGAAATAGACATTCTTGTCTGTTATAAGAAGCGCGTAGAAAATGATTCCAAGCGCTCGGTCTCCTGCGTTTTTGTTTTCTAAAATTCATCACACTAAATGTTGACAGTATTTCAAAAGCCTGGTTATAACAATGTACCAAAAAGATGTGTTAGAGGGTGTTGTGAAGGGTTTGACCAATACCCTTTTCAATGGACGTAGATGAATCTTCCAACAGGACTCTGCTCCTGCGCACAAAGCTAAAACCAGAGTCAATATTCCTGGCTTTATAGCAGCAGAAGATTGGCCGTCAGGGAGTCCAGATCTCAATCCACTGGATTATGCTTTGTGGTCAGAATTGGAGAATATGGCTTGCAAGACTCCCCACAGAAATTTGGGAAGCCTTAAAACAGCATTAACCAGAGCAGCGTCCTCGATCTCCATGGAAATCGTACGTGCGGCTACAGCCCAATGGCCACACCGTTTGAAAGCTTGTGTTAAAGCAAAAGGCGGCCATTTCGAGTGAATAAAATTTTTCTTAATAACCAATATTGTCTTCTAATAAATGAAATAATTTTGAATACAATATGAATATTGGTTTTTTTATCGCGTTTTATATTTGTAACAGAACATATGGCAGGACTAGGTATGTAGTTTCGCTCGCCATCTTCTGCACCGTCCAACAAGTTCATTGTTGTTTTCGTATTGGAGGATTTAGGGCCATTAACATAAAACGATTCTACCAATACCGTCACATAAAAAAGGATAAATTCCTTTACATTCCATGTAAGAGATATGGAAGCACTTCTCACACTCTGCGAGCTTACATACATTCTATTTTTTCACCTCACTCACCGGGACCCACAACTTAAGGACAATTCCGAACGTTGCGATTTCAAAAGCATTCATTGAACTACTACTACTTGCCGTGGTCGTCAGGCACATCTAGGTCACCGCCGCTCAAATAATGATAGATGGCTGTATCAGGAACTGAACCCGCGACCATGAAAAGGAACCTTAACGCTATGATCGGTCCAGTAACTAAAACCTGGTTTTTTAATCGTAGCTTTTTTCTTAAATCGAATAAAACACTCAAATTTGCATCATATATTAAAATTTTTTATTGAAATCGATAAATTGGTCTTTCCCATTTAATTTTTAAACATAATTTCA
Organism: Philornis downsi; assembly: GCA_019455685.1. Lineage (NCBI taxonomy): Eukaryota > Metazoa > Arthropoda > Insecta > Diptera > Muscidae > Philornis > Philornis downsi. The sequence continues at coordinate 2,069,640 of JAHXMU010000022.1, forward strand.
TGTGAATGTTGTCTGCTGCTCCGTCTCAAAATGTCCATTCGAAAGGTTAAATTTTACGCCACTTTTTTGGGAGTTTCAGCCTGTATTCCACGAATAACGCGTGTTATGTTATCCTGTAAGGCTTCAATAGTGTTCGGCTCGGCTACATAGACTAACGACTTGACGTAACCACACAAGAAATAATCAAGAAGCTTTAAATCGCGAGATCTTGGGAACCAACTCACAGGACCAAATCGAGAGATAAGCTGCTTACCAAATGCATCCCTCAACATATATATTGTTGCACGAGCAGTGTGGCATGTCGGACCGTCCTGATGAAACCACATGTCAACCAAGTTCAACTCAGCTAATTGGGGTAAAGAAGAAAATTCCTTGCCCAATCGCTGAGAACAGCGACGAATTGGCATTTCACGATCGCCATTAACACTGGTCGCTACGGATGCAATATTTTCTTCGGTACGCACTCTACGCATGCGGGGCGATGGTTTTATGTCTAATTAAGCAAATTTTCTGCGAAATTTTGAGATAACAGTACGAATTGTTGATTCAGCAGGTCGATTATGACGACCATAAAATGGTCGTGTCAAACGATGCACATTTGTCACAGAGCACGAATTTTGATAGTAAATTTCAACGATTTCCATGATGAAATGGCAGAGTATAATGTACACTTTTCACTTTGACAGATGACGTTTGGACGCCATTACCAACCAGTGCTGCCAACCTGAGAAACTTAAATCTTAAAAAATCAATGTGAAATAAGTTATACTTTAGTGTGGTTTATTATTCCCTCAATTTTATTTTCTTTTTATGATACCTAAAGATTTACCACGTTCTTTCTTAAATCTCTCAACTTTTTTGGGCCAATGCAAGTAACATTGGGTGAAGGGGTATATAAGGCAGTACATCTGCCTACAAATTTTATATTGTTTTTTTTTTTTTTTAATGTGATGGTACTATTTATGCGGTGATTCTAATTGATACGATTGCGATAGCAGTCTAAAGTAGTGTAAAGTATTAAAAGTAACCATTTTTAATAACAGGTGGCCTTAAACTTGTTTTGTTGAGCTCTACAGTCATTAGCAATAGCCTTTGCCAAACTTATGGCACCTTGACATCAATATTTCCGTTGTATTAAAACTAATAACTAATTATAGTTAATACCACGCGTAAACTGTCTAACCCAGTGTGCTTCGGAATACATTAGCTTGGTCATGTCGCAAGCAAATTTATACACACTCAGTCCACAAAAGGCTCCAACCAAGAACGAGACTAAAACGGAATAGACGAAGGTGACGGTGCTCTTGTTATTCTTGTTGGTAAGTGTTTTGGATATCTGTATCTCAATATCCTTTTGAGATTTGACTGAACAGACGACACACACGTTGGAGGCAAGCTTACACAGCATATTCACTCACACACATGCGTCCAAATGTGTACATTTCAGAATATATTTGAATAAAACTCCAAAATGTGCAATCCTTCCCCCCTCTAGCTCATCTTTTGCCAGTATAGCTTGCGTTTTCCTTAGCATGGACAAGCAGAAAGAGAGACTGAGTGCAGTTTAAGACGTCGTCCGTAGCCTTTGCTTGATGGTGGCATGGACGATGGTGATGATGACGACGATTCCGGTGTGTATGTGTGTGTGTGCGCATATGTGTTTGTGTGTTTGTGGTGTAAGTGTAATTAAAATCCCTTGATTAATATGTAAATTTAATGAGATTACGAATGAATTCAACGAATAAGATTAGGTTGAATTCAACATTGAGAGTAGGAAACGACAACTGCAGCACTGACAACAACAGCAACAGCAACAATAAACATACGTTGTACGTATGTCATTTTGGGGCAAATGAGGTTAGGCCAACACTGACGGTTAGATAACCCAGTGAACAACAGAGAACAACATTTTAATAATATGAAATAATCCAATAAATTGATTTATAATACAAATCGACATATCGTAACTGAAAGCATAGTTTCTAGATGTCTTAGAATACCTGATTTTAGGTCACATAATTAAGAAAGTTAACGGTATAAATACTTTTGTTTAAGTTGCCAACTAAGAAGAATGATAAAATAAGGAAGAAATCGGATTGTATGTGCCAAAGTAGGAGGCAATATCTACCCAGATTGTCGTTCAATGGCACCAACCCTATGTTATCTTACCCGCCACGACTATGGAATGTACAAGCGTATCCACTAAACCTTTACACGGTTTAACTTTTTCACGCAATTTAATTTATGACTGAATCTGGATGAGTTTGTTACGACTACTACGTCTTTAACACATAATGGCTGATTTTACCTAAATCAATTTGTCGCCTACAAATTGGAATTTTTAGACTTCATTAGATTAGCGGTAGGTAACACTTAAATGCCGACTATGAAAACAAAGTCATGGAGGTAATTTTCAAACAATTACTTTACCTTCTTTGTGCATCTATTCTATGATTTATCATCAAAATTCTGGAAAGAAAACAAACACAAAGAAAATTTGTCTCCAACAACTCCTAGTGAAGTTGGTAAGGCAATATACATATTTGTGGAACCCGTACTCAGATGGTAGTTATGTCCTGATTTCAGTAAAGTTCGCCTTCTCCCTACACGATCATGTATGGTATTCGTAAATACAATTAAATTGCTATGAAAACTATGTCCAGTGAAGCGCGTGGACCAAAATGACACATTTCGAAAAGAGTTATACCTTTTACCCCACTTTACCTGCAATCTATGTGATAGAATTCCAGCGAAAACCACGCCTCAGATAGAGTTATTAGGTGAGCAACTAAGCTCCCGCTGTTTGCCAGTAGATGACGCCAGTTGTAAGTGCTAATCGATTCTGCCATAACCTCATGAAGATGCTGCCTTAAGTGTAACAACGTATCGATATCGATTCCGTCGCTTTAAAGGCGGTGAGTTTGATGTTGACGAACGTTCATGTAACGGAAAACCAAAAACATTCGAAGACACTGAATTGAATGCATGATGGGGAACCGTGTCAAACGCAGCTAGAGCTTGGAGTTACCCACCAAGCCATTTCCAAACGATTTCATGATTTGGGAATGATTCGAAAGCAAGGAACTTGGGTTCCTTGTGAGTTCAAGCCAGGGAACGTTTGGTGACGGTTTTTCGCCTGTAAACAACTGATTCAGCGGCAAAAAAGGATGAGTTTTTTCATCGAACTGTAACGAGTTACGAAAAATTGATTCATTACAGCAATCCAAAGAAAAGAAAGTCACGGGGGCTGACCGGTCATGCTTCTACGTCGTCTTCTCGGCCGAATATTCACGCTGCGAAGGTTATGCTCTGTATTTGGTGGAACCAGTTTGGTTTTATTTATTACGAGCTGTTTAAACCAAGCGAAACTGTCACTGATAATCGGTATTGACTTTAGTTAATGCGATTGAACTAGGTTTTGCATGAGAAACGCCCACAGTACATACATGGAGAGACACGAAAAAGTGATTCTTCAGCATGACAATGCTCGGCCTCACATGGCCAAGCCCGTTAAAATCTACCTGGAAACGCTGAAATGGGAAGTTTTAACCCATGCGCCATATTCTCCAGACATTGCGCCGTCCGATTATCACTTGTTTCGTTCGATGGCACACGGTCTGGCTAACCAGCAGTTCCATTCATATAACGACATCAAAGAATGGCTAGATTCGTGGATAGCGTCAAAAGATAGACAGTTGTATCGTGACGGAATTCGAGCTTTGCCAGAAAGATGGAAAAAAGTAGTAGCTGGCGATGGGCAATTCTTGGTAATAATGCTGTTGTTTTTTCAGTCACCTAATGATGGGTTCGATGACCGATTCAACCCCAAATATTCCGTTAATGGACTTCGACTTGGCCAATGCGAGTAATCGACAAGTGCGCACTACTTTCAATTGTTGTGCTTATGATTTCAATTGATGTGTTTTGGAATTAAATTGATGCGTTTCGAATTTTAATTGATGATTTTTCTATTTCAGATGGAATATTTCGCGTGTCTTGAATTTCAAATGAAAACTTTTGGTTTTCAGTGGACGTGTTTTAGATTTCCAATGGAAATTTTGATTTTTAATTGATGTGTTTTGAAATCAAATTGATGCGCTTTGAATTTAAATTGATGATTTTCGAATTCAGATAGAATATTTCACGTGTCTTGAATTTCAAATAAAAAATTTTGATTTTCAGTAGACGTGTTTTGGATATCCAATGGAAATTTTGATTTTCAATTGATATGTTTCGAATTTCATTTTTAGCACTTTGATATTTAGACTTTGTTAGCCCACAGTCAATCATGAATACGCTCCGAAAATGTTTGTTGGTTAATTTGTTTAACACGAAAATTGAAAAACGCATTTCGAAAATGAATGTGGATTAAAACCAAAATTCGAAGTCGATAATGGTGGTGGTAACGATGATGACGATAATGATGAGACAGTAAAATTATATATTTAGAATGTATCCTGAACCAAGTAATAAGTATTTCGAACTCTTAAATATATATATGTATGATCATATAGATATGTATATTTTATATACTTATATATGTGTATGCATTTATATAAATGTTAAACTTGTATACAAGCATTACACTGGTACGTAAAAGTGCTGCCATTTGCTGCTTCAGTAAATTCAAATGTGGCTGGTCATACTTTATATGGCTCAACGTGAACATAATCGTTAACAACACCCAGACCATGAACAGTAGTTTACACACAGTTATTTTAAATTGAAAATATCAAGTCAAAGGTACATATATATTGGGGAAAAAGTTCAATTAAATAGATATAGGGTGATTTTTTAAGATTTAAGTTTTTCAGATTGGCAGCACTGGTTGGTAATGACGTCCAAACGTCATCTGTTAAAGTGAAAAGTGTACAGTATACTCTGCCATTTCATCATGAAAAGACTACAACCGAGCAACGATTGCAAATCGTTGAAATTTATTATCAAAATTCGTGCTCAGTGACAAATGTGCATCGTTTGATACGACCATTTTTTGGTCATCATAATCGACCTGCTGAATCAACAATTCGTGCAGTTATCTCCAAATTTCGCTCCAAATTTACTTTGTTGGACTACTCACATTAGTCTTTACAATGCCGTCGTCAATTACTTCTAAGAAGAATTGAATTGAAAAAAAAAAATATAAACATTTTTAAAAAAATCTGGAACATACGTTGTGAAGACTTTACTAAGTGTGTCTTCTTCTATGTCCAAACATTTCAAATAAGCAAATATTATTAGCATCACATATTCGCTCCAAAACTTTTGGTAGAGGATAAACAGTCACATTTCGTCGAGCTGAATAATCCGCGTTATGAGAAAAAGTTTCAAATTGAGCCGTGTTTCAGCTGAATTGTATAGAAAAAGCTGGTATATTTTTTATCTGACTTCAAAAAGTGACATTTGTTGAGCTGTCTAATCTACACAATGAGAGAAAGGAAAATATTGGGACCTGTAACAGGTCAAATGCATATCAAATCCTGCGCTCTCTTGCCGATAAGTTATACAAATTAAAAGGCATTTGTTTTTTTTTTTGGTTTTGAAAACCATATACCATTGCCACAATTTGGCTAATTAATTTACTAAATTCGGGCAAAAGGATGAGAAAAGACATAAACGTCAAATACGTATGTGCACACATGGTTCATTGGTCAACATATATCTTATCTGTAGAATAAGAATTCAATATACCAGTAAGTATGTCCCCTTTGGATTGGATCGTTTCGTTTAACCCAGTGAAATCAATACAAAATAACTGTCTTAATTTCCATTTTTTTGCCAAACGGTCCAGTGTGCGGCACAAAGGATGAGTATCATGATAATGACTTTGATGCATATAATTTTCACTTCGTTACATGTCACCCTTTGTGTGTGGACTTAAAAGTTTCTAAATATTTCTTGAGACAACATCAATGTCTCTCACCTCATCCTTTTGGCGGCTCGTACACAGTGTAATAAGTTGATGCAAAACGATGTTTGTAGAACTGCCTGCAACTAGCTGTAGTAGCCCATCTGAGGGCGCATGTGTCGTTACGTAGCCCATGTGCTTGTACATCTGTATTCCTGCGCATATTTTGGTATTTCCTCCGGTTGATTGGACGTGCTCGTATACTCGTATGTACAATCACACATTTACTACTTACCATACAATACACATTTACTGAAGCAGTGTTAACAATTTTTGGCGATTGACTTTGGAAAGCTTTTGCCATCGTTTTCATTTATTCGATTCGATATTTTGTGGCCCAATCACTGCGATCGTTAAAAAATTATGCTACGGTCGGCAGAAACTAATTTAAAGCAAATTCTTGTCCTGAAACGGAAAAGCAATGCAGAGATATCAATTTAGTGGTTTTAAATCCACCGATCTGGCAAGGCTGTCAGCTGTTAAATATCTGTCTTCTAAAGTGTTATTTATTTAAGTGAAAGGTTTGCCATTTACGAATATGGATCTTTTAATGACGAAGAAAGCGAAAAAAATAGATAAAACTTACTACAAAAGTGGTGATTCAAATATGGGCTTTCAATCAAATAAAATTTTCCTCAGAGATAAAGCTCATTTCTCACTCAGTGATTACGTCAATAAGCAAAATTGTCGCTTATGAAGCCCGGAGAACACAGAAGTGATTGTGGAAAATTCATTGAATCCGGAAAAAGTGGCTGTTTGTTGCACTCTACGGTCTGGAGGTGTCATTGGGCCGTCTTTTTCCAAAGTAATACTGAAGGAACCATTGCCGCAACCAATCCAGAGGTGGTCATTTGAATGACATTGTATTTCGTACATAATTGCAAGGACCCAGCATTATAATGAAATAATAGTTTCACCGAAACCATTGTTTTATTTAATTTTACTTCTGAAGACGAAAATTGTAAAATGTTAGCTGAATAAAATTCAATTCAATTCAAGTATAAAAAAAAAAAATAGAATCGAAAGCAACTGAACACTAACAAGCATTACAGAAATTTCAGTTAGATCAACTGACTTACATACACCTTCACCCAACGTCCTTATAAATTGCTGCTAAAGAGTGCAGAATAGTAGAAGAGGCGTTGTAAATGGCTGGATTCTTATCAACAAATGCTCTGAATTAATGCACAATACTGCATTTACTACAATTGAATGAAAGACATGATGACATTTTATCAGTAAAATCATTAAAAATCGACAGGAAAACCTCATTGTTTCTGGTACCTCCCATAAATTGTTACCTATTTTATCAGTGAAATTGGGAAAAAATCGACAGGAAAACCTCACCATTTCTGGTACCTAAATTTTACCATAAGTTAAATAAATTTTTACCTAATTTAAGGAGGTACAAGAAACGGTGAGGTTTTCCTGTTGATTTTTCCCGATTTTACTGATTTTATAACAAATAAAGACTATTGAAAAAAAAAATACAACATAAAGGATTCAAGCAAGATGGAGCAACTGCGTACACAGTCTGACCGGTTACAACGGAGCTCCAACGAAAATTCCCACACAAATTAATAACCAGAAACTCCACTTTCCGCTGGACCCTGAAGACACCTGGCCTGGCTGCACCAGACTTTATTTTAGGGGTTAATATCAGGCAAGAGGTCTACAAAACAAAACCAAAGAATTTAACTGGACTGAAGCAGTTTATTAAAGCAATAATTTAGGCGATCCCGTAGTGAACAATTTTCTGATCAGGTGGCGCATATGCGTGAATGAGCATAGAGGTCATTTACGGTCTATCACCTTCAAAACTAATTAGTTATATAAAATAAAATTGAATTTTCTATACAATAAAAATAAATAAATAAATTTCCAATTGTAGTGAAATTGGCGTGCCACCCTGTACCGTAATCCGTGAGCTGATATAGCGCATTTGCAATATTCGGCTACGATCTAACAAAATATTAATGCTGTGCCAAGTTTTAAGAAGTTTTATAAAAATTTACGACAGTTATCCTGTCTACCAGTCAGCCAGATCGACGGGCATCGCTCAATCAACTTAAAGAAGCGAGAAACACGTTTGGCAAAAGATACTTCGTGTCTTAGATGTTGCTTTGCTTCCTTACATTCTTTCGGATTAGAGTCTATCGTCATTACTTATTTATTTAATTTTTGTCACTAATTTTTTTGGTAAATTAATAAATACTTTTTAATACGGATACTCCGTCATCTCATTACCATCTTCCGTTACAACAGATCTAAGACTTATTCAAAATGAACAATCAAACACTGATTAAACAATTCCATAAAATCAAATGCTCATATAAGAAATGGATCATATCTCACCTAGTGTGTCGCATCTGGCAAATGTGATTGAAGGACATAAAAATTTGCCATAATAAGTAAACGCATAATTCTTTCAATGATAACATTTCTTCCCATTACTACATGGCATATGAAATATAAGGAGGAACCAAAGGAATATGGGAATCCAGTTTTATTTATCTTTTTAATGTGTAAATTTTCAATATCTGCTCAACACTATAATTAACGCAAATCCAGTTTAGAAAGGAGGCAGCAACTTTATACTATGGTAGCCGTAGCAAGCAGAAGAGGAAGATCATAAAAAACATAACTTCAGTTTAAGCATAATTTCTTGCCACATCATTAAATGTTAGCCACCAAAGAAAACTGCAGCAGCAGCAAATCCCACTAAAACGGCAACGTCGAACTTGCAACAACACATCGAAGTAAAGGACCAAATGTTGAGTAGAAGCTTAATCGTATTACTATTATTTCGTATAAATAATGTAATTAGGACAATTCTAATCATTGACAAACATCAACTACTAGGGTCTTCACTTGATATCTTCACTGAGGAATACAAGATACAGGGTTAACCATTTTTCGGTTTTATAAAACACCCATGAAACTTATATTTCATTACAATGCCTGGATCTTGCCATTATGTATGAAATAGGTGGTTTCAAAAGCACCGGTCTGGCAAGGCTCTCAGTTGTTAAATACCTGTCATCTGAAGTGTTATTTATTTAGTGAAAGGTTTGCCATTTACGAATATGGATAGTTTAACAACAAGTGAAAGCGTGAAAATAATTAAAAGCTAGACATCTTCGGTTGTTAAACTATCCATGTTCGTAAGTGGCAAGCCTTTCACTAAATAAATAACACTCTAGATGACAGGTATCTAACAGCTGACAGCCTTGGCAAACTGGCGGATATGAAACCACAGCATGTATAACCCATTACTATGAAGGCGAGTTCCTACCTAAATGCGCTATTTTTGACAAATTAAAACTTCAAATAGGGGTTTTGAGATAACTCTAGGAGATATGTTGTGAATTAATGCCGCACAATAGCCGAAAATTCCGAATTGTTAGGTTGTGCAAAAATTTCAACATCTTTCAAATCATAACTAATAGGAGAATTCTAGAACTTCATTCATATTTTATATGTATCATCAGTATAGCTTGCACAATTAATACAATTTCAGCTACTCCGGTGGCTATAGTCGAGATTATAGTATATTCTGGAACTTCATTCATATTTTATATTCATCATAGTATAGCTGGCACAATTAATAAAATTTCAGCTATTCCGATGGCTACAGTCGAGATTACATATTTACCAATATGCATCAGAAACGACTACCATTTACAGCTGGCGCCATCTATTGGCAAACAGCGGGAACTTAGTTGTGCAGCTAATATATATGTACAGGGTGGCGCATAAGTACTTTACTTTGAAGGTCAGCATTCGATTATTCAGATCATATCGAAATTTCTTTCTTGTTCCAAATGCTCCCAGTGCTCCAACAATTTACCGATTGGTTCAGCGTTTTGGGCAGCAAGGTGCGGTCTGTGATCTTCTGCGTGCTGGAAGACCTCATGCAGATCGAAATAAAGTGACCATTGCTATTGAGTGCAAGCAAGTATTGAGGAAAACCCCGAAACTTCCACCAGGCGACGTTCTCAGTAGTTAGTCTTTGCAAAGAATTTTACATTTGTTACATCTTTTCCCATATAAGATGCAATTCACGAGTTAAAACCAAATGATGCACAAGAATGCATTCGATATAGTCGCCGTTAACGTTGCTTATGCGCCACCCTTTCTAATTTTAATTGTTATATATTCATAAGAGCGAAACAACGACAACATTAGCTGAGAAAATCAAATATTGTAAAAAATGTGCACAGAAAATTCCGTATAATTCTGAATAGTATGGATCATATCGAAATATTACTTTTGCGATGCCAAAAAATATTTATTATAATTAGTCGAAGATGTTGCAAATGTTTTAATTTATTTAAAAAGCATTAGTGATATTTTGCAACAAATAAAGTCATTTATTAAAAAGTTTACTTATTAGTTGGAAACTACATTTGTTCTTAACGGAAATGCAAAAAAGTCAAGTCCATTGGACAGATCGGCTGAAAACGAATAAGAACGAAATTCATAAAAAAAATTAAATTATTTACACTTCGCAGAAAAAAACTACATTGTACAATTCAAATTCTACTTTTTTCCAGTCCATAATCAAAATATAAAATTTTTTTCAATTTTTTTTTATCTCATTTTGTTAGCTTAAATTTTATTTTATTAAATTTTACACAATTATTCAAATTCTATTTTTTCCAGTCCATAATCAAAATATCAAATTTTTTCCAATTTTTTTTTTATTTCATTTTGTTAGTTTAAATTTTATTTTGTTTAAATTTTACACAATTATTTAAATTCTATTTTTTTCCAATCCATAATCAAAATATCAAATTTTTTTCAATTTTACACAATTATTCAAATTCTATTTTTTTCCAGTCCATAATCAAAATATCAATTTTTTTAAATTTTTTTTTATTTAATTTTGTTAGCTTAAATTTTATTTCGGCCTAACATTTTTTAATCGATCTGTTAAATACTAAATTTCTTTTGAGGCACCTTTTTCTACATGATGTGATTTTGAATTTACATTTTGATTTTGATTTTTGATTTTGAAATACATGAATTTAAAAGACTGCTAAAGTAAACCAAATTGTTTTTCGAAGTCCGCAACGAATGATGTCTGGTATACCATCACTTGATGAATATTTATATTAAGATTTAGCCATATGACTGGTCCTTACGCATTGCAATAATAATTGCATACATCGGCTGCTGTATATCTTTCTCCACAAAATAATATGCTGCGATACATTATAAACTTTAATTCTCACGAATAAGACAACGGAGGAAATCAAATCTCTCCGTACTCAACAGCAAACAAAAAAGGATGTTGGTTGTGCCAAATAAAAAATACTTTACGAGACAAATGTTTAGAATGTCGTCTTCGTAAGTAGTGGATATATTCTTGTGTTCTAATGGAAATATTGAGGATGACAATGGTGAGTGGTAATCAAATATGATTATTGGCGTTTTCGACATTTAAAGAACAGTGAACATAATTCGTGAAATAGAATAGATGTCAATTGAAATGGTCCTTCTCTATAGCGCTTCATTTAGTATAATTCTCGGCTTTTGTTGCTTCAGATGGAGAGTATTCCAATGTTACAGCAAATGCTTATCTGAAAGACAGTTATAGCAAATTATAAAATTCACGGCTCCTCAGTGTTCCCTTCGACATTGCGGCAACAAAACGTTTCCTTATAATTAACCAAACAAATGTTGATGCAACAATGTGTATAATCTTCGCAACCCATCTCATTTATTATTTAAAACTTCAATTCGAAAATATAAATTATTTTTTCTTAACGCTTTATATAATTTATTGAGATTTTCATTAATCAAAATAAGAAACCAAGATGCAGAGGATGAGGGAGCGTAATATATCTGCCACATATCATAATGCAAGCGTTAATATATTATACACTGACAAACATAAGTGCACAACCACTGATACACAGTATGCATACAAACAATAATTTATTTAATTATAAGTTTTAAAGCAGCAGCAACAACAACAATAGCCACAACAGCGGAGGTATAAGAAAAAAAAAGACCAAATGGAAATAAAGAATCTCTTATAAAAACAACAGATTCACAAGTCTACACTTTGCGCCGGAAAACGGCCTCTATAAAAGAGACAATTGGACGGACATACTCGTACATACTACATTCACTGGCTCAATGAACTGGCTCAACTTTACCTGTACGAATGTGTAAAGACAGACATACAGACAAACAGCCAGCCTGTATGGTTTGACTGTTTTGGTTAACATTTAGCAGGAATTTATTCTTAAGCGGCCAGCCAACATCATCGCAGTGGCCAGCAAAGCAAATCACAACTAAAATCAAAGAGTCCCAAAGTCAACTGATTTATGAAGTATAATTACAATACAATGAAACTGCTGGGAAATGAACCAAAGTACCATTGGAAACGAGTGGGGGGAAAGGCAGCAGCTCTTGGAAAATAATATTGGAGGAATGGGTAGAAAAAAAAACTACTTAAAATTAAGATTAAAAAGCTCCTTACAAAGCAGATCATAAACATTTTGCAAAAGTGTATGTTATATAAAATGTATTGGGATACTAGAAAGCGACACAGGCACTGACTTAGAGATACCTTAAACGAAGTGATATTATTAATTTAATTATCTGTTTTTCATACCAGCTGGGTAACTGTCATGCCCATCCCTAACAACAGAAGCAAATTGCCCAGCATCCCTTGAATACGATAGGGGGAGCTTCTCCCATCCAGTGAGATTACACACATTCTATTCATCACTCATCTTGTTCACCAAATTTAGCTCCCAAATTTAGCTCTATTTTCAAAATTGAAAATATGGCTCGGTGGTAAAAGATTTGCCAACAATGAAGATGTAGAGTCTGCAGTTGATGGCTATTTGAAGGAGTTTTACATTTCGTGCTATAAACTGAGCATAAAAGCTATTGAATATCGCTGAAAAAAGTGTATCGCTCTAAAAGGAGATTATGTTGAAAAATAAACAAAATTGTTTCCAACTTTTGTGTGTTTTCTTTGTTAGGTCGCGTAGTTTGGGACTGCCTTTCTATTTCTCTAAAAATGAAGTATGATTTGATTGGATAATACATTGCATTGTGTAGCGTGCTTCCTAGTGCGGCATAAGACGACAAAGAAAACAAATTAAACGCATTATAAAACAAATCAAGACAAACACAAAACATTCATACCTACAAATAATGTTAATGAAACGAACAAACAGCAACAGCAACAACAAATGAGCAGAACGCGCTTTAAATAAGTTGCGATTTTAATCGAGTTTAATCAAAGAAATTTCAACCAGCCACGCCCACATGCAATTATCTTTAATAAATGCATTCAGCAAAAGTTGCGTCGTCGTCTTTAGCTCCTTGTGGAATCTCACCATCGCCAATCTGCCATCGTCGTCATCCTCTGCCTCAACCCCGATATAAAACACATTATAAATACTTTTCTGTAAATAAATACGTTTTAACATAGTGAATGAATATAAGAACAAATCCTTATAATGAATAAAGGTATGATTATGTGCTGGTGTGTTTGTGTGTGTGTGTGTGTGCACCTTTGCATCCAAGTATTAACTTATGATTCAAACTTAAGTCAAAAACAACACAACAACAAATGATTATTAATGCATTAAAGCCATAGAGGGCTAATTATAATGGAGGAATGGCTTATACCATCTCATTCCAAAAGAGTAAAATGCGCTTACCTACGATGCTTTAAGATTCCTTTACTCACCATCGTCGCAGCTGTGCCAAGGGATTTGGAAACCGGTTAATTCATTGCCTTGAAGACAATGATGTTTTACTCAAGATCAATTAGGTAATCCTGTGCAGTTGAGGACGATTGTTAGTATAATTTAGTTAAGTTTTTGTAGATCACTAATTTCGGCCGAAAATTTAACACATTGGGTTAATGTGAGACAAGAGAAATAGTACAAATCAATTTTCTATTCACTCCCATTTGTCCTATGAAGTGATATTTATACCTTAACAGAAAGAAATAAAGATACACATCACTAACCTGGATATAACTTCAACCTTCAAAGTGCTGTTGCCTTTGTGCAAAATGTGAGGCGTGGTTCATCGCAAGGTTCTTATAAAAAAAATCAACGAATTTGAACTGAATGAAAGAAGTAAAATTGGAATCTTCTGCATAATATACACAGATCACTAATTTTTGTTAAACTGGCCAGTTTGTAAGTAAATAGGCGTGGCATTGCAATCCATTTTCATTAGCTGAGCTGTGTTTACTAAGTACATTATATTGAATTTAGAACAATTGAGCGAGAGGTATAACTTCGGGAATATATGGGTTAAATTAGTTAACTGCAACATGTTTTGTTGAATTTTTATCATTTTTACTCCGTTATTTCTCTATTATCCCAGCATTTTGAAATTGACCACAATTCGGTCTTTTTTAGCCAACTTCTATGACTTACAAGCGAATATAGTTTTGACACCCTACCCACATACGTGTAGCGCCTGCGAAAGTTGATATTATCCAATAGGTTACTCATTACCCTCCTTGATTTATAATTTTCTGTTTTTCTTTGTTTCACCCCGGCCAGGTCAGTTAAGCCAAAGAAACAAAAACCTCAAAAGGAGCTCATAAATCAATAATTGATTTATGAATGCACGCCACAGCATTTGCAAATTTTAATTGGTTTAGACTTATGTAGATACAAATGTATATCTTCAACTGAATTACTCTCTCTCTCTCTCTCCCTCTCTCCGCTCTGTCCGATCCACCAAGCCACCACTAGTCATAGCTTAAGCTTTAAACATGGATACAAACATAATGAGAACTTGTTCTCCATAAAGCTTTTGTAGCTCATGATCCTATATCAATGAGTTTAAGTTCCAATACGTACATTTTTGTTTTCCTCGCTTGAGACAGAGAATTTTGCTTTTGTTTCGATTCTTGCATAAAAACCATAATTAGGTAAAGTTTTCAGTTTATCAACATATGTCAGGATATCTTTTAGGCTTCTCTTTCGGCTTAGCTATATGCAGATGGGAGTGAAGCCTCAGGTTGTGAAAACACTTTCAATTTTCACGCATTTTAGTTTTTTACCTCAATTAGAAGTACATATGTGTTTCGCTCATAGGTTTCTTGGTTAATTCATAAAAGATTTGGGCGAGAAGCAAGTACTTTCAATAAAATTATGTCACTTAGTAAAGCATGGCCGAAGTACGACCTTGAAAACAAACAACTCTCCACCATATGAAATTAGAATTATCAATTATTCCACTTTTTGAAAAGGTAACTACGAGTACGATATGTGATAAAAAATAAGCGTTATTTTCAATTTCAATCCATGATTGGTTTTTTCACAATTCTGTGCGTTTCTGACGAATTGCTTCGCGCAAATGACGCATAAGTTCAAGGCAGTATTTCTTAATTACCGTACGTCCTTGTGACAAGAATTCATGATATTCCATTAGAATTTGACAGAAACGGGGATTTTAGAATACATTTTGTTTTTCGCAAATTATTTTCATACTTGCAGCATCAGTGTTAGCAAGTATATGCGAGTATACTGATTTTCATACTGATATGTAAACAGTAGGCCTATATATATATATATTAAATTTTAACGCAGAAGTTTTCGCAGAGGCTCAACTGAGAGAAAATGGAAAGGAGACAAGGATTATATGAAATGTAAACGTATATTTTTGCTATCTACTCGTAATTTATCACTTGAACTACATTGTAGTGAACAATATTCTTTAGTATTTCAAAATATTTTTCAACATTATACATTATATATATTTTCGAAAAGTAGAAAATTGCGATATGGTTTGATTATATTCCTCCCGAGTTTAGTACTGTACCTTTGACATCAATATATTCCATTGAAATCTAGTCAGGATTTACAAAACTAAATTATTGAATACACGTCAACGTTTTCGGAGATGGACTGACGTTTAAACTTTTTGATGTACCTTTTCTATATATCTATATTACATACAAATATAAATATACAAAGTATAGTATGTCTCCCTGTTTTTTTTTTTTTTTTTTCATAAAAATGCAACTTTATTATGAAAACATGTTTACAAAAGATTCGTTGAAAGTATTACCCATCGCTAGTTACTCCTTTTCCCATCTTTCTGACAAAGCTCAAATTCCATCCCGGTAAAACTGTTCATCTCTTGAGGCTACCCACGAATATAGCCATTCCTTGATGTCGTCATGTGAGTGGCATTGCTAGTCAGCCAGACCATGTGCCATCGAACAGAATCCAACGGTGCAATATGTGGAGAATATGGCGAATGACGAAGGACTTGACATTTCGGCGTTTTCAGGTAGATTTTGACAGGCTTGGCCACGTGAGGCCTAAAGGTGTCATGCTGAAGAATCACCTCTGTATGCCTCTCTGCATATTGCGGGCGGTTCCTCGCGCAGAGCTGAAGTCGATACCGATACCCAGTGATGGTTTCGCTTGGTTTCAACAGCTCGTAATAAATAACACCGACCTGGTAACACCAAATACAGAGCGTAACATTCGCAGTATGAATATTTGGTCCAGACGACGACGTAGAAGCAAGGCCGTGAAGCCCCCATGACTTTCTTTTCTTTGGATTGCTGCAATAAATCCATTTTTCATCACCTGTTAAAATACGGAGAAGAAACGTCTTCCTTTTTTGTCGCTGAAGCAGTCGTTCACAGGCGAAAAAACGACGCTCAACGTCCCTTGGCTTTAACTTATAATGAACCCAAATTCCTTGGTTTTGAATCATTTCCAATGCATGCAATTAAAATGGCATGGTGAGTAACTTCTAATACTCAAGCAAGCTGTACCAGCGTTTGACGCTGATACACATCAAGCAATGCAATTCAATTCAGTGCCTTCGAAGGTTTTTCGTTTTTCTTCACGCCAACGATGGTTAACATCAAAATTACTGTCTTTAAAGCGACGGAACCAATCTTGACACATTGTTTCACTTAAAACAGCATTTCCGTAAACGTTTTGAAGCTCTCGATGATCTTCAGCAGCCATTTCTTTGATTGAAGAAAGAAAATCAATACTTCTCGCATATGACGATTATTTGGCTCAAAATCATACATATTCACACAACCGAAAGAATATCTGATGAGAAGAAAATCACTATTGTGTCGAAGCAGTATGTTTACCATAAGCCTAAGTTTGGCTCATGACGTTTAGGCTATGGCTGAATCGACTAGCAATTACAGCTATCGCCATCTGTTGGCAAACAGCCGGAACTTAGTTGCGCGCCGATACAATATATTAGTTGACTGAGTGAAATATTACACTCCCATCCAATTGTACACTTGTCCAACTCTACGATTATTCACCATTTTAATTTGCAAAATATTATTTCGCATCCTCCAACCATTTTGACGGTTTTTTGTGTTTCTATCCTTTTTAGCTTTACGAAACTGTATCTTCATCAGATCTTAGTCAATGATTTACACGTTATAATTCCTTGAATTTTATAATCATTACAATGTTTAATGAGATGCCATATGCGAAGAGGCAGAGAAATCTAGTTTTTCATAGAGTCGCAATGGGATTTTGCTTACACCTCAGAGGTGATATCGCGTAGACTTTTATGAAAACGCTTAAGAATTGTAATTATTATCATAAGCAACATCTTACATACGAGTATATATAGGTAGAATAACACAAACATTGTAGATGCCAATGCCAAATACACGGATACACCAGCAAATACACTATAAGAAATTGAGGGGCAGAAATTGTGAATTGTGAAATTGTGTGTGCGAGCTGATCCGAAAGCCAAATAATATAGACATACGACGACATACGACTTTATCGATAAACACTTTTCTGTAGTCTTTACGAACAGACACCTTAAAATTCTTTCAACAATGTGATTAATACTTATATTATAATAAATTAAATGTTTTTGAAAGACCATTCTAATTGTGGGGAAAAAACGGGACAAAATGGGTCAATTCGATTTGCAATACAGGATGTAGCAAAAGGAATTCCATTATTTTTCCAATAGATGGCCTTACATATTATTACCTCTCTTTGTGAAGGGTGGCGCATAAGTAACGTTAACGGTGACTATATTGAATGCGTTCTTGTGCATCATTTGGTTTTAACTCGTGAACCAATTGCATCTTATATGGGAAAAGATGTAGCAAATGTAAAATTCTTTGCAAAGATCGCCTAGACATCTCTAACTGCTGAGAACGTCGCCTGGTGGAAGTTTCGGGGTTTTCCTCAATACTTGCTTGCACTCAATGGCAATGGTCACTTCATTTCGAACGGCAAGAGAACGGCAGCACGCGGAAGATCACAGAAAACCCCTTGTTGCCCAAAACGCTGCACCAATCGGTAAATTGTTGGAGCGCTAGGAGCATTTCGAACATGAAAGAAATTTTGATCTGAATAATCGAATGCTGACTTTCAAAGTAAAATTGAACAACTTTGGTTCTTTGTTCTGTGCTGAGCCTTTCAATCATAAATTTCCCAAGTATTATTTAGTTAATTCTGTAAAGAGACGAAAAAAAAACTTAAACAAAAAATGTATTCACTGATCGAATCTTAGCGTTACTTATGCGCCACCTTATACTATAAAAATTCAATTGGGTTGCACTAGATGGCGTTGGAGAGATCTCTTACTTAAAAACTACTCGGAGATGATTGACTCAATACTTATTGTTTGAACACGCAAAACTCCAGCAAAAACCAAACACTCTACATTTTACAGTTTTTCTTTGATAGGGACAAAAACCGACCGAAAACGGCGACTGAAAATGTGAACAGCAGTTATGGTCCTGCTACCGTAATAACCAATCGCGTGCAATTTTCTAGTCCGGTAACTTTCATGTCAAAGATGCACCACGCTTCTGGAATGTCAATTATCGAAAATGTTGATAATGTAATGCAAATCGTCAAGTCCGACCATCTATGTAAACACTGCCTCGATTGGCAGCTAGCTAAACAGTACACTAAAAACCATTTGAAACTACAAGCTCTGGGTGGGGTTGCCACACGAGTTAATTGAAAAAAAAAGGAAACTAATATCCATCTGCAAATCTCTGTTGAATCGCAACAAAACTGACCCATTGCTGAATCGGATGGTGACTGTGTCATTTACGACAATGTTAAGTGAAAACAATCGCTGTCGAATCGCGGTAAGCGATCTTTTGCGACAACGCTAAGTGAAAACAATTGTTGTCGAATCGCGGTGAGCGGACGCAAATGGCGGACAATCTGCGAAAGACGCTTAGGAGTTTTCGCAGGGTTTTATGTGGGATCGATAGGGAATCATCTACTATGAACTACTATGAACTGTTAATTCGAAACTGTGCTTTCAACAATTGAATTGACTGTAGGAAGCAATCGCCCAAAAGTGGCCAACTTTGGCAAATAGAAGTGAAATTGTGCTCCATCAGGAAAACATCAGGCCACACACAAAACGATAGTTCCGGAAGCTTGGTTGGGAGTCTAGTAATGCGATTGATTTTGTTCGTGACAAATTCGCCTCAAGATTAGCTTGTGAAAATCGTCGGTTCCAGTTTTTTTTTTACCAATGGGGAAGATGATTACTTTCGAAATGGCAATCAGTTATCGAAATCACTCTAGATGGTATCTCTCTGTGCTATGCTAAATAAAAACTTCAGTGTTATGCCAAAATAATGGATTTCCTTTTGCTACATCTTATATGTACATATACGGGAAGAGGAGCATTTTGACATTTCCACTTTTCTAGCGATGAATCGATACATTCAAAATTCCACGCAGGGCTTTCACACATGGAAAATTCGGTTAAGTAGAAAAAAAGCAAAGAAGTAAAACCAACCGAAAAATTGCCAAAAATTTTAAAGTAATGTA
Source organism: Philornis downsi (assembly GCA_019455685.1). Taxonomy (NCBI): domain Eukaryota; kingdom Metazoa; phylum Arthropoda; class Insecta; order Diptera; family Muscidae; genus Philornis; species Philornis downsi. The sequence continues at coordinate 2,089,368 of JAHXMU010000022.1, forward strand.
ATGGGCAAAAATCTATGTTACTGCAACTATCAATTAGAAATTGGGAAGGAAAAATTGAATTTCCGAAATTCTTTCAATTTGTGCGGTGGGTGGAAGAAAGAGTGCATCAGAATAATCCACTTCTTCCGACTGTGCTAAGCAAATCTAACAATATTTTGCCACATTTTAGTCGTGTATTGTAAACAGGCTACATCGATCAATGCCTTTTGGTACCTTCCACAGAAATTGACTTATTTTATGAAATTCAATATTCTCCTATAACTTTGCTTCCGCGGACGGCAGTAACTAAAGTTTTTGGCTATTGCTTTATAATATGTGAAAAATCAACGGGCTAGCTATGCCCTACTGTTATCTCCCATAGAAATGACCGATATAAGTCGTATTTTCTAAGATTCCTTGTTTTTATATCATCAAGCATTAAATGCAGTCACATTTTGTAAACGTTGATCACCTGCCATGTTATGGGTTTGAAATAAAAATGGGCAGCAAATCTGTGCCCCTTCTGCTAACTTCCATACAAATTGAATAATTTTAAAAATTAAATTTTTCTTCTGAAAAATTTAATTAACGCATTATCCATTTTGCGGTTTCAAAATTAAATTACAATTCTGGCACTTTTCACATTTTTTGGCATGAACGCAAAAGGACGCTGGATGAATGTGTATGCTGGTCAATTTATATCATTGAAATTTCTGTACTGGTGTAATTAAAAAGTTGATAGAAAGCTGGGTTTAATTTCGTTATTGGTTGTAATTACCGTCTTTGGAAAAAAGTCTTTATTTTGCTGAATTGTTGGGGAACAGTTCTACTATTCGTTACTGAAAACCAAAATACAGTTTATATTGGTAGATCCCAGAGGGAATCTATGGAAAACTGTAAATACCAATAGAAACTAAGTATATATATTTCAGTTGAAATTGCATTGGATAGATGAGATAAGCCAAATTATTATGTACAAGAAAGAGCCATTTTGCCTGATCAATTAATAGACAACAAGACAAGGCATCATTCATCAGAATCTGGACCATATTTCTTTAAGCATGGAATACAAAATGAAGTCCGGCCGAATGTAATATGCCAACAAGCATACTCGTATTATACACTACGCCAATTATTCCATGATATCGCATTGAACATTAATTTATATGCCAACTGTGCAATTCTAGTATAATTTGCTTAACAGCCCCCTGTATCCGCAAGTCAATCTATTTGTATTATCGATAGCGTAGAATATTTGTTTATATATGCAATATTTTGTATTCAACACCTACTGAACATTTTGAAATTTAATGCCTTCATAAAATTTAATACTTTGAAATTTAATGCAATAGAGTAGATAAGTAAATAGAGTTAAAATTGTTTCGCCTTAGACAGTTCGCAGACTTTTAAAGTTGAGTCTTCTGGGCATGATCGATTTATTTCCCTCCACTAATAGAACGCCAGTTGTAGTCTAAATTCCTTACAAAAATTTGTGTTCAATCGAAATCCAGGAAAAATATTCGCGGTAGCTCCTAAATCCTATTGAAATACACAAAGTAACAATATTGGTTTCAACTTTAATTTCTACATTTTAATAGTGCATCAGGAAATAAAGCTTAAATTGTTTCCCCTTAAACACTTTATTTCATCCCGTTAATAGAATAGTTCATGGTCAATCGAAATCCAGGAAAAATATTCGCGGTAGCTCCAAATCCTATTGAAAAACACAAAGTATCAATTTTGGTTTGGACTTTAATTTGTACATTTTAAAGGTCTTCTTCTTGGTCCTCCAATTCTTCACAACAAGCTTTGATAGTATTGCAAAAGCCTGGTGCTTCCAACGGAGTTTTGGTCGCCCTCTTCTACGCCGTCCATCGAGTTCGTAGTCGAAAACTTTGACGCGTTTGACCACGTCGAAGTCAGCATCTAGCTCATACAGTTCATTGTTCATGCGACGCCGATACTCTCCGCTAACGCAGAGTAATGGTATATCTGGAAATAAAGCTTAAATTGTTTTGCCTTAGACAATTCGTAGACTTCTATAGTTTACTATTCTGGGCATGATCGCTTTATTTTTCCCCGATAATATAACGCCAGTTGCAGTCTAATTTCCTTGCAAAAGTTCGTGTTCAATCGAAATCTAGGAAAAATATTTGCGGTAGCTCCCAGATTCTATTGCATTTTAAATCCATCTTTACAGTGTATAAATGCTATTTCCTAAAATTTGATAATCATTTCTACTTAATTCAAATAAGATACAACTCAAAATGCTTTACTCTCTCAACTGCATCAGCAACAAAGGTAATTCAAAAACGTTATCCCATATGATTGCAAAATCTAAGCGGAAAGTATTCTAAAACGCAAACTGAAATGTGCTGGATTTCATAAAGTGAAGCTAGGAATTCGAATATTTTTCATGGGTTTCACCTATCCCACTACAAAAAACAATGCTCCACATACTTAGAGTGGTGCACAAAAGAGAGGCCGGGATAACAATAATAACACAAAGGTAACATGCTGCATGTTGCAGCATGTGGCATCGACTGCATAGCTGGCTTACATCTTGGCAAAGTATCTCACATCGTAAAACTTCAATTTAAAAACACGTAATTTGCAATTCATTTCTATAAGTATCAGTCGATATTGCAGTGAGTGAATGAGTGCAACACACACACACACACACATTTGCCAACGACACACTCATGCCAGAGACGATAATGCAGCTTAGAAACATACAAAATGAAGGTGGGGCAACACAGGCAAAAGGGGCAATGTAGGCAGTTAGGATAGTTAAATAGATGGTAGTCTTAGCACCCCATGCAATCGCCACAATACTAAGCGTGTGGCAAACAACTAATGGCATCGTCAACAACGTCGTCATCATCATCACCATCATCGACTACAACACACTGGCCTCGTCGTCGTCTTCGTCTTGAGAATCAACCTCAGCCTCATCATCATAAGCTCAACTTACAAAAAGCGATCACATTCGTGGCAGCACTAACGCAATCTCTGTCGGAGAAGGTGGTCTGGTAGGCGGTATATGCCATGGTCTGGGTGAAATCGTTAATGAATTGTATATTGGCGCGTGTTTTTTGTTGCCACCTTTCCCTCGCCACATCCGCGTTTCGGCTGCAGCAATATAAGGAGCAAATCTTTGAACTCATTTTTTTCCTTCCGACGATTTGCGTATTTGGGTTTTGATATTTTCTTACTGATTTGTTGGTGGCTGTGGCTGTGGCTGGGGCAATGTGGCTGATGTTGTTGTTCCTCTTTAGCATAAATGTTTGAAAGTATTCTTAAGATGAGGAGGCCTCGTTTTGCTGTTGTTGCTTAGTTAAAAGTAACGATTAAAATTCCATTTTTAATTACATGCACATTTACGTGCTTTTGCGTGCAACACAGCCATGGCATCCACATTGAAAGCGTCTACGTATCGTATAAATACACCAACACCCAGCACCATCATCAGCAGCCGAACCAGCTCAATTGCCATCGATATTACAATATCTTAAGCTCATGTGATGGACAGTGCTTTGAAACGACAACAAAATGTCTGGACGGATTGAAGGAAATGTGATTTTTTTTGATTGGGGAAGAAAGTTCCAGTAGTGTCGATTATTGGACAAGAATATCATAAAATGGCAGGTGCGATCAATGAGTCCAAGAATATAAATGCTTGTAAGTTCACTGGATTTAGGAAGCTCTCAATTTTAACATTTATGCGATACAACATAACTCTTTTTTTCTTTTTGCTTGGGGTTGGTTTTATTTAACAGCACAGCAAAATCGATCCGGTAAAACCTCTATGCTGAAAAAGCGAAATATTATTTGGCATAAAATTTAATTTTGAGAATTTTGTTAGAAGCACGCCTTCTTAATCAGTCTGTCCGCTTCGTCACCAGAATCGACGAAAGGAATCAGAGAGAAATTCTGCACATCTATACTATATTTCTGGCATATAAAAGGTGATTTTTTAATCGTAGTTTTTTTTTAAAAATCTAATAAAACTCTCAAATTAAAATTTTTCAATGGAATCGATAAATTGGTTTTTGCCATTTTACTTTTAAAGATAATTTCATGTAAATGTTGTTCGCGGCTCCGTCTCAAAATGTGCATTTGGAAGGTCCACTTCGGCCTCTATTCCACGAATAACGCGTGTTATGTTATCCTGTAAGGCTTCAATAGTGTTCGGCTTGTCCACATAGTTTAACGACTTGACATAACCCCACAGGAAATAATCAAGAGGCGTTAAATCGCAAGATATCAAAAAATCGAGAGATAAGCTGCTCACGAAATTCATCCCTCAATATATCCATTGCTTCACGAGAAGTGTGGCGTGTTGCACCGTCCTGATGAAACCACATGTCAACCAAGTTCAACTCAGCCACGGTCGTCTTTGAAGAAAAATGGACCGATGTTGCCACCAGCCCATAAACCGCACCAGACTGTCGTTTTTCGGGATGCATCGGTAATTCACGTATGGCATGTGACTGTTCATCACTCCAGATTCGACAGTTTTGCTCGTGTACGTATCCGTTCAGCAAGAAATGAGCCTCAACGCTGAACACAATTTTTCGATAAAACAGCGGATTTCCATTGAGCTTTTGTAAGGCCCATTCATCAAAAATTAGACGTTGTGGTCATTCCATGATGAAACGGCATAGTATACTGTACACTTTTCACTTTGACAGATGACGTTTGGACGCTATTACCAACCAGTGATGCCAACCTGAAAAACTTAAATCTTAAAAAATCAACTTATGTTTAGCCTTTTAAATATACGACTGATGAAAGAAGCTGTATAATCAAGACTTATGAGAAACGTAATTGATCATGCTGTTGGACTCCGATAGAGCCGTTGAAAACCGGTTGCTGTTAATAAGTGTTTATCAGCTCCTAAACACTAGTTGGATCGAAGAATGCAAATCCAATGATAGAAATGTAAGTGTATTATGCGTATAATCATAACGGATGATCCAATTACATGTATTAACGTTCGCGGCATCAGTCTTTATTACATGTCGCTTACAATGTTCTCTTGAATGTGATATGCGAGTGACTATTGGCCATTCTATTTGATTCGATTAAGCTTTAGCAAACTGCTTTCGGATCGATAAATCTACATCAGATGTTCACACTATGCAGATCTTTAAAAAGACCCAGGAAAACTCAACTACGTGTCTGCTGTAAAAAAATCGTAAAAAAATCGTATTAAGCCATCTGGTACTAAACGAAGATTTAGGCAGGTGTATCCAGCAAAATTTTTGATGTGCTTTTGTAGATGCTTGCAAAGAAAAAAAGTGTAGTAAATACGATTGATGTTTTTAATAAATATTACATCACTATTACATTTCACTAGTAAACACTGAGATTATAGACTTCATCGACCGGAAACTGCATGTCGTTACTACGACCTCCTCTAGCATTGAGAAGGAAAAATAGATACGAAGGCCGATTCAAAACAACCTGCTTCTTAAATTAACGATCACTGATCAAAGTGATTTCGAAGTCTTTTTTATAAATTGCATATGTAGAAACTCGGAGGAAATTATCGATACTTTGTTATAAGTTAATTTTTCGATCGATACCGACACTTTTATACTCGCTTCCTTGCAGTATGGCAGTCTATCCGGCGAAGTTTTCAACATGTTTTTTTAGATGCTTATAAAAAAAGTGCAACAAACACGATTAATGTTGTCTTTAATAAATATTATATTTCACTAGTTTACACTAACAATATAAACACTATCGGCCGGAAACTGGACGTCTTTACTGCGGCCTTCTCATGCATTGAGAGGGAAAAATAAATATGAACGCCGATTTCAAAAAATATGTTTCTTAAATTAACGATCACTTATCAAAATGATTTCGATGAGTTTTTTTTATAAATTGCATATGTAGAGACTCAGGGGGAAGTTATCGATAATTAATGATGTCGCTTTTATGATATCACTTTTATACTCGCTTCGTTACAGTTCGATTTGGTGTATCGACAAATCGGCCTAAACACCGGTACCAAAATTATTCGTTGCAAAGTGAAAAAAGGCAGTGCGATTATACAATATACGAGTATGTAAATCCCAATGCATGGTCAAAAGCAATAGAATACAACTGTCATATAATGAAAACTAATTCAATGGCAGAAGTGAGAGACAGTTACAATTCTAATTTGGAAGATTTTTGGCGTATTCGATCATTACAAATTCTTATTGCTATAGTAAAGAAACACATTCGGCCAGAATGTATACGAGAAGGTTGAGCAAATTGTTAATTTTGTTAAAAACTGATTGGATATTTGTACGTCCGCCTCATTCCACATCAGGAAGACAAAACGTGTGTGTGTGTGTGTAAATCGGTGCTGCCCACTGTACAAACATTATTATGAAACATTTACATATTTCTGCCAAACCAGATCGTTCTCTCCAGTTACAGATTTCTTGTTCTGACGAATGTGTGTAATGAATATCCAATTTGTATTATTTGTACAGTTTCTTTTAATTTGGTGATAGCATGTGATATTTTGTGACATAATCGGGTTATCCATTTTTCGTTTTTAAAAGTAAAGCTAAATAGATCACACATGAAGCTATGATTTCGATGAAACTTTTATTTCATTAAAATGCTTGGACCTTGGCGTTATGCCCAAAATACAATATCATTTAAGTTACTGCCTCTGAATTGATTACAGCAGAAAACCATTTTGAGGCAATTTTCAATCACTTTTTACACATTTCAGGCGGTATCTCGGCAATAGTTTGACGAATATTGGTTTTCAAATTGATTATCCGCCTAAACACGGGTTTGGCGTTTTGATAACAAAAAAATTTAACGGTGTCAAATTTCATAATCTTTTTGACCAATTGACATCGCCAAAATGTGAAATTACGCTTTATGGAAACTTTTCATGCAATAAAGCTCGTGACACCGTCTTGTTAAAACCACATATCGTCCAGTTCATAATCTTCAATTTCAGGCCAAAAAAATCGGTTATCCCCCAGCGTTATTGTCGGAAAAATATGTCTCAATGACATCTCCAGACCATAATGCTCAGAAAACAGTCACTGTTTTCCAGATGCAATGGCTTTTCCACAATCACGTCTGGGTTCTTCAAGCCCGTAAGCGACAATTTTGTTTGTTGACATAACCACCGAGTGAGAAATGAACTACCTTGCTGAAGAACATTTTGTTTGAGAAATCAGTACTGAAAGCCTGCTGCTGTAGCACCCAATCAGCATATCTACGGCGTTGTTAATGGTCAGCCGGCTTTAATTTTTTTGTAAGTTTGACTCTATATGGATGTAGGTGCAAATCCAAATGCAAAATACGCCCTAAGATAGGCCAAATTGCTGAGAATGTAATGAAATCGACAAATTCAGATTATCCGCCACTCTTTCACTAATATAAGTGATTTTTTTTTGACAGTGCATACATTGAAATTGTGCACAGGTCTGAGCACATCTGTAACGCTTTCAATCTCTTCAAATTTCTTTATAATTTTGTCAATTTTTTACAGAGTAGTTAGATTATGACGACCATAATCACCCGATTTAATATACGAAAAGTGCCCACGTTTGAATCATCACATTTGTAGTAAGTTTTAACTATTTTCAATTGTTCTTTGCGTTGTTAAACGATCCATATTCATAAATGACAAACCTTTCACTAAATAAATAACAGCAGACAGCCTTGCCAGACCGGCGGTGTTGAAACCACACTGTACATACTTTTCGATTCAATAGTTCTGGTAACTTTTCCGATACTTCATTAGTGTCTATACTATCGAATTAAGTATTTCAACAAGTACAGTATCGGCAATTTTCAGTTGACTCCAAAACAAAAATGAAAATTCCATTGGAATCCGGATACGAAGCATGCGTAATGTGTGATAAGCCTTATTAGCCCCTAAATGTAAATATGTTAAAATGATTCATATTTTCATTCATTTCGTAAAAGTATAAATATTATTTAAATACTCTCAGTCGATTGTCTTCGGTTTCTCAATATTGTTCGGCACGCTATTACGTTGTGGAAGAAAGTTGGAAGAGTGAAATGTTGCGCTTAAATCTACTTCATAAAAAGACTGCTTATAAAATAGTAAACAGAACAACTCAGTGTCATTGAGTTTTAAATTTTTGCCATACATTCATAGATTGTGTGTATGACATTTGCCAATAAAATGTTTCCTATTTAATTTCATGACACTGTGGCATTTAGCCGAACCACCGTTTTTTATTACAACGACGGTCCTTCCTAATAAAACGAAACTAAACGCAGATACATTTGCCATGTACTCGTATTATGCATTTGTCAGATGATGATAATATTGATGCTGCTGTTGTTGTTGATGTTTCTGCTGCATGCAGCAATAATAGCTATTGATGTTGCTGTTGCACTAGTGAGTGGTTGTTGCTGGCACATGTATGTGTATGCACATGCCCGGGATGCCAACTTCGTTATCTAGAAATCCGGAAATTAAAATTCAAAATTTCATAATGTATCACAATTTTCGTACAGTGCAAAGAACTAACGTGGGAATTGCCATGGAGGCTTACTTTCACTTTAACATTTTACAATTTTCCGAGTCAGAAATGTCTTGTTTTAAATTCCCGAAACATTTTAGTGAAATTTTCAAAACTCTAGCAAGTGGCGCTGTATAAATATGGCAACGTTTGTACGAGTATATGTGAAACACATATGAATGGCAACGCCTTCGCACAGTTGTAATTCATTTCTTTCCATTTTTTTAATGCATTTTAGTGTTTCTCCCCATAATGCATTAATTTGGAAACCTCAAAAACATTTGGGTAATCTTCTCCGTTATGCACAGAAAGTCTCATTAATATCATAGATTTGCATTTGGGTCCGACGCAAAACAAAACTTCACATAAGCAGCAAAAATGTTGGCGAAACTAATAATTTTTTCGGCAAAGATCATATTTCGGTTAGTCTAAAAAGTATAGAGGATACGCCACAAGCAGAAAATGATGCCGAACACTTCGGTCTTTCGTGCCTCTTCTCTAATTCGACACACGAAATTTTGATAATACTTCAAAAGAATGCTTCTTCAAATGGAGATTTGATCAGCCTCTATTCGGCTGCTTATTGAATTCGTCGTTGAGCATAACTCAGCCAACGCGATAGCTATATTTCTATGTGCTTGACCACTTCGATGTCGGTACACAGCTCATAGAGCTCATGATTCATGGTACGCCTATACTCTCCGTTAACTTTAAACGCTCCAGCGCTGATTCATACGTTTCATAACCGAGAATTCTGTGCCATACAGCTAAGCATGTAAAATCAATATCTGGTATGTCTGTCGAAATAGGGCTTTATCATTAAATCGCTTGCTTAGCCAATAGGAAAATTGGTTCGCAAGCAATACTCTCCTCTTAATCTTCATGCCGATATCATTGATTATACTCACACAGACTCAAGATAAATGAACTCATCTACCACTCTAAAGTTATCGCTGTTAACGCGTCCCAAACGGGTAGACTCTAGGTTTGTCGAAACAAATAACTTTCTTTTGTCCTTGTTTGACCAGACCCGGTTTTTCTGATTCCTTCTCCTAAATGCCTCAGAAATCTGCAGAGTCCACGGGGGTATAACGTGAGTCTCGCCGTGAAGGGCTTACTCTCGGCATATTACAATTCGATTGCCAACGCTCCCCGGGGATAGCCACGTTAAACTAGGACTATCTAGGAATGGGGGCTGACAATTTCGGTGTTACCGCAATTGTCAGCTCCTTCTTCCAGCCAGAAGACAACAAATTGATTATGCTAGCATGGAACATAATCCTCATTGGCGGAGGTGAGGATTATCTTACCAACTCTGGTATTCTATGGGTCTGTAACACCCGGTTGTAATGCAACTCCACATTCGAGCACAAAGTCTCTACCAGCGATTTTGGTATCAACCACAACACGCATGATGCTCCCGCTAGGGGTTATACACCAAATGATCAGGCGAGAACTCAGTCCCGGGGCCTCATAATCCCTCCTGAGGACGTTGTACCTCAGCCATTCCGCCACTTCCTTAGTGGTAAAAATTTCGGCCTGATAAACACTATAGTGATCAGGTAGTCTTCTAGTTATACTCAGCCTTAGGTCTTTGCAGTAGACCCCGAAACGTACCTGATTATGTAATTTTGGGCCATCAGTGTAGACGCATCTCCTATACAAAATGACAATCAATTAAACAGACGTCGATCAATCGGCTTACAAAGTTATGACAGGCATTTGGTTAAAATATACTTGGTACGTTTTTTTCTGTGCGTTATATTTTTGTAAATAATTTCATACGAATGCATGAATGTATGGGTTATCCATTTAGTGGTTTCGAAACCGCCGGTCTGGCAAAACTGTCAGCAGTTAAATACCTGTCATCTGAAGTGTTATTTGTTTAGAAGAGGAATTGCCGTTTATGGATTTGTATCGTTTAGCAATCGATAATCGTCGTAACAATAGTTGAAACTTACCACAAAAGTGGTTATTCGAACGTGGACGTGGTGGTTATGGTCGTCATAATCGACTTACTGTGTAAGGATTTGACAAGTTTATAAAGAAATTTGCCGAAATTATCGATTATGTTAGTGAAAGTAAGGCGGATAATTCAAAGCTTAATTCTGAGTGATTTTTTTTGGCATGCAATTGAAGATTATGAACTGGGCGATATGTGATTTCAACAAGGCGGTGCCACGAGCCACACAACACTGCCGATTTTGGCTTTATTTCATGAGAAGTTTCCAGAAAGCGTAGTTTCACATTTTGGCGACGTCAATTGGCCACTAAGATCATGCAATTTGACGCCGTTAGATTTTTTTTTTTGTGGGGCTACGTCAAAGACCTTGTTTACGCGGATAATTCCCAAATGTACCGCAAAAACTACCTCAAAAGGATCCCCTATTTAAAGGTTAAACTTGGCATAGCCTTATATTTTTTCTCAGATCGTAGACTGGAGTAACTTACATTATCCTCCACTGTATTTTTATAATGCTTGGTACAATTTGAAAAGATCAATAGACTGAACATGCTTTTTCTGGTATCTCCCATACAAATGGCCATATATTTTTTGATTCATGCCTCTCAAAGGGTTGTACTAAATTTTGTAAAATTTGTTGCACGCTGATCATTTGCCCACGTAAGGCCCCACAAAGAAAATGGCCTTGATTGCCACACCATTTCTAGTATCTTCCATGCAAATTGTTCGATTTTTCGAAATTCAATTTTTCCTCTGCAATTTTTAATCGGTAGTCTAAAATAGGCTCATGTTTGATTTGTGGACTTGCAAAATTGGCCAAGTAACCGTATACCATCAATATAATTTAGATCACATCAAGCAGTTACAAGCTTAGTTCTGCGTCCATTCTGGCACTCCACCCTTTTGCCCCAACACAATAAGAGGTTGGGTGAAGGTATATGTAAGCCTAATTGAAATTTCTCTACAGGATCCCGTTTCGAAAGATTTATACCCCCATCCCCTTCGGGTGATTGTATAAAAACACTGTCGGCATCCCTAATTCCTCTATATTCATGCATGCCACATGTGGCAGAATCTCTTGTTATGTGTTATTTTCTGTGTGATTCGGTTTGACTGCATTTCATGGCAAAATTGGCAAATTGTATTGATAACAAATGCAACGCAAGACACAACAAAATGCAAATTAAATTCTTATTGTAATTTCAAGAATTCTCTCCGTATCTTTAATACCATTTGCCGATTTTTCTTTTGCATTTGTGATTTATTAATAAACACTAAAAACACTTCCAAAAGGAAGCTGTTAACCGCAACAGCATCGATACGAATATCGATCGACAATAGCGGTGGGTTGTTATTGTGTGTGCCTGTGTGATGACATTTGAAATAATGAGTTATGAATGTGGATTGATTTAAAAGCTTCGCAATTTACAAAATTAATTGGATTTTTATGCAAAAACGTGATGCGGGTATGAGGAGGAACTGCTAAATATGTCGATGACACAATACGCGAGGAATGTAGATGAATTAGACTCAATGGATTAGAAACAAACGAATGGTAATATGTCATTAATATTGCAACATCAAATGTTACTTTTGTGTAAATGAAATTTCCTCATTTGAAAGAAATAAAGGGACCAGTACAGATTTCCCAGTCATTAATCAGTGTCCTTTTGCGCTAATTCAAAAATTGGTGGGTGCGAGAAGGGGCGTTATAAATTCCTAACTTCTTAGCAACAAGTTCCGTGCATTCATACTCGACGAAAAAATCAAAATTAAGTCTTACTGAACCTAATTGTTATAACTTACTTAAAAATGTCTGTCACTCAGAAATTATACAGAAACCATTGATGTTTGATAAAACATCAAACGTGTATGTGATGTAGCCTAAGGAATCAGCAATGCTTACCATTTTCATACGCAGAACTGAGCTTACTAAACGCCAATTGCTTCCAGAATTTAGTACAATTGAATACAATTTATAAACATAGGGATGACCGTGATAAATTATATAATTTTTAAGGGAGAGATGGCCACAAAGGGCCTGGCCACCGGCAAATATTTTTACGTCTTACCAAGCATGAATGAATTTTCCAAAAAATTTAGTTTCTTGCATTCCATAAATTTGGATCTACAGGGGGAAAATTAAATTTCTATAAATCCCTCGATTTATATAGGAGGCGCCCAAATGGACGTTGGCGTTAAACTCGTTTTTATTCTCGGAACAAAAAATTCATCAGATACATCAAGTTCAAATTCATCATGTGATACACATGTGCCAAAATTGGCCGTATTCAGTGGGACTACTTGAATATGAATTGGTTTTTGCTCAAATTGTACTAAACGTTGTAAGTCTAAGAACGAAAGTTTTATGTCTAAGAACGAAAATTGAATTTCGGAAAATCGGTCAATATATAAGGAGCTACAGATTTTTCGGTTTCAAAAGTAAAGTTAAATAAAACACACATAAAGCTATGCTTTCAATGAAACTTTTATTTCATTATAACGCTTTAACCTTGCCATTATATACGAAATACAATGCCATTTAAATGACCGCCTCCTCATTGGTTGCAGCAGTAGATCCTTTTGAGGTAGTTTTCAACCACTTTTTAGGACATTTCGGACAGTATCTTGGCGATAATTTTACTAATGTTGGTTTCTAAATGCTCCAACATTTAGAGATAATCCACGTGAAAACGGTCTCCAACATAGTCCCATAAAAAAAATCTAACAGCGTCAAATTGCATGATCTTGAAACGTGAAATTGCGCTGTCTGGAAACTTTTCATTTAATAAAGCCAAAATTGGTCGTATTGTGTGGCTGGTGGCACCATCTTGTTGAAACCACATCTCATCCATTACATAATCTTCAATTGCAGGCCAAAAAAAAATCGGTGGTCATACGGCCATAGAGCTCTGAATTGACGATAACGGTTCCTCCAGCGTAATTTTCGGAAAATATGTCCCAGACCGCCAGACTATAATGTGCACAAAACAGTAACTTTTTCCTAACATAATGGCTTTTCCAAAATCACTTCTGGCTGATCCGAGTCCTATATGCGACAATTTTTCTTGTTGACGTAATCGCCGAGTGAGAAATGAGTTTCATCGCTGAACAAAAGTTTATTTGATTGAAAGCCCACACTTAAATTACCATATTTATAGTAAGTTTTAACTATTTTTACGCGTTCTTTGGTGGTTAAACGATCTAGATTTGTAAATGGCAAAATTTTCACTAAATTCGCCATCACAATAGTGGATGTGTGAACTGGGCCATTGTCTTGGTGAAACAACACGTTCCTTTACACCAAATGCGGCCTATTTCCATAATTTGAGCACCTAAACGCTGTAATAAATTAGCATAGTATTCACCGTTGTTGATGTTTTTCCATTCTGAGGATAATCAGTGAAAATAATCCCAGGCGCATCCCAAAAAATAGACGCCTTGAAATTGCCTGCAGATGGAACCGTCTTTGCCTTATTTGGACACGATTCCGCCTTTCCAGTCCACTGATGCGAATGTTTCCCTGTCTTAGGTGTGAGGTCCATGATTATAAATTGTCGTCTTTATTGCGATGAAACTTTGCAAACACTCCACTGAAACATCATCACGATACTGTTTTTAGTCCATTGCGGCCCCCATCTTGCGCACAAATTTCTCATCTTCAAATCTTCGGCTAACATACTATGTGTAGCACTTTTTGAAACGCCTATAGTTTAAGCTAGCTCACGCACCTTTAGCCGATGATCATGCAATACCATTTTGTGGATTTTCTTAACCGTGTCTGACGTAGACATTTCAAATGGCCTCAACCGACCACTGCGGAATTCGTATTGGCAGTTTGTGCGGCCTCGTTTAAATTCTTCTACTTTATATTTTACAGTCGTTAGGTAAGTCGAAGGATCAGACTCCTCCAGGTCCGAATCTGGCTCAGTTTTAACATTATTTAATATTACAAAATAACGTTTTTCAAACTACTGGTGCCATCCATAGCTTTAGGAGCGCCCCATTTTATGGATCTTCTTAACCGTGTCTGACGTAGACATTTCAATTGGCCTCAATCGACCACTGCGGCATTCGTATTGGCAGTTTGTGCGGCCTCGTTTAAATTCTTCTACCCTATATTTTACAGTCGTTGGGTAAGTCGAAGGATCAGACTCCTCCAGGTCAGAATCTGGCTCAGTTTTAACATTATTTAATATTACAAAATAACATTTTTCAAACTACTGGTGCCATCTATAGTTTTAGGACCGCCCTATTTTATGGATTTTCTTAACTGTATCTGGCGTGTACGGTATTTGTCTTGGCAGGAGGAAAAATTCGTGTTCAAAGTCCAAAAGTCAATTTGTATGGGGAGTAACAGAAGGGTTTTTATAAGGATATACGGCAGTGATGGTGTCTGCCTTCCAATCCAAACGGATTTTGGTCAAACGACTTAAAAAACTATGGGATAAATTACTTGTTATCTTCTTAGATACTTTTTGCCGGACATTACATTTTTTCCGTATCAAATGATTTATTCCTCCGGATTAAAGTGTAATTAATTAATTTCATTGAATTTCATTCAGTTTGTTGAGAAAACGCTTAATGAACGAAATTCCAAATCGACAACTGCTCTAGAAGAAATTTAAAAATCATTTGACTTTGAAAATTTCTTCAGATCTAATAGCTCTAACAGCCATTATTTTGCAACAAATTTCAATCTCATGTAGGGCTTTGAAAACTAACTTCCTATTCTAAAAGAGCAGAACGAAATCGCTGGAAACATAACGAAAGTTGAAATGTATAAAAATATGTTTAAATGAAATATCTTGGAGTAGTTTATCGTTTGTTGTTTGCTATCGTTTGTCCATTTAATGACGTATAATAACAAAATTTGTTGGCATCAATAGTATTGAAAAAGCGTCAAACATATCTGATCGCTCCATCAAATTTTATGAGCCAAATAACTTCTATTTCTTTTAAAGAATATCTTTTCCTTAAAATATATCAAATTCATAAATTTTTTAACGCTTTTCATTTGGTCATATCATGCGTGGGCGATTGCCATATTTTCTGCATGATATCGTCGTTTTTGGGGTAATTCCCCCTGAGATTAACTTCCCCTGTTAACCAGGATTTACACCAAAACATAAGGTTAAAACACATGCAATAGTAAATATTTGTGGGAGTGTGTATGCTGACAGTTGTCCTTGTCAACGTTGTTTGTTTGCATTTTTTTTCAGCGAGGTAATGTTGGCAATAAATGCACCAATTTACCCTTTGGGGCAGTCACTCCCTATGCCCTTCCGTACGTACGTGCAATGCGGTAACATGCAACAAACGCACCATAACGCACAAGACTGTCTGGAAAACAGCTGGCCAGAAACACGCGTTAACCCAATGGATGTCAGCAAGTCAATGGGATTTTATTCCTGTGGGCGGAGAAATGAGCATCCTGCATGTGTGTAAAGTGTAAATGCGTAAATGAAACTATTGCACACACACAGACACATATTGTTGTACGTGCCATATGACCTTGAGGTGCAATAACAACAGCAAACGCGACCACCATAAAATCTACCAAAATGAATCGCAGAAACAAATTCATACAAACGTTGTGTACAGGAAGGAGGATAACCAAGGATACGCAACGAAAACGCATTTGTTAATATGAGTGCGTGTAGTCGAAATATAACTGCAGTTTTTCGTATCGTTGCGCTGCTATAAGCCGTTTTTATGCTACTTTGTCCTTGTATTCTTCAACTGTATTGCATTCCGATAATATTCGGCGAAAAGTGCGTAGGCCAATGTAGCAACATATTGCAACAAATTGTTGCATGTGATTATTTACGGCTTTCACTGCTGGCGATGGGGATTTTCGAAGTTCAGATATAATTGGTCGATTGTTAGCAGTTTCTGTCGCAAATTTAATAATTTAAAATTTTGTTAAAACAAATCGAGGGAGACAGACATGTGCAAAAATATGTCCTAAGAATGGAACAAAACTTCTACTTGTGTGCTAAAAAGAACTATCTATGTGTCCCATTTCAAGATGTCTAAATGCAAACAAATATGGTTTTTCACAGATGAAATATGGGCCGCAGTCCGCATAATGGGCGTGAAGATAAATTTGAAATTTAGCCAGCGAAGACACAACCACATCCATGCGCTCGCTGGATTCCTTCAAATTCACCTCAGAAAATCAGAGTTTCTTATTTAAATTCGCTATACTGGTGGCTTCGAAAATTACGCAAAATACCTATTTTTCGAAAAGGTGGTTTCGGTTCTTGTATGGTCTATAGGTAGTTGTTACTGCCGAAATGACAAGGTTAGTTGGATGAATAAGTTTCTCCCAATCTGGGGTAATATACAGGGTGGGCCATATGAGTGTTGGCGATTTAATTCTTCAATTTCTCGGTAACGCGTGGCGCGGGGTGGCGGGGGGATATGTTGTTCGCTGCGCTGCTTCCTGGAAATTTAGTCGCCATGGAGCCGTACACGGGAGTGCAGCGTGCATTTTGTGTCCGAGCGTATTACGAAAACAATAAATCAGTGATTACTGCACGACGTTTCCATCGGCATTCACACGGTTTACACGATTTAAGTGAAGTTCCAAGCGCCAATGTGATACGAAAATGGATCAGAATGTTCGAAACAACCGGCTCAACAGTACCAATTACGGTTCGTGGTCGCCCAGTTTCTGCAAGATCAGCCGACATTGTGGAGCGTGTTCGTGTTTCGTAAGAGAAGTCAGTCTTTGGATGTCAAAAGAACAACTTTACGACGAATTTTGAAACGTGATTTGCATTTGAAGGCTTATAAGATTTAGATAGTCCAAGAATTAACACCCGATTATGCCAATAACCGACTTAACTTTGTCAGTTTGATGCTAGAGCGGTTCAACAATTTCAACAACGTGATTTTTAGTGATGAGGTCAATTTTTTTTTGTATAAACTTACACTTATTATAGAGATTTTTGAGTTTCTTTGCCTTTAATGAGGATTTTGAGAAGGAGAGCCCGAGTAGCCGTGATCTTGCACCACAAAATCTCGGTTTTATTTTCGACGAGTTCATGTTCAAGATATAGAATAATAATTGCCATAAGGCTAGAAAATAAGGTTACAGTTCATGGTAGCATGATTAAGTATGAAAGTACAATACATTTCGTACATCCTTACCATTTCCAATTGAAATTCGAAGAATTCCAATTGAAATTTACAAATTCTATTTGAAATTCGAAACACATCAATTGAAAACCCAAAATTTTCGTTTGAAATTTAAAAGACGTCAATTGAAAATCAAAATTTCCATTTGAAATTCAAAAGACATCAAACATTCCACTTGAAATTCGAAAGAAATCAATTGAAATTCTAAAGATGTCAATTGAAATTCAAAAGACATCAATTTAGATTCGAAGCACATCAATTGCAATTAGGAACTCATCAATTAAAATTCAGAATTCATTAATTTAAATTCAAAAGATACAATTGAAATTCAAAACATATCAATTGAAATTCGAAAAATAATTGGTAGTTTCGACCGCAATACACTCTATTCAATAATGATGGATTTTTGTGAGAGTACCTTTAAGTCACCTATTATAGATTCATTTCTTAGCGAAGAAAGCGATTAACTTCTTCAAAAAGATGAACTTAAACTGGAAGAGATTTTATTACTAAGAAATAAGGATTTTGAAATGTATTATAAAATAAGATTATAAGATTATAATCATATAGTGAGTATTAATATTAAAAATAGAATTAACATATTTTCCAACCGCCGAGGATGTGTATGGGATAACCATTTTGCTGGTGTACTTAAACCTTTTTAATGACAGTCTAAGTCTACCCTCTCCGCCATTCATACCCATTCAAATACAGAATGACTGACGAATGTTGCTGTAACTTTTTTAATTTAATATAATTTTTTTTTATTCATTTGAACACTAAATGTTGGGTTTTAACTTAATTTTATTGTAAATAATCTCTACGATCGGCAACGCACGCTATACATTGTTATTCATTACTCACTGGTGGAAATCAGCCTGAATTGCCTCAATTATTTTTTGAATTCATCAGCTTATATCAATCAAATCTGCTGGTTAAGCCCTCTGTTTGAAATAATCTCTTAAGTAAAGAATCAGATCAGAAGACTTTGGGAGCCAACGGAATATGCTGTTTCTCGAAATAAGCCATTCGGGGAATTTTCGCTTCAACTATGCTATAACGACCCTGGCTCAGCAATAAATTGCTCCATCTTGTTGAAATCCCACACATGATTGTAAGGCAACCCCTATTCATTATAGTTTCGGAAGGAAAAACTATTTCAACATCCTCAAGTGAATATTTTGCAGCGGTCAAAAACAGCTACTCTTTTTATAAGAAATGTAATTGTTTCGAAATCGATTTGGTGTAAGAAAACAGGTTTAAATAACAAAAAGTCCTACAAACAAAATTTGATTTTAGATTTTGAGTCAGAATTTTGAGCTAAACGACATTAATAAAATAACGGTTCGCATTTCTGCATCTCCTTCCATCAGCAAATCTAAATCAATTCATGAGTCAAGGAGTTCCGAAATTTATAGTTAGCTCTAATTGAGGAGCATCCTAAACCGATACCGCAGCCGTGCTTTCGACTCTATAATAATTATGTGTTTAGGGTTTTGTAAGGCCATTTGTGCAAATAAACATGACAGTGATTCCGCTGGTATAAAAGGAATGAAAACAGATAACGAATTCCCAGTAAAAAAATTGCTTCCAAAGAAGCAATTTGTGATGGAGAGGCGAAAGCATTGCATAAACATCAATGAAATTAACATAATGTTGTCGTAGGAGGGAAGCATGATGATGTCTCTTCCCCATACATTCACGACAGATGCAGGTGTAATGAAAATTCAAATCTTTGGTTACAAATTTTTGTTATTCGAAAAAAGAGCATTTTATTGTATTGCTTGTCGCTAGCTACTATTTTTGCCCATCTTTCTGACAAAGCTCGAATTCGGTCTCGCGAAAACTATTCATCTTTAGAGGCTATCCACGAATCTAGCCATTCTTTAATGTCGTCATATGAGTAAAACTGCTGGTCAGCCAGACCGTATGCCATCGAAAGGAACAAATGATAATCGGATGTCACAGTATCTGAAAAATATATATTAAAATAGTCGATACCGATCCCCAGTGATGGTTTTGCTTGGTTTCAACTGCTCTTAATGAATAACATCGAACTGGTTTCACCAAATACAGAGCATAACTTTCGCAGCGTGAATATTCGGCCGAGGCAACGACGTAGAAGCATGATCGGCCAACCCCCATGACTTTCTTTTCCTGGAATTGCTGTAATGAATCCATTTTTCATAACCACTTTGCAATACAATGAAGAAAATCCTTCCTCCCCATTCCTTCCATCCCCTTGGCTTCAACTCATAAGGAACCCAAATTCCTTGCTTTTGAATCATTCCGAACGCATTCAATTGCTTGAAAATGCTTTGGCGTGTGACTTCAAGCTCTACCGTCGTCTGACACGGATCCCCATCAAGCAATGCCGCCAATTCACTGCCTTCGAAAGTTTTTGGTCTTCCTTGGCGCGAACTGTCGTCAACATCAAAATCGCCGTCTTTAAAGCGACGGGACCAATCTCGATATCTCGTTTTTTTCAAGCCTTCGACGAGCGTCAGCCGCCGCTTTCTTCGATGAGCATCAGCCTCCGCTTTCTTCGATTAAAAGAAGAAAATCAATATTTCCCGCATATGACGATTATTTGGCACAAAATCCTACATATTCACACAACCAAAAGAATATGACGGTAAAAGAAAATCACTAATGTGTCGAGGCGGCATGTGTACCATATGCCTAAGCTTGACTTATGACGTTTATGTTACGGCAGAATCGACTAGCACTTGCAGCTGACGCCATCTATTTGTAAACAGCAGGAACTCGATTGCGCACCTAATAACTCTACCCGAGGTGTAGTTTTCGCTGGAATTCTGTCACATTGAGTGCAGATAAAGTGGGGTAAAAAGTATAACTCTTTCAAATGTGTCATATTGATCCACGCTTTGATGTAGTTTGATTTTATCGCTTCACCGGACACAGTTTTCGTTGGAGTTTAATTGTATTTACAACATATGATTTTGTTAGGAGAAGGCGAACTTTATAAAAATTAGGACATAACTAGCACTTGACTACGGGTTCCACAAATATATTGCCATAAGAACTTCACTAGGGGTTGTTGGAGACAAATTTTCTTTGTATTTGGTTATTAAGGTTTGTCGCCTATTCCAGCTATGACAATATGAAATTATCCCAATACAGTATTGCTTAATTTTCACCGTCTTAGAGGTTTGCTAGTCGTCAGAACGGGCTGGTTACGATTTGTAGCTTCATGACGAAATCTAGTCTCATTCTCAGCATTTTAATGATAAATGATAGAACAGATTCTGAAAAAAAAAACGTAAAACAATTGTCCGAAAATTACCTCTATAACTTTAATTTCATAGTCGTCATTTAAAAATGTGCTTGAAGGTCTGTATTTATATGGCAAAATATTGTGACCGCGGTTTAAAATAACCACAGAAGATGCCTGTGTATGTACCTAAGCCAAGATTTATTGGAGGCTAAACATTTTCTACTCATATCATTTGATCGAATATTTAATTCGCAATATTTGAAATGTGCAGTGGGATTCAAATATATCCTGAAGACTTTGTTTTGACAACTACAACCAATCACATTTGACATTGTGAGCAAATGTTGACTGAAAAAAATCCATCCAACGTCCTTGACCTTTAACGCTTGACCCACATCTGAGAACGCATGATGATGTTATAGTCGCTTTTCCTACACAGTTTTGAAAAGAACACTTTCAGCATGTTGGTTACTGAACTTTTGGCAGCAGCAAAAAAAAAAAAAAAAAAAAACGGTAACAGCATCCGTATCCAATGTCATTCAATGTCCTTGGGTGAAAACCAAAATAAAAAGAATCCAACAACCATTTCGTAAAATTTTGGAATATCCTTTTTTTTTTTTTTGTTTCTTCCTCTTGCCACATGTACCCAAGTAGAAAATCTTATGTTTATGTAGAAGTGTGTCCACATAAACCATTTGTCCGTATATCCCCCTGTCTGCTTGGCTCTGAATGCCACTCCCCCGTCTGTTCTTGTGTCTGGATTTGTATCAACACTCCGTGTGAATGTTTTGCTGTCTGAGTGTCTGTATCTCTGGCGTCTAACCCATTTCTAACACAAGTAACGAAAAATATAACACATACAAAGACCAACAATAACAAGAAACTGCAAAAAAAATGAAACGAATAACACAAAAGGAAGTGGAGACTGAGAAAAAGGAAAATATTTCACACTCAACTCAAGCAAGAAATGTTGCTTGTCCTTGTGGCCCAACACCCCCAGCAATGTAGTAACCAACAAGCCAAATCAGACAAACCCCACAGTCAAGCAGTTATCCAAAGAGACTAGAGACTTTTACCCCCGAAAAAAAACCAAGTCAATACCAACTTGCTGTTGCTATACTCCAGTGTACTATATATGCAAGGATGTGTACGAAAGATACGAAGGACATATGAACAAACATTTGAAAAGTGAAAATCCTTAACATCCAAAGTCGTGTTATGCTTCACTTTTTGTTGTTGATGTTCTAACTGCTCCTGTCGCTGTTACCGTCTGCTCTTCTCACATTCAGTCTTGGGGTTCAGTTTAGCTACACATTTCGAAGGAATAAAAATTCAACGTTACCATTTTATGTGAGAAATTTTGAAACATTTTCATATGTGTGTGTGTGCCTGTAGATGTTTTCGCTTGGTCGTCCTTGCAGTTCCTTCTAGTTAACTTTTATACGAAATATCAACATGTGGTTACTTTTTTATTTCGATTCGTTATCGTTTGGGACAGATGTTTCCGGTGTGTGTTGGTTTTGAAAACAATTTGTGCCCCCTTTTTCTGCATTACCATCATCGATTGAGTGATGTTTTGACATCAATAGTGGTCATTTTAAAGAGGACGTGTATGGAAATTTTGTAGACATAATATAAGTTCCCCTGCATTCTATGGAAAGGGGGCGTAAGAGAGATTATCTATCATATTCAGTGAGCTTACATACATTCAATTTACAAACTCATTGGATTACTCGGCAATGCGAAGTGTTGGCCAATTCATCGAGGAGATCGCCGTTTAAAGTAAAAATAAATGATTGTATCATAGCTGAAAATCATGGTCTGGTGTATAGTTGTAGCGCAAACAAACCATTCTGCCCTTGGTCGGTTGCAATTTCCAATATTCGAAATGTTATTGGCGTTTTTTGGGAAAATGAGGGAAGACTTTGTTATAGAGAATAAATATGTTATTGAAGTATGTATGGTTATGGCTTTAGTGGTTTCTAAACAGCCGGTCTGTCAAGGCTGCCAGCTGTTCGATCATTTGTTCTGCCATTTGAGGTGTTATTTATTTAGCGACAGGTTTGCTTTTTACGAATATGGATCGTTTAATAACCGAAGAACACGTAAAAATAGCTACAACTTTCTACAAAAGCGATGATTCAAACGTGAGCCTTCAGTCGTAATAATTTTTAAAGATAATTTAATGTAAATGTTGTCCACGGCTCCGTCTCAAAATGTCCATTCGGAACGTCCAATTTTTCGTCACTTTTTCGGGTATTTTTTCCGCGTGTTATGTTATCCTGTAAGGCTTCAATAGTGTTCGGCTTAACAACGATTTGACATAACCCCATAAGAAATAATCAAGAGGCGTTAAATAGCAAGATATTGGGTGCCAACTCACAGGCCAAATCAAGAGAAAAGTTGCTCACCAAATTCATCCCTCAACATATCCATTGATTCACGAGCAGTGTGGCATGTTGCATCGTCCTGATGAAATCACATGTCAACCAAGTTCAACTCTGCCAATTGGGGCAAAAAAAAAAAATCGGGAATTATGGCTTGATATCGTTCGCCGTTAACTGTAACGTTTCTTCCACGGTCGTCTTTGAAGAAAAATGAACCGATGATGCCACTAGCCCATAAACCGCACCAGACTGTCGTTTTTTCGGGATGCATCGGTAATTCTGGTATGACATGTGGATATTCATCAGTACAGATGCGACAGTTTTGCTTGTGTACATATCCATTCAGCAAGAAATGAACCTCATCGCTGGACACAATTTTTCGATAAAACAACGGATTTTCATCGAGATTTTGTAAGGCCCATTTACCAAAAATTAGGCGTTGTAGTAGGTCATTCGGCTTCAATTCTTGCGTGAGTTAAATTTTATAGGCTTTCAAATCCAAATCGACGTGTAAAATTTTCCTTGTGGTTGAGTAACACATGCCCAATCGCAGAGAACGGCGACGAATTGACATTTCACGATCGTTATTAACGCTGGTCGCTACGACTGCAAAATTTTCTTCGGTACGCACTCTACACATGCGAGTCGATGGTTTTATGTCCAACAAAGTAAATTTGATACGAAGTTTGGAGATAATGGCACGAATTGTTGACGATTATGGCAACCATAAAATGGTCGTATCAAACGATGCACATTTGTCACAGAGCACGAATTTTGATAATAAATTTCAACGATTTGCAATCGTTGCTTGTTTGTTAGTCTTTCCATGATGAAACGGCAGAGTATACTGTACGCTTTTCACTTTGACAGATGAGCTTTGGACGCCATTACCAACCCGTGCTGGCAACTTTGATTGTGAAAACTAAGCACTCTGTTGGTAAAAAATAGAATTACATTCCGGACGGCTCAATTATAATCAATTTACTAAATTATTAGACATATGGCGCTGAATACCAGGCTAAGGCACAAGAGGAGGAATCCGCAAAATACCTGGATTTATCGTCGTTTAAGGAACTTTTCGGCGTAGTATGAATCATAACCAACATAGGCTTCGCCAAGCACATCAAAATATCGTGTTGGCTGGGTCATGCTGTGAGCTAAAATGCTACTGCATAATAAGTCTTTAACAATGAACAAGACGGGCGACACAATTAAGACAATTATAGCTTAGTTTGAATTGCCAGATTTCTGATGAACTATCAAAAGCTATTTACATACTTAGATGGCTACTACAAGATAGATATTACGCGATGCATGTAGATAATAATCCCCAACGCTTCAGTCTTTTGCGCTTGTTATGCTTTTTTATTGGTGTGACGAAACCAAGTTCTTACAGTGATTCACCAAAAAAGTTTTCACCGCACAACATGACTCAGCTAACGCAATCGCTATATTTTGGTGCGCTTAACTACATCGGAAACTTTCAGTCCTGCTTTATCCTCCTATGTTAATCCTGGATTCTGCACCATTAGGCAAGAGAGGTAAAACCTACATTCGATACAGTCGGATTAATATTTGTCGGGAGAGGGCTTTATCATTAATTCGCTTGTTTAGCCCATTCCCAACATCAATTAGCAAGCAATACTCTTCCCTTAATTTTAAATTACTGCAGTCTATGGATAAGGAGTTACAGGGGGCAAATTGAATTTCGGAAATCGGAGGTACTGGAAGGATTACTTACAGACCTGGTTATGGTCGGGCGAAATATAAGACTGTGCAATGTTTTAATAAGTTCCATAAAGATTTAGGACAGTTGTCGTGTCTGCAAAACAGCCAGACAAACAGGCAGACATCGTTGAATTCATAGTACTTTAAATGTTTCTATCTTATTGTTGTGTATTTGCAGTATCAAATAATAAATGTTTTCATTCAGGTAAATATGAAGAAGGGTTTTTTCCTGTCACAATCCAGAATAATTTAGGAAAATAAAGAAATAAATCGTTACCTTAAATGACAGCAGCGGATCTTGCAAATCCTGTTAAGATGATCACAATTATCTATGCAATTCCATAAACTTTGCACAATTAAATACGAAATCGGACAAGACATCCCTCCAGAAAGCAATCAATAATATAATAATAATGAAATAAAAATATCTTATGCATTTGATTTGCGCTCCTTCATCGTCATTTACTATATAAACTCCTTGTAATTGTAAATATTTTGGAGCTCCTGCCTCATAGTCTAGTGTAAACTGTATTGAATATACGTTCCAATTTTTCACTCAGTAATCGGGGTGCCTCATCTTCTTGAACAAGCAAGCATTGGGAGAGAAATCATACATTTATTGACGTTTATTCAAAGTGTTTTTTACGGGTTCTGCTGGGTTTATTTTTTTCTTTTTTTTTTTTGCTTTAGACTTTTTTAACGACAGGGGGAAATGAAATGGAAAGTTTATTTTTTATTGACACACTGCAGTATATCTATATAAAAAAAAAATAATTCAAATATTTCATTTGTTTTTGCGTTTTGTGAATGTGGATTCAAGTACCTGTATTGAACTTGAATGGTTTACTATTACTTTTAAATAGTTTAAATTTGTAGCAAATCAATAGTAGCTTTTTATTAACTACAAATTGAGGCATACCTTGTTGTCATAATCAATATGCATGAGAGAGTGTGGATCTGTAGATTTCATGTTGTTATTAAGTTAAGCCAATAACAGGTTAATATCGCAGCTCCTCCCTTGAACTGTAATTCATAAAGATTGTATGCGTAGAAAACTATGAATGTAAGGATTTATTCTAAGCAACTCTTTCAAGGCATGAGTTTGTTTTCGTACCACTGTCTTTATGTTGTTACAGTGTCATTTGATATAATAACCAGTACAGAAATTTCAGTCAGTTCAACTGATTTACTCATAAATACTTTCATGTATTTCGTTCTTACGAAATCGGGCAAAAATGCTGCAAAAATGTAAGGAATACTAGAAGAGGCGAGTAAAAAGCTGGGCCTTTCTAAAACAAAAAAAAAAAAAAAAAAAAACACTTTTAATTAAAGCACAACAAGAGAAGCAATAGAGATAGAGAAAAACTAATTGCAGATTCGAGTTCAAGAACTAAATATCTGGAGCAACCAACTGTCTTTCTTAAGGTAATTTGGTGGGCTGAATTCGAATCTGTAATTGGTTGTTTTTCTATCTCGTCAAGTTTTCGACATTGCAAAGAAATGGTTTTATTCGTTTTTTACCTAAAAAATTATTAGTTTTTTTTTTTAAAAATCAATGAATTTTCAAAAGTGAGTGGCATTGTTGAACGTCGTTCGTATTTTGCTGGTTCGGTTTTACGTATTAGAGTCCAGCAAGAGACTCCCAGCATGCTTTTGTCCCAAAGTGAGCACGTTCTTCTTCTTTGTCGCCCACCGTTTCTAAATTTTGTAAAAAAAAATCTAAATGCGAATGAAGAAAATATATTTTGAATGATACAAAATTCGTGATAATTTTTCAATAATTCAGCAACAATTTGTTTGTAGTTTTCACTTTTATTGTTTCCAAGAAAACTGCTCACGATGCTCTTGGAAGATTTCCAGGCTGCATATTCTTTCTCCAATAAACATTGTGAAAAATTGTCATCATTCAACAGCTGCCTCATCTGAGAGCCAATTAATATGCCTTCTTTGATGTTAGCATATGAAATTTCAGGAAAAAATACCCTAACATTTATTTAAATGATGCACCATCTTTGCCCAGAGCCTTGAAAGTTCTTAAAAAGTCGCAATTTTATGTGCAGCGGCGGAAGAAGAACCTCATTTGGATCAATTAATGGTTTATTTGAAATGTTTTGTTTTCCTGGCGAATACTCAGTTCTTTATGGCCACAATTCTGTGTCTTGGTTTGTTAAATGTAAATTCCGAATTACATCATTCAGCTCAGTTTAAGTCACTAAATGACATCCATCACCAGCCATTCCCAGTGCTACGAGCAGTGAGTCCGATACTTCTTTCACCAGCAGTGGTAGTTTGTATCAGGCTGATGATGGATTATTTGGTGGACGTTAAACTGGTTTGGAATCCGATGGCACATTCATGTAAGTAATATTTTTTCGATTTTTCGATTCCAGCACTTTGGAGAGAGTCAAGTAACCATCGAACCGATTATTAATTCTGTTTAACAAAAGTTGCTGGATTCAATATGAAAAATCGAAATATGTTGATCTTCTTGCCATTTGACCACCTGTGAAAAACAGTTTTGGAACTACTGCAAAACATTGTCGGTGTCCACGGTTTGTTCAAGTTTCTGGCAGCAAAACCAAAATAATGTAAGTATGCATATTTTAATGATGCTGATATTGCATATCCTTTTTTCCAACCACATATTCACCACACACAAAGCAAAAGTAGCTTGAATTAGTAACACACGATCTCCCTGACATGCTCAAATCCTACTATTATGAAGATTTAGAATGAATGTGGGGTTCTGTCAAATTAATAATTCTGAAATTGTAGTGTCAGTGTTGACTGCTTTACAGTATTGCCAGCATGCGATAAAAAAAGAAACAAGACGTGATAGCCCAATGCTTATGCCAGATTCGAATTCAGTGCACCCAGATTATCGTATTTAAAAAACACGTTTCGTTTCTGCAGTCAATTTGTTTTCCAAATTTGTAGACTAGTGTTATAGAGGGTCCATTGGTTCCTATTAAATCTATAAGTTTACATGTGTGGTACACTAAGGAGAGTGGTGGTATGGTCGCTATCATTCGCGGTACTAAATGCTTGATGCGTGCTAAGTTATACCGGATAGAGTGGAATTGAATAAAAGATTCGAATAAAGGAACATCAGACTCATATAAGGGGGTTTATATGAAAAGTATCAGAGTTCGAAGCTGTTCAGAATCAAGCTGTTTTTTAACATTTTACTCAACATTATATCATAATAACATTGAGAAGAATTTAAGTAACGTCAAGTTGAAAATTGGGCATTACAGTGGAAATTTGAATTTCGTTAAACTGGAAAATTTGCAAGGAATGCAGCACAATGAAAGCGGCAACATCACCCACTTGCTTTCTCAGATCTTATTTTACCAAACACGTGATATGTGGCAAAATTGCCTGAATTCAGTGCAGCTTTAATTGAAAGATATGAAGGTGAGAATATATGGGTCATGGTAGGTACCAGAAGGCGGCCTACTAGTTAAGAATTATAGGGAAATGACTGACGTATTAATGATTGCATTTTTGGAAATAAGTCAATTTGTGTAGGAGGTACCAGAAAGGATGCTTTCCGTTTCAATTCTCAAATGTTACTTTGGGAAATGCTCAAAGTGTACTCAAAAATGACTAAATTTAGAGCGACGTCATAAAATGTATGACATACGAGTACATCAGTAAATATACGGAGGAATTTAAATTAAATTTTTATTGAAGATACCAAAAGGATTGGATAAGTAGGGACTATTTGCCTTTCACGGCTAATATCTGCAAAAATATAAAGCTTTATCAAGTTTTAAGAAGTTCTGCAGCCCTTTGCGCCAGTTATCGTATCTAACAACCAGATAGCTGTCCAGATAGGAGGACATAACTTGGTCGACTTTAAAAGTCATGAAACGTCTTTGGTCAAAAAATGCATAGTAGCTTTTCTTTTTGGTGTTGGGTAAAAATACCGTATCAAATGATGTATATCTTCATTCCTTCAGATAAAGGCATAAATATGTAATGCCCAGAAGGAAGCTGTTTATGCCCAGAACCCACGTTTGCAAATTCTAAGATATGAATCCTAACTTTATCATCTCCACTGCAATTGAGACGTTTACATGTAAAGTTCTCAATTGTAATGAGATTGAGTGCTTTAGAGTAAACTTTAAGTCGACTGAGCTATTAGAGAATTTATTTGATTTGCTCAAGTCAGTTCTGATACTCCCCCCATACGTGTAAGACGAGTTTGCCTGCACATATAATCCTGTATTTGATTCAAGGTACAATCTCTAATAAACTTTGGAAACGAAAGCTAATCCCCGCTATTTTTTATACTTTTATAAATCTGTTGTGGTAAATATATGTCAGAAGTGAACTCGTTCCTGCCGAACCAGACAGAAGCTTTTAAGCTACAAAGTATCTCCTGACCAAATGTATTTCACAACACCTGGCTAGTAGGCCGACTGGTAGCATTTCTGTCCATTATATTGCTTACAATAAAAAAAAGAACAAATTCCTTTATATCTCCTGAATGAAATATGAAAGAACATCTTATATTCAGTTATCCCGCCAAAAATGTTGGTCATTAAGGAAGTGACAGAATGGCTGAGATATAACGGTGGGGATTAACATATTCTCTGACAGTCCAGCTGCAACTAAATCCTTGGACTCTGTCTTCCTGAACTCAACATCAGTACTGAAATGCTGCAGATTTCTTAACGAGATGGCTTAGCAATTCACCATTCACCTTATGTGGATGCCGGGCCACAGGGACATACCAGGGAATTCAGAGAAACCGCTGAAGCCCGCCACTTATTTCATCGAGAAGCCACACAAAAAACTGACTATACTCGTAGTCTGTACTAGGCCACAGGGCAACTATAACATTCTATAAACCAGGAGTCTTCAATACGGATGAATAGTGGAGAATTGGCACGAAGTAGCAAAGAAAAAGTGAAAGAATTTGCTGATCATCTGGAACAACAATACAATCTCTCGTATGAATCCAAGTATCATTAGCCCACTGGTCACAAATCCCATGAAAGTAAGTTTATCTCTCTTAGAGAAAAATTCTCTTGAAAATTAATAAATCTCCTGGATACGATAAAATAACAGCGAAAATTATCTCACACACATCTCACAAAATTATGCTACAATATTCTTAAATTAAGATTAAGATTAAGGATTAAGATAAGAATACTTATTGTGAATTTCAAAGGAAAGAAAAATGAATAGAAATGAAAAAATGCAGGGATATCCCACAATTGAAAGTTATGAAACACATTTGATTCAAAGATTACAGCCAAACTGAAATCGATTGTGGAAAAGAACGAATGCTTAGTAATGGTCTGGCATAACTAACTATAGATTGATTTTTTTTTTCAAAAAATTTTGACAAAAATTTGGCTACATGAGTTAAAATAAGTCATTTTACATAAACTTATATTTTTTTTAATAAAAATACAACTTTTTCTGCTTAATGAGTAAACGCAAGATAAATGAAACAAATGTTTTTGCTAAACTAAATTTTCGAGAACCGAGTTTTT
Organism: Philornis downsi; assembly: GCA_019455685.1. NCBI lineage: Eukaryota > Metazoa > Arthropoda > Insecta > Diptera > Muscidae > Philornis > Philornis downsi. Next base: position 2,119,841 of record JAHXMU010000022.1, read on the forward strand.
CACAAATCCATTCTTCAAGCTAATCTGAAATCCTGTTTCCTTACTGACTAGTTTCTTTTACTTCGTTCATACATTTTTAAAGGATTTTTAATGTTTTCCTTTCAATAATTAATCTATTTGCCAAAAAGGCATTTAATAAATGCGGTCAAACATCTGTTAAATATCATTTCCTCTGCCTTCCGTAAGCAAACATGTATATTTTTCCACATATGCTGCTGCGGTTTTGGGATTGGTTATCGTTTTATACAATATTTAATGATTTTAAAATTATGACAAGTCCATGCTCATGCTACTGCTCTGGCAACTCAAACCGAAAAAGCAATCTTTATTAATTGAAAAGACAAATAATGCAATGAAAATTCAATATTTTATGCCACAATAACATTTCGTACTTCCACCTTGCGCTCCGGCCTTTGTCAGATGCAATTGGCTCAGCACAAGCCAGGAGTATCTTCTTAACCGAAAACGGTTTGCACATTACCAATAATACGTACTCGACTGATGATGAGTGCAATTTCGATAATGTGGTCTTACACGGCGGCCACAAAACGTTGGTTTCCATACATGGCTACTTTTCGAAAACGAAACCACACACAGACAGATCCGAAAATATATGAACTCGTATACACTCGTATGTGGCGTACACGTGTAATCCTAGGTATGCATAAACATTCCACTACACTGTCATACACTCACATGTATGTACATACAATAATACAGTGATATTAAATCGGGTTTCGATAACTACGACCATAACTACCGCAATCACTATGAGAACGTGGATGATGTGAAGGATTGATGATGACGATGATAATTGGTTAACGAAAATGTTGCATATTTAAAGGAGTACGCGTGTAAAGCTATTGTTTGTGTGTTAACAGTTAAAATGTTTATTTGCTACATCAATTATGAATGAGAAACACGCAAATTAAATTAAAAATTGCATGTATACTTCCATAAATAGACCAAAGTTAAACTAAATTGACATGAAAATGAAATTTTCAAAAAAAAAGGACAGGATTATATTCACGAAATGTAAACGAAAATATTTTTCAAACACAAAGTTATATCGTTTTTTTTTTTGTTTTATTAAACGACAGATAAATGCCAATAAGTTTTATTTATTAAAAAAAAAAACAAAGAAACTGAAGCTGCACAAAAGCATCCACTACAATTGAACAAAATAGACAGCTCCAACCACAAATTTCCAACGCTGAAATGACACAAAGAAAACAATTCCTGCAAAGCTTAAGATGTTTCAATAGTAAAAACTACAGTTGCCTGTATGAACAGATATTGGTACCATAGCCGAAACTACTTGTTTCAAACTTGTTCCGACCAAGTTTTTCCATAGGAATCAAAAATAGAATTGCACTCTGCCAAAAAAAAAATAGCTGGGGTTTAATCATTTAAAAAGACCGCTTAAAAAAATTGTCAAAATGATGTCCGTCGCTAAGATGACAGCACTGTCCTTTATACTCACGCGAAGTTGGGTCGCAATCTGACATTTAGTTGGTTTACAGTGCTTGATTTTAGTAGTTAATCTGAATAATGTTTTGCATTTTTATAGCTCCACTCGAAGAAAGGAATCAAGACATATAACACTTGATATAGTAACAGTTTAACACCCAGAATCAAGTTTTTGAAATATCAAGTATATGTTGTACGATGTTTTTAGTCGCTTTAGGGAGGTCGTTTTATCTGGCTGACTGGTTGGTAAACATGATAACTAACGTAAATCTTTATGAAATTTCTTAAAACTTTAAACTATTTATATCACTTCGCCTGACGATAAATGGACTTTTTCGACCCATCCCTATTGGTAAATCCCATACCGAATTACCGATTTTCCATAATTCAGTTTTTCCCTGAAACTACTAATTGGTATACTGCAAGAACCTACATTTCTGTCAACTCAACTTTTTTTTATAATACTAGACAAAGCCTAAAATGTTCGTCGATTAACTTCCCATACAAATGACGGATTCAGCTCATATATTCTTACGTTTGCACCCTTATTAAGATGCTCTAAAAGCAGCCAAATTTGGTACAAATTTTTATGAAAGTTTGCTGAAATAAGATCTGAGAATGAAAGTACATAGCATATTCTTGCATTCAAATGGGCTGTGAAATTAATGAAATTAATTTGAAATTTACAATTAGGTAGCCTACACGAACTTTGGATTTTTGTCCATTGTATTTGTTTACCTGAAGAGTTGTAAACATTTTTGAGTTGTTGAATTTTAAATTAATATTACTACTGCATGATTGCAACGCATTTCTGTTAGAAGTTCTTCGAATACTACCTCTTAACATTTTCTATGCCACTATATAGTCAGTCAGTATTTACTCTCTAACCTTTTCAGTCAACATTATCTTCAGTGGCGACAATACTCCCCCCTCCAAGGTAGAACAGAAGTTTTGCTATGTATCTAAATAAAATAATATTTTGGATTGAAATTCTCCCGTGTTCTTTTCTTTCTCGCCCTTTAACATTATATGGAATAATTGTCTCCACACTCCGTTCCAACGGAAACGGTATTGATATTTAATAATTGGTAAAACTGGAGAAAACTCGACCGAGTAACCTCGCAATTTCTGCTAACTCCTATTGTAACTATAACTATATGCTCTAACTTTCATTTCTTTCAATCGATTTTACTGAATTCAGTCAGATGTGGTAAACACCGTGAAAATATTCATAATTTTATTCTATCCTCAAAAGTTATTTTGGTTCTTTGAAGCAAGCTTTTAGGCGCTATTTTCTTATTTGGGAAAAACAAAATATTTCATACTTGGTAAAACTTGAGAAAAATCGGCCGAGCAACCAAGCCCCTTCTGGTAACAGCAATAGAACATATAAAGGGTGTCCCAACAAGAGCGCATGACTTAAATTTGGCGCCATTTGTCAAGTGTCATTGTTTGACATTTGAACAATTGTTATTGTTTGCTAGTAGAAGGTACGGGGTTAGTGAAAATGGAGCGCTACATGAATGAACAACGCATTCTCCTTGTGAAATTGTTTTACCAAAATGGTGAAAGTTTTGCGGCTACAGTTCGCAAATTGCGATCAATTTTGGGTCACAATTACGCTCCAAAAGAGTTAACTGCAAAGAGATTAATGGATAAATTTGCCAAAACTGGGTCTGTTAGTGATGTAAAGACAACAACGCTACTTCGACCAGGTCGATCGACCGAAAATGTCGCAGCTGTACGTGACGATGTCTTTCAAACTCCAATCACCTCAATTCGACGGCGCCGAGCTCAGCAAATTGGTGTCTCCAAATCCACTATGCAGCGAATTTTAACGAAAGATTTGCATCTTCATGCATACAAAGTTCAATTGACTCAGGAACTGAAGCCAGCTGACCATGGACAGAGAAGGGAATTCGTTAATTGGGTATTGGAGAGACAACATGAAAATGCTGATTTTGCCGATAAAATCATCTTCAGTGACGAGGCCCATTTCCATCTTGAAAATATTCGAGTGATTCACGAGAAGCAAATGCATCCTCAACGTGTCACTGTGTAGTGTGGATTTTGGGCTGGAAGAATCATTGGACCTTTTTTTTTATGAAAATGTGGCATGTCAAGCGCAGTCAATGGTGTTCGGTATCGTGAAATGATAACCAGCTTTTTCGTGCTTAGAATTGAAGAAATGAATGTGGAGGGCATGTGGTTTCAACAAGACGGCGCCACATGTCATACAGCCAGAGAAACAATTCAATTGCTGCATCAGTCATTTAAGTCTTGCGTTCTTATTGGGACAACCTTTATATTTGACAGGTGTAGGAATACCTCTGATCCAAACAGACACGCTTCAAGTAAGAGCGCCAAGAAAATGGCCAACCGGCAAGCGTCAAAAAATCAGTCAATGTATGATCTCTCTGAGGCCATAAATGACTCGAACAAGAACGCAGGAACAGTTCCGAAAATTCGCCGAAAGATTGCTAACGACAGCAATCCCACAATCAAGAATTTGGTTAAAAGAAGCGTGGAAGAGTTGAATTCGCCAATTAGAAGGATTGTACAAGAGAATGTTAAGGAAGAGTTAGCAGTGATGCAAAAATCGATTGGTAAGTTGTCGGTTATGATTAAGAAACGCCGGGAAGAGCAGGCAATCACTACGCATTTGGGTCACGTGTCTGAATGGCGTAACGCTGTACCATTTGACATCCTTCCTCCAAATTTTGTACCCATCCAAAACAACTCACAGCAAAACTCCATTAGGGAAAATTTTTCTCAAGAATCGGAAAAGATTAAAGTGAAAAGGTTTTGGTTTAAAATTTGGCGGAAATCAGAATAATTTGTCTGTGCATGATTTTATGTTTCGATTAGAATATTTGCAAACGAAGTGTGGAATGCCATGGACAGAGATAATCAGGGAGTTCCATTTGTTAATTAGTGGAGTAGCTGGAAATTGGTACTGGCTTTCCATCAATAACAACTGCGGAGCTACCGGTCGGACATTTCGATGCGATAAAGGACACGTAACAATATGGCCTTTCAATTAGCACCGTCCAAATATCTATAATAAAGTTGTTTTGACTGAAATTTTTTTTTCCTTCAATCTGTCATTCCTTAAAAGCCGTTTCCTTCGTTTCGTTTTGCATTTTCCGTCTCAAAACCTATTTCGTTTCCACACTGCGAAACTTACAATTTGATACGATATTGCCATGTATGCATCATACTTTTCCTCTGAATATCTTTCTTGTCATGAAACAAACAATGTCGACACCGAGTGTAAGGAAAGTCTATATAGACGTAATTAAGAGAGTTCTTTGGAATTGCCTGTAGCTAATTCGGATTATGTGTGATCATAAAACATCCATCTTTGAATACGATACAGCTATCTTTGTATTTGATATAAATGAAAAATGTGAAATTTTGGTTTTTATTCTATTTATTGAGGCTGGCTGATTGATTGCATCGAATTTGACATTTGCCAGTGCTCTAAATCGGTTACTTCTTGTGAAACAAATAATATTACAAAATGTTTGCAAACTTAAAATGGAAGCCCGTGAAATAGTTTTGTTACCAAAGGACTATATTATAAATGAATTTTCTGTTAGCCTGACCACTCTTACAGAATTTTTATATACCTCTATGGTGCACATATTAAATATGCGTAATCGTGCAACATATATAGTACATAAGGTGTAGTAAAAAGTGATTGAAGGCTTTGTTTAGTATAATTAGAACTATCCGTAAATCGAAATGTAAATCAAAAACTGAACAGATATTCACACTACGACTAATTCTGGAGAAAACTCAAGAAAAACAGATCGACACGTACCACCTTTCCATCGATTATAAAGCTACCTTCAATGGCCAGATATGGCAAAAACTGTATGAGGTCATGTTTGGAATTCCAACGAAGCTTTGTAGGATGACGCTGACAGACACGAAGACTTCAGTAAAGGTGGGCAAATACCTAAGTATTTTTACACCAAACAAGGATTTAGGCGGGGCGACAGGCTATCGTGCGACCCCTTCAACATACTGTTGAGGATGATTATGAGGAAAGCTGCAGTTAACACGACTAATACCATCTTTAATAAAAGCCATATGTTACTCGCATATGCCGATGACACAGAGATTATTGACTGAAAACTGAGAATTGTTGCTGCAACCTTCTCAAGCATCAAGAAGGAAGCATCGAAAATGGGTCTGGTGGTAAACAAGGGCAAAACAAAGTTATAGGTTTCAACGTAGAAAGAGCTTCTCGTTTGGGACGCTGTGTGAACGTTGACAGCTATAATTATGAAGTGGTGGAAGAATTCATCTAATTGGGTTCCGCTGTAAACAAAGCGAATGAGAAAAAGAGGAGAGCGTTGCTTGCTATCAGATGTTACTATGGGCTAAGTAAAGCCCTCTCTCGACAAACAAAAATCCGATTGTACCAGACGTTGGTTCTACATGTCTTGTTATATGTCGCATAATCTTGGGTTATGACGCAACCGGATAAATCAGTACTGGCAGTTTTCGAGAATAAAATACTCCGGAAAATATATGGACCCATCGTCATTAACGGAGGGTACCGGCGTCGCATGAACAATGAGCTGTATGAGCTATATGCTGATATCGACGTAGTCAAACGCGACCCTAATGCTTCGACATGGAAAGTTTTCGACAACGAACTCGATGGACGGAACAGATGAGGGCGACCAAAACTCCTGAAACTTGGAAGGACCAGGCTTTTGAAGTACTATCGAAACATAGGGTGACGAATTGGAAGGAAAGCGCAGAAGATCGAAGCGCTTGGAATTATTTTCTACGGGCGGCGTATAATATATAAGGATGTCTATTCTAGCCTCCACCTAAGAAGAATAAGAACGATCCAATTTAAATCAAATATATATCGCTTTGTTCGAAAACTTGTCGCCACTTTGGAGATAATTTTTCTATACCTCTCTCATGGAAACCCTGGTCTCTATTGGCAGAACAATATTAACAATGTTACCTCAAAGTGAATTTTTCGCCGAAATCAATCACCGTAGATTAAAACAGGTGATATTCACTTGGTGTCAGATCCGGACTATAAGGTGGCTGCCGGGTATAAACTATATGGAGCCTTTGGCGGGTCACTGTCGATATATGTGCTTCCTATTGACTCACCACTAATGGACGACGACTATTTTCGTTTGATGTTATCGTAAGTGATGAATTTTTCATCAGCTGTTGCCATGCACTTCAGAAATGGATCAATTTTGGTGCAATTCGCAGAAAGGAATTCGGTGCATGAGGTTCTTTGCGTTAATTTGTGTTTCACTCACACATCGAGCTTCTCTCTGTATCCACCTTCATTTAAGCGTTACCAATGGTTTTCTTGTGCATTGCTTAACTCATAGGTATTCGAAACAGTGCTCACGAGGCGATCAATATCCATTATTCTGTCGACATTTTCCGCAATTGGCTTTTAAAATCGTAATCGAATCAAAATTGCTGGAACGGAATCGACGAAAGAAAAATTGAGCGTGACTTGCTAATGGAGCGATAAGACCGAATAAGACCTATTCACATGTTCAATCGAAAGATTTTCGTTTTCGCATTTGTCGATGAAAAATTTAAATATGAGGCAGTTTTTCTTTACAAGTGTCCGTCACTAATGCACACTCAAGCTATACTGAGTCGAGCAGGTACGCAGAACAGTTTTTTTTTTTTAGCACGAAATATTATCTTTCTAACTCCATTGGTCATAACCCGAAGAATCTTGGACACGAGTTATCATTGGAAAAATATTGATAATGCATCCTTTTAAAACGACAAAACCGCGACAAGTTCAATAGGTCAAATGTGTGCACAAATGACACCTCTTATTACCGTTAGGTGCAACTGAGAAGCCCTGCATTACTTAGAACTCTCTGTTTCAAAAATGTTACAAATATTACATTTTTTAAATCTGGAAATCCCCTTTTATCTTTAATTATCCCATTCCCTTTATGGGCCCTTAAAAATTGTTTCATGATTCTCGCGACATTTTGGGGCCGTTTGTTCTTCGGCTTTTTGAATAATTGAATATTTACAATTATTCTTGTGAATATTGCATTATAACATACAATGAGTCATGTGAAGAAGATATTTGTTTATTTTTGTTTTTTGAAGCATGCTTTTAGGCGCTGTTTTCTTATTTGTGTAAAAACAAAATATTTGAAAACATGTCCAACATTTTTTCCCATTACCTTTAGTTAACGTTTTTTTTTTTTTTTTTTTTTTTTTTGTTATGTCGGCTACTCTCAGAAAACCCACCCTCTGGTCCAAAAAGGCAAAAACCAAATAAAGCAAATGTATATTCATCAAAATGCATGTGAGTATGTATAAGCGACGAGATGTGCGTTTTAGTGCCCCAGCATCGGTGGAACAAGCATAAAAAACAACAAAATTTACGTTTTTCGGCAGATAAAAAGCTCCGCCCTCAAAGAGGAGTACCGAAACACCGGGATACAAACTCTCGCGAATTTGCCTTCCGCAAAGGAAAAAACGTACACAAAATGTTGACATTGTTGTATTTGTGGAATCTCCTTTTTTTCTGTTTTAATCAGCAACTACAATTTTTATGTAACATTTGGTTTGCTGTTGTTGTGATCTATGGACATTTTGGAGGAATGGGATGGATGACTTTTCGCAAGGCTCACAGTGACACCAACGATAGCGAATGGTAGCAAAAATTATTTATCACCAGGACAAAAAGTAAAAAAATTGCAAAAGAACTGGAGGGAAGGAGTGAAATCTAGAGGGAGAAAAATCAAGCATAGAATTCTGTTCTGGACGGGTATGTTGGGTAGGCAAACTTACCACAACAGCGTCCATTGAAGCCAAATAAAAATTGCGGTTTAATGACGTTTTTTAGCATGTTGAAATGAATTTTATTCTTGTCGCCTAAAAGTACGCTTTATTACTGCGTTAAGTGAAGTCCGAAAGGTAGACAATAGTTTTAACAAAAAGTATTATAATTGCCATTTAGGCAATAGGCAAGCAGATAGATGGATTCTATGAGGTTTGTATATTTGAGCGTATTTTTTATAGGCTTGAGGACTGTGCTTTGCTCCTTGCGTTGCCGCAGAGTCCTCCTGCCAGTATTGCCGGCAGAATGTTTGAAAGAATGTTGCATTCGTTAACGAAAGAAACATCTTTCATGCCATTGATCAAACATAAGAAGACAACTAGAATAATTAAGTAAGGATGTATTTTAAAAGTATTTGATTACACGTGATTTAGTGTACAAGGATATCAAATAAAAATATCTTCTTACAAAAAATGAAATGTAATGAAATGAAAAGAAATGTAATGAAATGAAATGAAA